>JAHWFO010029305.1:807237-822483 GCA_023313115.1 Rhysida immarginata
CGCGCAAGGGCAATACCATCTAGACAGAAGGCATGCGCACAGAAACTGTATACATTATTATATCATCATCAAACGGTCAAAGTGACGGCTTATTAGTGGTAGAAATACGATTAACAATAGTCGCTTCCGTAGCCAACGAGAAAGACAGGCCCTGGCGTGGAAAAGTCACCTGACCGTACAAATCCGAGTAACAATGTAATCTTCACTGTTTCCATCTTGGATTTTAACAATCAATATTTTTTCCTATGTTGGAAACAATGAAGGTTGGATTGTTGGCCGGACTACTATGATTCAGGTGACTTTCCCGCCGGGGCCTGTCTTTCTCGTTGGCTACGTATCATTTTTGCCTTCATTGTTATTTTCAAAAGTATACTATATGATCAAAACTTTAGGGACACCTGCATTTCTGATTGCAAGCTTCAGATAACAGGAATTAGTAGGCGGCGGCACCTCCTTTTGCTCCATTGACAGCCGAGGAAGATTTTCCAACAATTTTTGCTAGTAAGAAGCTGGAATATCCCACCATTCCTGCCTCAGAGCCACGGACTTCTAGAAACCACCAGACTTGAACATGGAAAAGATAAAACATTGTTACGTCTTTCTGGTGGTGCTCAAGGCCAGCTAGATAAACAAGTCCTGAAGCGAAAAAAATCATCTCACCATCTTAGTCAAAACCTCTTAGAAAGAAGGCCTGCGGACAAAAGGTCTATACATTGTGACATCATTATCAAGCGGCCAAATTTAGGGCTTATTATTGGTAGAAATACGATTAACAACACCTTTTGTCCGCAGGCCTTCTCTCTAGGAGGTGTTGTCTTCGTCCAAACAACAATGAAACCTTTATTGTTTTCAACAAACGAAACAATAATGATTGTTAAAATCCAAGTTGGAAACAATGAAGCTGCCGGAATTACATTGTTACTAGGACTAAGATGGTCAGGTGACTTTTCCACGTTAGGGCGAAGCCGACCAACACCACCTAGACAGAAGGCCTGATAACGGAAACAATAGAAGTGACGTAGTGCCATGGCTTTGTATAGATCGCTTCGGTTAGGGCCTGTTTATCTAGTTGGCTTTGGGTGGTGCTATTACAGAAGTAAGTTCAACGTCACAATCTTAGTGCTTCACCAATACATTAATGACGTCATGTTCAAGCCTGATATTTTCTAGGAGGCCGTGCTCAGAGCACTTGTTAATACACTCACGGATGAAGGACGGCGTGGTCTGGCTTGTAGTCGACATTCCAAATTCATCCCACAGATGTTCATTGGGATTAATATCTGGGCTCTGGGCAACCAATTCATTTCTTCAACTCCATTGTCTTGAAACCAATCGTGTAAACACTTTGCTTTATGGCAAGGAGCATTCTCATGTTAAAACAGAAAAGGCCCATCCCCGAACTGTTCCCACAAAGTTGGCAGTGCACAGTTGGTCCAAGATATCTCGATAAGCAACAACATTCATCGTTCCTTTAACAAAAACAAGCTGACCCAATCCGAACCACGAAAAAGAGCCCCATGTCACCTTTCCAAACTTCACAATGGGCAGCACAAACTTCCATGCTCCAGTTTCTGCGAGTTTTACACACAACTGCAAACGTCGCCTGATGAAGGGCTTGTGTGCAGCAGTACGACCGTGGAACTCCAGAGAACATAGTTTCCGACGAATGGTGATTGTGCCAGCAACACATGAAGCAGAATTTCTGAACTATGTAACAATCATTTCAGTAGAAGACCTTTGATTGCTCCAGGTCACTTATGCAACCACTCGACGATCTGTCTATCAACTTCTTGGGTCTGCCAGTTTGTGGTTGCATTGTTGTCGCTGCCTGGGTCTTCCAGTTCGCAATTACATTGCCTAAAGTTGTACGAGGTATTAGTAGAATGGTAGAAATCTCACGGACTGACTTGTTGCTCAAGTGGCATCCTATGATGGTTTCAATTGGAAGTCGCTGAGCTCTTTTGAACGACCCATATCTTAATACGAAGCCGATATGTGTCTGAAGGTGTGTGATGTTATTAATATAATTTACATGTCACTGTAATGCGAGATAATTTGGATTAAGTCCGAAAGCCAAGTCCCAGAGTCGGGCCAACAGGGGACCAAAGCCAAAGGGCTCAAATGCAAGAACAGGAATAATAATAATAAAAATATTATTATTATTATTATTATTATTATTATTATTATTATTATTATTATTCATCTCCGAAAGATTTCAGTTTAAACCGAGATGTTTTCCATTCTACCTGTTATGCTGTTATTGAAACCATAATGTCTCATCCAGGTGTATTAATCGTCGTCATGTTTAATTTTTAGAAATATTTAACAGTATATTTTATTAATTTATATTGGTTGAAATATTTATCAGTGCTATTCCAGTAAGAAGTTTTCTAACTTAATAATTTACAATGTTACAAATGACTAGAGCATTTATATTTTATAGATGTGTTGAGTTGCCTTTAAAGATGTAATAACATTGTTGAAAGGAGCGAGAAATTTTAAGTTGATTTATCATTATTTCGGACGTCAAATGAAAAGGAAAGAAATGGTCAAAGCCGAGCGAACATAAATTTCAAAAGCAATACATGAGTGGAACGAAAACGAAGAAGACGCAAAGCATTGAAAAGGCCATTCGAGCATTCACTGGGGCGAACAGTTTGCCTGACGTGGGAGACGAAGTGCCCAATGGCTTCCGCTAGAGTTTTCGCAGACATCACCTCGAGCACGTTGAATGTTATAAATTTATTGTGTAAAGGAAACGCAACATTTCATCTCACGAGCTTTTAAAGAACAACTTCACTTTAAACCTGTTTATAAACATTATTGATGTTCAAGTAGATCTCTCTAAATTTAGAGGAAAAGCTATAATAATAAAGTATGAATAATTATTCGAAATTATTATTTCAACTTTTAATAAACGTATAAACATTCGCATTCCTCATGGACTGAAACTCGTATTACATAAAAACAGATAAGATGCAATTTTGAAATGATGATTAAGATTGGTTTTCGGTCAATTTAACCTAATTAATGAAGAATGTAGATTGCGCACTATGATGAACTTTATTAGTTGTTCTATGTTGAGTCTCTTATAAAGAAAATCACCTGTATATTCTTTAGTGCTTTGGAAGAGTCTAAAGAAAAACGAGATTAAAAATTGATAAAATGATATATTGACATATACAGGGTGAATACAAAAGTCTGAACCCCCCTTTTATTTTTTGAACCAAAGCAGATATGTCAATTTTGATGAATCCAATGAATAGGAAGTTGTGGGTGGCCTATCCCATGGTGCACTTTTCATCATCCCAAATATGCAAATTAGGACACATTCAAAATTTATCTCAAAAACCGTAAGGGATAGAGAAAAAAACCCAATTGCAAACTTGTTCAGCATAAAAAAACAAACAAAACAAAAAAAATCATTCAAATCGGATCAACCAATCACCCACAATCACGTGGTGAACTGTTTGTAGCTTACAAACAGTCACACTGCACGAGGAAAGCTGAATGTTGATATTTCCACCATGTAAATCATGCAAATCAAAAAATTAACATAAATTACCATACTCACATTCACTTTCATGCGGAAAAGCAAATAAAAGGCATGTTTTGGCGGCAGTTAGGTTCCGTGCCCAATTGTGTTATGGTGATTGTGGCGTCAGTTCACCACGTGATTGTGGGTGATTGATTGGTCCGATTTGGATGATTTTTATTTTGTTTTGCTTGTTTTTTTATGCTGAACAAGTTTGCAATTGGGTTTTTTCTCTATCCCTTACGGTTTTTGAGATAAATTTTGAATGTGTCCTAATTTGCATATTTGGGATGATGAAAAGGCCACCCACAACTTCCTATTCATTGGATTCATCAAAATTGACATATCTGCTTTGGTTCAAAAAATAAAAGGGGGGTTCAGACTTTTGTATTCACCCTGTATATTACAATTAGTCCGATATAATGTAATTAATTAGAAAGAATTTAGATATTTCCTTCATATTTGCAACTGAGCAAATTGAATATAATGGCACTTTTTCTGGAGTGTAGATGAATATTTTCACCAATTTTAGGCAACTTTTAATGCTGAACATCATCTTTATTTTTATAATTTGTTCATTAATCTTTTTTATTATCTAAAATTGTATGCCAACTTCAAATTTTGTAGCTATAATGATGCGAAACTGGCAGCAATTAGATATTTAACAATAACTGACATCTAACTGTATAATAAAAGAAAATCGTTAATTTTATGATAATTAAGACGAGTGCTGACCTCTATTAATGTAGGGCAATACTTAACATGGATAAAATACGTAATTACAATTTTGTTACTTAGCCAAATGGTAAATAATTTATTTTAATAGCGCTGAAAAATATTGATTTTGAGAATACCGTGAAAACTGGAGATTTTCTCTAGAGAAAGAAAACCTTTTCGCTATTGGCTTTCATGTGAAAAATGATTACATTCGCTCGAATTTAAAAGCCCTCTATGAAAATAAAAGCAGCATCGAATTTACGAGTTACACAGAAAACTTTTTTACCTTAAAATGATTTTCACAATTTTCACATGCCTTAATGTTTCGTCATCAATTTTATGGATAGTACCGGTAATGTTTTTCAGCAAGGCTTTCACATGACGGAGTTCGTTATGAGGCGATCAACACCATTCCTATTAGATGTCCATACAAAAGCAAATCTGGATTCGAAAGATCAGGCGATCTCGGTGGCTATAAATACAAGCACGACATCTAGGAATCATCGAATCATAAACATGAACTTGTATTGCAAACTTTAAATAAATAAATAAATAAATAAATAAATAAATAAATAAATAAAATAAATAAAGTCTGACATAGTTATTGCGAATTTAATTGGCCGCTTCATTTATTCGTAGGGGTAACTGTTCACGAGTTTTGATGCCAACGCTGTACTAGCTGTTTTAGGAAAACCCAAAAGTAAAAACCCAAAAGTAAAAATCTAAAGGATTTATATCAGCAGACTTCGAAGACCAAGCGATGGGACTTCAACGACCAATCCATCTGTTCGGATAATGCATTTGTGGAGATAGCTTTGACTTTCGGATGACTGTCAATTTTTCACGTGGAAATTACACCCGGAATACTTATTGGTGAAGTAAATATAAACTATAATGGCAGTGAAATTTAATAGAATAACACAAAGACAAAGTTTCTTTAGACAAAAGAAGAACAAATATTTAAACTTTAAGCAAAAATTTGACATAACGTTATATAAAATTGAAAAATGTACAAAGAAATATAAGAACCCAATCACGTCGCACGAATTAAGGGGGGGGGGGGGTAGATTGGAGTTGTACTAGCGCATCAATTTAAAAGATTAACAAAATCCGATAAACCACCTGAGGATGGACGCCATGTGTGAAGACCAGCTCTACAATTCGGTTGATCGACATGACGAGAAGTTCTAGTTGTTGACTACGGTGCGAACTAAATTTCCGAAGATATAAAATTCAGAGGATGAGAAAAGTATTCCCAAATTAAGAATGTCTTAGATGTATTGATAATTCCTATGAAGCCACAAATAAATCAATAAGCAATGAAAGTAATTAGGCAATGTCTTATCCTTCATATCAACGTAAGGAGATAACAAATTCGATGAACGATAACGTATCTATTTCTCTACAGGGTGATTTAAATCGTGTGTAAAACAATTTAAGGGGATATTATAGAGGTCAAGGTAAACATAAAAAGTCATATTAAGATGAGTCCAATTTTTATTTCTTTTCAAGTTACAAGAAATGTTTAAAGTGGCCTCCTTGAGCCTGAATGCAAGTAGTGATGTCAGCATACTGGACGTACTACGTCAATCGATTCATGATGTTATGATAGTTTGCTCCAATTGTCTAGGAAAGTACATAAATTACTTTCACATTAATTCCCTTCAGTAGGTCGAGTACACCTTGGGCTGATCCATTTCACCTCTTGCAATCCGTCAACAGATGTGGTTCCAACACGATGGGGCCCCTCCTCATTTTGATAGAGTTGCTACTGAATGGCTTAACATGCACTTTCCTAACAAATGGATTGGGCGCAATGGGCCTATAGCATGGCCACCTCGCTCACCGGACCTTAATCCACTAGATTATTATCTGTGGGGATATTTGAAACAAAAGGTGTACAATGTTCAGATAGACACACGGGCACAATTAGTCGCCAGAATAAAAGCATCGGCTGAAGAAATTAGACCTGATCATGAGGTAATGACAAACGTATACGAGTCACTTATTCGACGTTGCAATGTCTGCATTCAAGCTCAAGGAAGCCACTTTGAACATTTCTTGTAACTCGAAAAGTAATAAAAATTAGACCCAATTTAATAGGACTTTTTGTGTTTACTTGACCTCTATAATACCCCCTTAAATTGTTTTACACACGATTTGAATCACCCTGTATAATACAATACGCTATTCTCTTCGATATCATTTCAATAAGTTTTAGGAACAAACAAAGCCTATAACTTAATCCCTCCTCTGCCGTCTCGCGGGTAGGTGTTCAAGGCGAATGGGAAGATTCTATTTAAGAGCGGAAGAACGGAAATGTAAGCCTAGGTCGTCAGTTCTTAGCTTAATTAATGCCAAAGAAGTCTCTATGGTTAACGTTACACTTGGATATAGAAGAAAACTATTATCGTGAGAATTGAGTCGTTTCGCTTAATCGTCCAAACATTCACCTTTCACTTCTTCCTCCTGAAATTTCAAACTCTCTGTGACCAAGCGAAAAAATTCTTTAGCCACTTTATCGGGGTTAACACTTGCTTCCATTTTAATTTAGCGATGGCGGAATGAATGAATGGCAGTCTTGCAAGTCAACCTCTCTTTCAGTTAAACTCAGTGACACATAATTTACATTCATTGAGCTGTAACGAAATATATTTAAAATGGCGCAAGCCATAGGCAAGAAACTCTCCTTCGTGATAATCGTTTCTATTTGCCATAAGTATTGTTACAATTACGTTGGGGTGATTGAAAGATTTTGGGTAGAGTAAAATTTAAAAAGTATGATTCCATAGTGTGAAAATAATTTTGTCATTGCAAGCCGCGGAAGAAGAGTCACGTTTAGTCTCTTATTATAGGGGGATAATACGGGGATGAGGCCGAAAATATTAAGAGATTTTAGATTCCATTTAGATTCTGTTTGCGCCTGAAAAATAAATTGGAAAAAATGTTTTTAATTATTTGGACGATTAATGTTTTGCAAAAACTTGTTCTACGTATTGAATACTTAAATTTAAGTTCTCATTTCTCTCTGCTCTACTCAGATAGCAGTTCAAGATAGCATAAACCATGTTACAGTATTTCATGCTGAAATGGGGGCGGGGATCTTATATTCCATGAAATATAATACTTTATACTTCAGTTCTGAGATAAAAATACGCGCTTTAATTTTATTTTGGATCACCAAAGCGAATAAATTCTTTCACTTCAGTAGAAGTTCTTCCATTTGATCCAAAAAGCCCGAGTTCTTCCCCCGCGGAAATTGCATATGAATTAAAGTGAGAAAGGCAATGACGTTTTTGTAATCATTGATAGAGAGGACGAATTGAAAAGAAAAACAAAGATTAGAATTCTTTTCTGAAGCAATTGAAGAGGATCATAAACAGTAAAAAACATGCTGAGAAATTCCAAATGAAATGGCTGAACAAAATGGCAGAAACGAACACAATCGACTGGGAGGAGGAGGGGCGATCATACCCGAAAGTAGAGAATAAACTAAACAGACATAACTCAGCGGGAAGCAGCAAAATATCCTAAGTAGTAAATTTTTCACTTCCACAATATAGATTTATATTCTCATATTTATTTTGATAAATCTTCTAGGAAAATTTTGAAGGCATAAATAAGAAACAAATCAATTTAGGAATTGTTCCATAAGAGGAGTGCTAAGAAACTATGGGGACAAACTTTGGGAGATGATTGCTGACACGACAAGGAAGTAAAACTGTTCTATAAAAGTATATCCAGAACTTCTGCGCTTGCGCAATACCGTAATATATGATTATTATGCCGTCGCATCCTCATTTGAGCACTCTGCTTCGACGTTGGAACGCCTGCACTCATGGCGGTCATTCGAGTATTTGCTGTGTTCAGGATTATTGTAGGTACGCCATACTCAGCCTAATAAGTGGGTTATACTATGTTTTTTCGGACATATTTTCATAAGACTGGTTGTGTTCACTATCATATCAGCAATAAACCCTCCATAGCTTTTTAAACACCCCAAGTAGAATCTTTCGAGTGAAGCCTAAAATAAAAGCATCGTTCGATGCTAGCGAAGAAAGTCGACATATTTTTATGTAGTCTTGCGCCACACTTCATAGTTACTTCATTATTTTGATTCGATAAAAAAACTTTGATTTCATTAATTAAAATCAATAAAAGCGCTTTTGACATTTATTATTTTCTTGAGAACTTGCTTTCATAAAGATCTAATATTTCAAGTTCTTTCTTATTTAGCAGGCATCCTCTAACTTAATTTATTATCAAAAATATGATTTCTTACATTAAAAGAAAAGATTTTTATTAATTTTTCCTACCATTAGTTGGTCTTCAACTATTCTGCCGTGAATATTTCAATCATACTCAAACTGAAATTTAAAGCAACTTAAAATGCAAAGAGTGTTTGCGATGGGTGTTTGCGAACGAATTTAAAAATCAATGGAAGAGAAAAGAGTTCTTATTCAGTTTCATTGCTCTACCATTAGAGAAAAATGAACAGATTTCTATTCAAGAAAGCCAGTTTTAAAGTATTATTTAATTTGAGGTTTTTTTTTAGAGACTATTTTTATTGTAAGTTTTGCAAGGTCTGATGGGAGTAATAGCAATATTTCTTCATTTTCTTTATTTAAAATTGAGGAACTTTATGGATAAAAAAAACTTAAATCTAATTTTTACCAAATTTTTCACAAATTAAGGGAAACCTGTTTACTTTAAACTATTAATCTTAATTAGCAGGTCAATAAAGGGAAGTCAGTAAGTAAGTTCAAATGGATGTAGGTATGAAACAAATAAGAATACTGGCTTGAAGACTACTTTTATTTCTCCACATAATCTTCCTGTACAATGAGGCACTTATCCCATCGCTTCACAAGCCTCTCAAAACCAGCAGCATAAAATTCTTTGGAATGTTATCTGAACCAGGCGGTGAATTCTCTTTGTACAGTTTCATCTCCGTGATAGTGATCCTCACTTTTCTGGGACCACTATGGCATAATGCTTACCACATACCGGCAGCGAGAATAAACTATAAATACCGAATCTTACTGTAACATCCTCATGTAATGTCATTAGACAGAAGCGACTAGAACTCCTCATCAAAGACGTTGTTATTGCATGATAACGCGCGCCCTCATATTGCCTGCGAAAGTTCAAAAGGAAAGTTTTCAAGCATCTTTCATTTAGACCTTATCTTCTGCAAGCGACTTCCATATGTTCGATTCCAAGCTGCACAAAAGGAATTCACTGCCTGGTTCCGACAGTAGCCCAAAGAATTTCATGCTGCTGGTTCTGAGGGGGCATGTAAAATGATGGAGAAGGGCCTCGAGATATAGGAAGATTATGTGGAGAAATAGAAATAGTTTTCACTAAGTACTCCTATTTGTTTAATTTCTATATTCATTGTAAAGTACTTACTGATTTCCGCTCGTCTATAAGTGATTAAAGTAATCAGTTCTGACATTCAAGAATTTTCCTGTAATTATGAGATATTCAGCAAATAATTAATGGACGCATTAAATTTAACTTACTTTACTAGAAATAGAAGGATTTAACTTGATTTTGCAAAAAATATAATTAAATGCGTTTCAACAAACAAATCTAGTATAAGCAAATCTGCAAATTTCTTTCAATTTTCGTTTACGCCACTGCTGTGGTAGTTCTAAAAAAAGTTATTGGCCGATTATTTTTATATTATTTTGCTGGAAAAAACAACGGGGTTTAACTTGATTTGAAGAGAAAAGGTAGTTTTTCTTCAGAAAAAATATTGAGATTTTATTTATTTTGGAAGAAAAGCAATAATTGCTGGCAATAAAGCAATAATTATTACAATTACATGGCAGTAACCATGGGGGCTTCCATTTTCTTAATACTGATAACATGGACTTGTTTTGACCAGAATATCTTTTAATTATTTAATATCTATTTGTTTCTTACACAAGTGTTGATAGTTTTAGCTTAATGGGTTTTAGTTTCGGCGAATCGAGCTATTTTCGAATTGAAAGGATCAAACATTTTCCCAAAATCCAATATCCCAATCCACAATCTTCCAAAGCCCTTGGGGAAGCAATTTTTGCTTCGTTTTTTTTTTTTTTTTCTTTCTAGTTTCATTAGATTTTCACGCATAACCAATATCTCACGTCGGTGAACACAAAAGATTTTGTTTCTTTTCCTGCCTTAATCTTTTACCACACGGGAGGCGATAATCTTTGTAAGGGATATTTGAAAGATTTGAGGTTGGTGAAGGGAGGGGAAAAAAAACTTGGAGTTAGGGAGAAGACATAGCTGCAGTTTCCTTTATCCTTTACTTAATCCCTTTGATTCGGCCTGTGGAAAAAAAAGAGAGCAGAATCTTCATTGTGGAAAAAAGTAATGAAAGAGCATTAATGAAAATGAAAAAAATTAAATAAAAATAGAAAGAAAAGAAAAAAGGAAGAAACGCAGGCGGCTTCGGTTAACCTCAAGATTTTTAATATCGAATATTAAGAGAATGAGTATCAAACATAAATTAGTTAATAAGGCATTCTGAAATATAAATGAGATCGATAGTTTCATGTAATCTACGATGAGTGAGGTCGTGAATAAATAAAAGCAGAGTTTTGATAAAATAATTGTTCTCTTTAATTTTGACAATTAATTAATTAGCACTTAATTTACACACATATGTAAACTTATACAATTACAGTCTCAATAACATTAAATATGAAAATATAGTGACACTTTAAACTGAAGTGTCTTGTGCTCCTTTCTCACGGGGAGGAGGACAGGAACCCACAGAGATTGTTATGGCGGATGAATCACGGAGGCGAGGGAGGAATCTGTAGAAAACAATAAGCAGATTAAGTAATATCACAATCATCAAACTAGCACTGCTATCAAATGCCACAATAATATCAATTTTATTAAGTTTATTTGAATCATCTCTTTTAATTAATTAGAAATAGGTGAAAATGCATTACTGCTTAGCCCAGCTCCAAATGTATAGTAACGCGCAACACGCGAAATACCGGTATCTCGCGCGCTCGTATTACCAATCGTTAAACAATGCTGAATTCGATGACATTGAATTTGTCCGGAAATGCTGGACGACAACACTTCCTTCACGGGATCTGTTTCTTGAATGGCCGATGGACTTGCAACTGATGAATCTATTGTTGATTCGTTTGCCTGAGTATTCCTGGTTCCACAAGTGCCGCTTTGAATAATCCCTGAGGCGCTGAGCTGGATAAACGCATCCTCGTCTGCCTTCACCTTTGTTTCTTGTAAATTGCGATGATAAGAACTGTTCGTTGCACTTAAATAAGTAGATATATTATTCATAATATATTGTTCTGACACTAATAACTTATTAGTAGCATTTTCACTTTTTAAATATACGGAAGGAATTTCGAAAATTATATCGTTATTCTTACTACATTGGCACGACTTCAATGGAGTCAAATGTAATGTCCTGGAATAACGTCGCTGTGTTTTCTTTGGGCCTCGAGAGGATTTCAAGTTCTGCATCAATATGGCCTGACCCAATTCATTCTTTGAATCCCGGATGCTGTGAGCATTTGAGCAACTGCAAGGGAACTCCGCTTGCCTCTTATCCGCAATTCCTTTACTATGGGAAAAAGCAGTAAATGTATTATCATAAACAACATTTGCCTGCTTTGTTCTTGTTGATCCACTCATCCATCATATTCTCCCTTCTGAGAATTATCTCCTGCCACTGGAACCTGAAACTGCTCTCCTTCGATTTCCCCAAATCCCTTCTTATATGCTCGATTTGCCCGCTTAATTACCTCACTGTATTCAGATTCATGCAGGCCCAATAAGCGTTCAGTACGTTTTCGTGCAGACTCTCGACCATGGCTTCCTCTCATTGACTTTTTCGATTGACAGCCGTTTCTTCGTGAAACCACGATCAGAGCTTCCCGTCGTCTGCTTACAAATAATCTCGTTGTAAACGCTTCATCTCATCTGACCTGCAATACGAGCATTCTCTTTGAACGTCTGCTTTGTTGGTGGCTTCTCTTGTTGCGATTACCCATTTTGACGGCCATCGTATGACGATTTAGCTCTTTGCCATCGCCTGTTGCTCTTCTTTTATAGAAATCTCCTTAATATTTTTTATTCACAAGATGATTCATATAGCGCTCAAAACGCGTAGCTTCATAATAAAAGAGATTATGCATCATTCTATTCATAGAAGATATATTTCACAGCTTTTTATAGTGCCTGGCACGAAAGAAAAAGGAAACTGGCGCATGCGTAAATTAAAAATCCTAGTTCAACCAATCAGTAATAAGTAATGCCCCGTTTCCTTTCCGTTTTTGAGTGGTTGAACGAGTTTTTTTTAATTTACGCAAGCGCCAGTTTCCTTTTTCTTTCGTGCCGGGCTCTATAAGTAAAAAAAAAATACACCGTAATGTAATAGCAATAAAAACAGCACGTTTTAATATCTCCTTGTAACTGAAAACGTATAGATAATTCGTGTTTCCAATATCTGGGGGGGTAGCTTCCGAGATGACTTAAGTCATAACTACGCAAAAAAGAAAAAGGATTAAAGAGATAAATTCATATTCACACCCACAATAGATGAGAATCTATTTAAAACAAGATATCCGTATGTAAATTAAATTAAATAAATGTAAATTAATAGTGGAAAATACATATGATCTCTCGAGAGTTTATTTTATTTTAAAATTTGGAATTATTTGACATTTATAATTAAATTTCTTAAACCAGTATCATGAAAATATCAAAACCCTGAAAAATATATTAAAATGTGTATTCAAACAAAGTGTAGGACAAGTATAAACGGTACTGATTGTTTAGAGAATTTTATAAGAATACCAATGCAAAAAAAATTTTGAAAACATTCCAAAAAGGAGCTTTAGCTTCAACAAAGAGATCGTCATGTGCGCGTACCCATGTCAACAGAAAGTAACAGTGCATTCATTTTTGACGAATTAATTTTATATGACATTACCTTTGTATTTTTAACGGCCACTTTTTATCACTTAAGAAACAACATGAAAAACTTTATACAGCCGAGCTAAGACCTATGATTATCATATTGTCGAAAAAAGTTGATTAAGTTATCGTGCAAAGGGCCAGATAAGCGTACACACCAAGTACAGGATGGTTATAAAATATTTTCGCCTACTCAGAGCCTTCTAGAGCCCAATCTAATGAACCGATTGTGATGCAAATGTGAATTAAAATCTATTCAGACCATGGGGGAGAGAATTCCGGAAAGAAAAAAATTAGTGCAAATTTTCACCACCTGGTGAAAATGTGGCGGTGTGGAATGACAAATAGAGATTTTAAAACTAGTTTTATTGTTTTAAACAAGAATATAACTCGTAAAACGATTTTCAAATATGCTGAAAAGAATAATATAAAAATTTGTTGTGTAATATTACAGTAATATTTTATATACAGCAATGGCCAAAACTGCATGTCAATTTACGTATTCGATTGCAGCGTTCACACGAATCTTTCCAAACACGCGCGAAATGAGAAATGAAATGCTCGCACGTCTAAACTACTGCGCCTATGTTCTTTCCACTGATAGAGCCATTCCTCATTTCTTAATCAAAGTTACCATAAACGTTAGGAGAGAAAAATCATTGTTGCAAAGCATTGTCGGGAAAAATCTTGTAAGCATTCCAAGGAGCTTTACCTGTGACGTAGATGTGATTTTAAATTTGAGTATTTCACATTTACTTAAAATTTCTATCATACGCAAATTGCAAAAAGGTTTTATTTGGAATCACTTAATGTAAGAAAGTGTCTGCTGCATATTTATACTGTGTAAAATAATGCCACGAGGAACAGAGCTTGGTGAGAGACAGATTAGGACAGTATGGATGTTGCATAGATGTGGAATGTCCCAAAGAAAAATTGCAACGATCCAATGTGCTGTCAGAAGTGTATTACAACGAGGAGTTGAAGAGAAAGCGAAGAAACGAACAGGAAGGAAAAAAATCTTAAGCTCTCGAGATAAATCTCATATTCAACGACTGGCAACTGGAAGCAATCTTTCTGCTGGACGCATTGTAGATGTACTTTCACTTGACTTGCACGGATTCTGCAACAATATCCAAACATTGTCTGCAAAAAAGATCTACGAAAACCACCTCTAAACCAAGCTCACAAAAATGCAAGATTGGAGTTTTGTAGAGAAAAAAATCTCATGGATTCACGAGTGGTACACAGTGGTGTTCTTTGATGAAAAAAAATTCAACCTAGATGGTCCCGATGAATGAGACTATTATTGACATAACATCAGACAAGATGAACAGCTTAAACTGAGTCGTCAAATAGAAGGGTGGCTCAGTAATGGTTTGGGGAGAGTTTTCTGCTCAGGGAAAGAGTGACATGATAGTGATCAATGGACGCATGGACTCTGCGAGATACAAAGTGCTGCTGGAAAGTCAAGTTTCAAGCTATGGTGAAATTCTTGGTCTTTCCAGCAAGATAATGCTCCATGCCATCGCTCCAACCTTATGAAAAAATGGTTTCAAAAGCAGCAGATAAATGCTTTATAACGGCCTCGGACTCCAAGCTGACATCAACAATGCTTAAATGTTAAACAAAAAGTAACACTGTTTTCACTTATGACACGTCAGTACAAATCGATTGATATATTACATGCACTAAGTTCATATTTTTAACATTAGTGCACGTGCTTTGATGGGGTCCACGAAAGCCCATCAAAGGTTGACACATCTCAGTTAAGTTCATCCGTTTTCACGTTATCGATCGTGCAAACGACGGCCGGCCGGACACATAAAGGTACCGATTAAGCTTGTATTTTTAAACATATAGTTTTCGCTAAAGCTCGTAATAAGGGGTCATTGAAGTACTTTTTGGGGGTCATTTTCTCGGATGTAGCATTTCGAAAATCGAAAAGAATGTTATATTCGTCTTGTGCTAGTCATTCCCGTTTGAATGACATATTTAATGCCTTATATTGCCAATAAAAAAATTTAATGCGGGGGGGGGGG
>JAHWFO010029305.1:832551-900917 GCA_023313115.1 Rhysida immarginata
TAAAGTCTTATATTTAAGGAATTATCTATGTGAACGGTTTCTACATTAGTTGTGCGTCTTTAACACAAGCTTTCCGTTTCCAAAACTACACGACGTCACAAAAGATTCCTGTGGTAACCATTAAATACAAAGAAAACATTAGTGATAACTTCAAAGTAAACTAATGGCACTAGATAGGAAATTTAGGCTGCGTGGCTTAAATATAATGGAAAGCTTCTCTATGCGATATGCAAACACACATAAATTAACTAAGACTGCAAGTACACGAAACCTAGGTCACTCCGAAAATACGCCGCCACGCCTCCGGGCCAAGAGCAACACACTCGTGAATTAGGTTGCAACATACGGCGACTTATTTCAGGGAAAACGTAGCGAGTCAAGTCGGCGGTGAACCAAATGGAAAAAGACACACTCACCAGCGAGTAAAGGCCGTAAACGGCGGTGAAACTTAGCTCCTTCGGTACTGCGCAGAATATCGTGGATTCCCCTCGGCTATCAAGCGAAGGCACGCACTTCGTTACGTGAACAATCTCCGCCGGAGATGCTTCCCGGCACGGCCAAGAATCCAACGACGCGGCGCTCGCCGCCTCCGTAGTCGATGGACAGGAACGGGCCGTTTTCTCCGGCTCTGGCAAAACCATGTAAAGTCCCCGTTCGCCGTCGCACTCAGTCAGGAGCTTCTTTTGCAGATGACTTCCCTCGGTAGTCGCCGATTTCCTTCTCAACTTCCGACGACGTTTCTTCCATGAGCTCGCCGACGAGAGGCTCGCTTCCCTCCCATTGGCTGCTGCGAGATGATGCTCCTGATGACGCGTCTGCTGCTCCTTTCGTCTTAGTTCTGAATTCACGAACACCCTGGAGCGCAGACGATCTCTTATGCCATCGGAATAATTAAAATTCCGTGACAGTAACAAAGTAAATAATTAGCGAAAATTGTTGAAACAGATCACTGCTGAGTTATTCATTGCTATCATACATACAGAAAGAGAAAGAGAGACAGAGTTCTACTAATTTTTTTGAAAATAAAAGATTTATTTCCTTATTTTCTTTGCACTCTCTCTCTCTATAGGGTGTTAGCATTTGGCCAATTCACAGTTGTTAGCGTGTGTACTAATTGCAGCGCCATCGGCCAACGCCGCGTGCATCATTTGGGTTAGCATTGGGAGAGTTAGCGGTTGCCGCACTACTTCTTCTAGCCACTATAGTCACTAACTCCTTTCTCGCTGTTCACTGTTGCGGTTGCCATGCCTCGTAACGTGTCTTGTAGTGTTCCAGGATGCCTTAATTATGGAAAAAATCACTCCTAGAATCACTTGGCACCGTTTTCTCAAGTCAGACGAACTTAAGAAACAGTGGATAGCAAAATTAAGAGGGATGGTGGGCCAAATTTTAAAGTGAAAAGGCGAGCATTGTTTACTCTGCTCCTTTTAAAGGTCGTGATTTTCGCTCGCTTTCGCACTCCCATAAAAATATTTGAAACCTTGAGTAGTTCCATGGTTATTTGGTTGTATTCCTAAGAGACTGATAAGAGAGTAATACATTTTTAATACAGCCGTGACCACCGAGAGATAAGGATTGTGCATTGAAACTTCATACATTGTTACATCATCATTAAAAGGGTATTGTTATTCGTATTTATAGCAATAATAAGTCTTAAATTAGCCTTTCTAAAGATTACAATACATCATCTAAAACCTTATTAACGACGGTACAGATGTATGTAACATGTATGCCATACGCCATAACTTTTGAAACGATTGACCTACAGGCATGAAATTTTCTACACACGTAGGCCGGTGCGGAAAATGTAGCGAATCCTCTAGGGTGGCTCGGGGTCCCTCAGGGGCCACTTGTATGAATTTCTTGGTTCCTTTTTTATCTTTTGAACAAAGAGGGCAAAAATCCTGAAATTTCGTAAATTTGTAGTGCGGTTTTAAAAAAATAAAACCAATATAGAAGAAGGGCCCCGCGGAAGTCCCGAGGCCCCAAATACAATTGAAGCGATAACATTTGAACGGAACGACCTTAGGAAGCTGAAATTTTGAATATTTATAGTGTTGTACTATAGAAATATAGCAAATATACAAGAATTGTGATGTAGGCTTATGCGGCCCGCCAGAAAACGCCGAGGCCTCAAATACAAATCAAGTTATAACTTTTGAACGGAAAGGTCTAGAAACCTGAAATTTTGTATATTTTTTGTTTGGTACTATAGCTGCCGCCACGTAAGTTGAACGATCTATTTTGACATGCGCAGTAAGTCTTCTCATCGATATGCTTTGTCTGGATTTTACCCATGATGCACTTGTTCTACTATAGTAAAGGCGGAGATATCTTTGAAACTTGGAAAGCCTATTAAAAATCATAAAATTAAACAAATTGCCTTCGAATCGACTATTCTTCATCATTTTTTAATTTATTAATTTCATTTATCTATTTTTAAATAAACGAAAATAGAAACTAAATATAAATACTAAAACAATGTTTCGAAAACGAAAGCGGATGCTTTCACGGAATAACTAAGCGATTTGCTTCCCGTTAACGTCTATTGGCTGGCGTTAGAAATGACGTCATCCTGTCGTTCAACTTATGTGGCGGCAGCTATAAAAAATATAGCCAATATAGAAGGCAGCTAATATAAGCACCTAGAACTCCGCCAGGGGTCTCGAGGCACCAAATACAATTGAAGCTATAAGTTTGAACGGAAAGGCTTAGGAACCTGAAATTTTGTATATTATAGTGTGGCACTTAAAAAAAATATTGCAAATATACAAAAAAGTAATACAGGCCCCAGCAGAGTCCCACAGGCCCAAACACAAGCAACAACCTTTAGACGAAAAGGTCTAGAAATCTGAAATTTTGTTTACTTATAGAAAATTACTTAAAAAATTAGCTAATATACACTAAACACTGGTATAAGGCTCTTGGGTCTCGACATGGGCCCTGAGCCACTATCACAAATCAAGCTATAACTTTTGAACCGGAAGTCCAGAAATCTGAATTCTTGCATATTTATTCTGTGTTACTTAAAATTTTAGCTCTTATACACTAAAATTTATATAGTCGTCTGGGGCCTTGGCAGGGGCCCTAAACACAAGCCATCAGAAAGCTGAAGAAGCCTCATAAGAAAGTAATATATAATTGGTGGTCCGAAAACTTTCAATGCTAAGATATGGCATACAACATATCAAATAACTTCTAATGCCGTATCATGCATGAATATGACGTAAAAATAATGCTACTCAAAATTAGTTCACTGATATCAAATCCAGGTCGCGGAACTTCTGTTTTTCATATTAATATCTTAACCTTATGTTGGAGCATTAAATTTCTTAAAACTTCTCATGCAAAAAATTTTGATCACGTTTTTCTTTTTCAAACCTTCTCGCTATTAAAAAAAAAGAATTGAGATATACATCATTTCCTTTCCATCCACATTGAAGCTTTACAATTTTTAGAATTCACTACTAATAAAAGAAAAAAAGATTTCCCCTGTAATCGATATGGAAAAGCTGAGGCCTCATAGGAAATGACGTAACAACTTCCTAGAACTCTCTCTGAGCTCTCTTTATTCTCTGCTATGACATGTAATTATTTATATTTTTATAGAACATTTATTTAGGATGATTAAGTTATTTATCAGTAAAAATTTATTTTAGGGGAATTAGAATTGATGTGAAATTTCTTACGTTATTTGTCTTGTGGGAGCAACGATTCTCTTTTTCCCATAAGACATTAGTCTTTCCACATTTTCGGAATGCATCTAAGGTTTTGATTAAAGATGGATGTATAAAGAAGGGCAGTCATTTTGATGCAATAATGAATGCTAATATTTACCCCTATATAAATCAGTCTTTCATTACAGACAAATATAAAATTCTCTTACCTGGTAATCACAGTGGTTCACAGAGAATGAATTAAAAATCACTTATAAATTCTACTACAAGCACATTATAAAGAGTCTCAATAACACTCAGCAGAAATCTAAAAAATTAGAATATAATGAAAAATTGATTTTCTTCAAAAAATTATTTATGCTATGTATTGTATCTGGAATCTGTCAACTTCGAATTCACAATTTGCCTTTTTAAGAAATCCAGAAATGTCTTAAAAATATACAAGCTTCAACTGCTTCTTTTGGTGTGTCAATTTTCTTTCATCTTAGTGATTTTTTTTTTTGTTCTACATTTTCCTTAAACTTACGTTAATTAAAAAGTTGGTATCAATCTTTCATTTTACATTCCTAATTAAGCTTTATTTTGCAACATCGACAGAATGCAGAATTTCTTAGAGATCTCTGTTCTCGAGCCTTATTTGAAATTTAATCTCAGCTTATTGAGAATTTTTTTTATTCCTATGATTTTTTTTTTAGATAAAAGAAAGAACTTCGGGCACGTGTATCGTTTAAGGATACTTTCTAAAAAAAAAAAGGTACTGAGACAAAAGAAGAAGTTCTCGCAACTCCTTTAGAATTATACCCATCAAGTAGTTAATTACGTAAAATATTAGAGGTGCACAAAATATTTCCTCTATCCCATGAAAAAATATGCTTTTTGTCCAATTTTCTATATACAATTTTTAATGATATCATTTCTTCTCTTACTATATTTTTCATTGCTTTGTGCACACATCATAATTAGTTCCTCTGCTCTTTTCTGGTTAAGTGAGAATAATAAAAAATGTATTTATAATTTTAAATAAGAAAATTACTATAAAATTTTATGGACAAGAAGCGGTCATGGAATTAACGGCTGCGCTCCTTTGAAATTTCTAATACCAAAAAATCTGATAAATACAACATCTTAACAAAACTGGCTTAAGAAATAACTTAAAAATCGAATCCACTTTTTCAACTGATAAATATTGGAATAGAACACAATAAAGCATTATCTTAATTTTTACATTATTCTAATTTCTCTCGACCCATGTAAGGTTACAAACTTGGAAAACTTTAAATTAGGTAATAAAGTTTGAAATGAATTTATCTCCTTATAATGGGTAAAAAATTGTGAAATAATAAAACAAAATTAAAATTAAATTAGAGTCACCAAACTTGAAAAATTTTATTTTAATTTTGTTTTATTATTTCACAATTTTTTACCCATTATAAGGAGATAAATTCATTTCAAATTTAATTAATATTTAACCTCCTTACATCAATAATTAGGTAATAAAGCTTTACTTCTCTCAATTCGTTTACTACTTGAAGGAGTTCAAGGAGTAATTATCAAAAAGCGTCATTGAATTGCTTGTTTTCGTCGTCGAAATGAGAAACAAGTTGTTTTTAACCTCCGGTCGTAATTACTTCTAGCTTAGGTTCATCAACATTTGATAAGCGGTTGAAACTTACTTTTACTTACTAGAAAACACCAGAAACCTGAGATATTCCAAGAAGTAATTATCTTACATGAACACAAAAATATTTGGATATGGTACGGTGTCTACTCTCTTTCGGGTTACTTATGAGTTTGCGGAAAAAAGTACAAATGCTTTGTGATCGCTTAAGCTTTGTGATCGCGTTAGAATAAAAAAGAAGAATAAGCCTCGATCCATTTGTCGTGAAGTTCAATAGTGATTGTTGTAATTGGACTATTACTTTTGTAGTACTTTGTTTTCCTGTTATTTACGCGCCCCTTCCTAGAGATCCGTTCTTTTTGAAACGAAGGAAATAACTTATGAGCTTATCTAAAACCCCTACTAGGAATATCTTTGTAAAAATAGTATACTATCGAAATGGAATTGTTATCTGAATGCTTTTAAGATCCTTGTATATTTTCTGATTATTCGAATTTGATTTTTGATAAAAATCTCATAGTCGATGTTACGAAACCAGAGACGAAATCAGCTACGATTCAGCCCTCCGAAATTCATCCGGAGTAATGAAATTTTATTGATATTGGCCTCCCCCACCCTTCGAAATATTAATATCTCAAAAGACTTGGATCTCTATCTTAAAATAGGATTATAATAGACACCTAATATTATAATAGATACCTATTACAAGAAATCTGACTCGGGCGTTGGAATCCATGCCTGCACATCAACGGCTGATTATTTATGGTGGTGATGTATTAACCTGCTTGTTGAGAATGGCTAAAGTAAAAAGTTTAATGTTTGTGTTAAAAAGAAAACGAAGGGAAATTAGTGACTTTGAGAGAGGAGTAAATAATACGGTGCAACATTTCGAATAGATTTTTCATGAAATTTCGGAAAAATTATCACGGTCTGGTTCAATTACGAGGGTGGGCTGAAAAGTAATGCCTCCATGGCTGTAACTTTTTTATTTTTTAACCGATTTTCAAAATTCTTTTTGTATCTGATACTCACATTTCTCCTCTATGTAATGCACTATTTACTTTTCGACATAGTCCCCATCCCTTTCCACGCATTGTACCAACGCGGGACTAGTCGGGTGAACCCGTCGGAGGGGAATTCCGGGGTTGTTGTCGACACCAAAACCGTGGCAGGTTTCACCTCGTCGTCAGAACGCAACTCATGCCCCTTAAGGTGCTCTTTCCTCTTTGGGAAGTGGTGAAAGTCGCAAGGTGCAAAGTTCTTTCATTTTTGAACTGCAGTTTTTCATCTTTGAACTGTAGGCGCTGCAACCCCCTCTGATGTGTGGCGGTCGTGTGTGCGGAGGGGCGTTATCGTGCTGCAGAAGAGGATCCAAAGTGCCATTCAATCCTCGTGTCGACGACAACCCCGGAATTCCTCGCGTTGGTACAATGCGTGGAAAGGGATGGGGACTATGTCGAAAAATGAATAGTGCATTACATAGAGGACAAATGTGCGTATAAGATATAAAAAGAATTTTGAAAATCGGTTAACAAATAAAAAAGTTACAGCCATGGAGGCATTACTTTTCAAAACGCCCTGGTAATACAACATGATAATGCCGAATTTACTGATTCTGCAAAATCTTTAAATAAATAATTGATAAACCAACTAGAATACATTACATAGCTCACACTTAACCTTTGCGACCCATGCGGCACCTAGCGTGATTTGAATTCCCTAGCTTCTTTAAACAATGGAAAATGGCGGAAGCTCGATGGTCATACTAGCTGAAGTACCTGGCGTCGCTCGGAGAAAAATATAGTTTTTTCATATTTATGTATACGAACTTGGGCGAGGGATGATAGAGGGATCAAACTTAAGCAACATTGCCCTCTTTCATTTTTTCTCTGGGTATTGTTTTTGAGATAAAAAATGTTGGATGTCGCATAGACATAATATGCCGCTCACCCGTGCTTTTCGAACACGTCAAAGTCATGGTCAATCTTGTAATAAAAATAACAAAAGCACATTGCATACAGTACAATAACGTGACTTGTTTTTTATGAAACATGCAAATGTTTTCCAATAAATGTTCTAATTGACTCCCTCTGACTTGAATGCATGCGGTGGCGTTTATTTTCTTATTCGGCCCTCTCAAAAATTTATTAATTTATTTATTGGTATAGTTCCCCTGAAAAATATAATGAAAACAGGATCCAATTAAATTATAATCACAATACTAGTGACTAGATATTAATAGATACCTGAGTCGCTATACCATATAAAAGATGTTATACATTGTAGTGACTGTCGGATGTAAATTTGGACAATGAATGAAGACAAAATGGGTAGAATTTACTACAATAAAGCGTTCGTACAGAGAAGAGCTGCTAAATGACAATAATAAAATACTTTTTAAGCGTTTAATGAGTGGGATGGGTCGTTATATTCTCTTATAGCTCTTTTATGTTTGATTTGGCTATTCGCGTATAGAGTGTAGGCAATCCTCGTCCTAGCATTGTTCAGTGATTGGTTCATGGTACTGAGGGAAAATGCCGCTCTTATATTCTGGGGTAGTTGACCTTTAGCTTATTGATCATTACTCTCGAAGTTGAGGACCAGATAGGGGTGGCATATGAATAGCAGATATCACTTTACTTTTAAATGACCAGGATAAGCTCTCTAATGTTTAGAATCTTTCTTTGTCACTTTAATAGAAAAGCCAAACGGTTAATCAGCACTTCAATACGTTTTCTAAAGCTCAGATGAGAGTGAAATGTTCTGTCTAATATTTTGAGGATCTCCACCGGATTTTTGATTTACTGGGATACTCTTTATTTAGGATCATTTTGCATACCACTGCATTTCTAGGTCCTTATCGTTATCATGTTTAGCTGTATCCTTCTCGTCTTGTTTGAATTCTTTTTTAAGGAATTTGTCGTTCGTAGACTAGAGTTCTCACAATGTGTAAGGTGAAATGGAAGAGTTCACTTTATCGCGCTCAATAGGTAGGGACATCATGGAGAGTGTATGCTTTATATCCTCATACGCTTTCTGTGAGCTGCTTTTTTTCACTCGTTGCAGCCTATTGTTGAAGTGCTAGGATTTAAGAAAATTAGAGCATTTTAAAATTTTTTCCCCTACCTATTCCTACCTATTGAGTGCGATAAAGTGAACTCTTCCATTTCACCTTACAGTGTGAGAACTCTAGCATGTACGTTTAAGATGAAGGGGCCCTTCAGAAGGGCCAACACGCAGGTTGCAGTTGCGGCGTACAAGCACAACACATATGCTAATGCAGCGTTTTTCAATCAGTGTACGTGCGTTCAGATGGGTCGTGAGAGGACGATAGGTGTGCCGCGAATATTTTAATAAACATATAACAATAATAATTTTAAGAAATTTAATTACTGTTTTTTATAACAACAACTAAATCCTAAAAACGTATACTCTTTTTTTGATTATCGTAATTTAAGTGTGCCGAAGAAATTTAAGTATTCGCTAATTTCAGTGAATAAAGAGAGGGCGCTGTTTTTTTTTTGAAAAAATGGCTGCAAAAGTAGGATCCTACCATTTTTAAACTAAAAAATAGATGATTGTTTAGGATAAAAATTCGTTCTAATAACTATTAACAGAGAATGTTATCTGGGATTGGTGTTCTGTGTTATAAAAGCAGTTTAAACTACTGTGAATCCTACTTAACTCAGTTCAAGTAATGCCACAAGGGCGGCGCCACTTAAACTGAAAGTAGCGAATAGCTTCAAGTGTGCTGTTGAGGAAAAAACTTAAAAACGCTTATTCTACTTGATTAAGACCCCGTTCAGATAGACCCCCTTTCAAAAACAGAGATGTATTCTATATTTGCTTCATCCCTGCTAATGAAATTACGATAGTTGTTAAGGTAATCTTTGTACTTTTTATTACCTTTATCAATGATGTCCCAGAATCAGTAAAATATTCCCAATTATTTCTTTTTGCAGATGACATTAAAATAGGCAAAATCATTAGTACTATTGACTCTCAAAAATAACAATTTGATCTTCAATCGATTGAATCATGAAAATAAAATGTCAGTTAATGATAAATGTCACTGTATTACTTGTTCACTTAAAAAAAACTGTTCATACTTATGATTATATTTTAAATCAAATCAAATCACTCTTCTACAACGAAAATCAAGTACTAAAGATATAGGAATCATATTCAACTCGAAACTATCTTTTGATGACCATATTAATTTTATTACAACTAAAAGCTTACCAAACTACATATTTTATCATTAGAAATTCTCTAAGCTTTAGTAATATTAACTTTTCAGTGTCTTAGTAAGACCAATATTGGAATATGCCCCCACCATTTGATCTCCGTCTCATGTTACATTGCAATTATGTTTGGAAAAAGTACAAACAAATTTCTTGCGTAATCTTTTCAAACTCTTTCATCCTACATATTTAAATAATAGTATGTATATAACTAATACTTATCTTCTAAAATATTTTACATGTGATAAATATCTAAGAGAAGGTTTGTATTTGATGTTTGCTATTTATTTAAGCTCTATCATAATATCATTTACTCTTCTAAATTTTTTAATTATGTCCAATTACGTGTACCCAAGCTCAATTCCCGAAGCAATGAAATTTTTTATTTACCTTTACTAAAGAAAACACTTGTAAATAATTTGCCCATCTATAGAATGTTTAAACTATGCAATATTATATCCAAACTATTTTTCTTTGATTACAACTTTTTTCATATTAATATTTTCATTTTTATATAATCTATAATTTTATTTTACTTTAATTACTTTCTTCATTATCATTTCATAGCTGTAAGCTGCCACTGGGTACTCAGCCTATTGCTTACAACTTTAAATAAGTAAAATAAATAAATAAATCTTTCAGTAGATCAGCCCATTCCCTCAATATTACCACCAGATTTTTTGCCAGAAGCTGAAGTGTAACTGGTTGTTCTGTTTACTACAATTGTAAATATCTCGGGCAACGCCGGGTCTTCTAGTTTTATTTAATAGAGATAATTCCTTATAAATTTATAAATTTAAGATCTTCCTTCTTTTACATCTCACTCTAAAATTAAACCGAAAATATTTAAAATAGAAATGTTTTAAATACTCAATGATAAAGATACTAGTGTTTGAATTTAATCAAAATTTTTGAAGACTTTTCCATGTTCTACTTTCCGCACGTGTAAAAAATTCCTAATTTAACGACAAAGTAAAATGCTTTAAGAAATAGCATATAAATTACTTTCTGAAATTGTGATCTTGAACACTCCAGTTCTCGGTATTGCTGAAGAAAAAATGTAATGTGCAGTAATATGAGGTAATCATAATTGGTGATGAATGCACGTATGATGAGATCATTTTTCTCGATAGGCATGAATTGAAGAAATGAAAAATATGGTCTTTGAAAGTGAACTTTATGAAACTCGTGAAAATGAGAAGGTGGAGGACATGATGATGATAAATAACCGCAGGAAAAAAATGCTATTTTCTTGAGAGCGAAGATATATAATAATGCGAGGCTTATTCCTCGGCAGAAATGACAAGCCTGCTTACTGAATTCATAAAAAGCTCTTGCCAAGAAAAAAGTAGACTCTTTTGAAAAATGAATTATGTAATATTAGGTTTTATGAGAAAATTTCATTAGATTATATTATAGTTGATTTGCCATGCATTAATTTACATGCATTTTTGTGAAGTATTAAATATTCAAGAATTTTGAATCAACTATAAATCATAACCTGCTGAGCCTTTCCAAATGATATTATTTAGTTTTAATTTCAAAATCATACAAAGCATAATTAGAAGGATATGAATAACTTCAGACATATTTCCGATATTGCTGATTATATTTCATTAATGTCGCATTCGCTACTTTCTTTTTATATCAAAGCTAAAAAATATAAAAGTATAATAACAGCAGTACGGCGTTCGAAGTACGAATATATTAAATTAAAACTTTATTTAAAGGATAGTCTCTTAAAAACCGTTCAGGAAATTTATTCACTTAAATTTCTAAGTGATTTTCTCATATTTGCTCAAAAGATCGGCATTAGAGTCAAGAACTATGTAATTACTCGCAAGTAAACCTCTTGTATGAACCGGGTAAAAAAAAAAAAAAAGAGACATAGAAGATGGTTGACGTATGAGAGCGGTCTGATAGAAAAGCTAAACATGAAAGTTACGGGAATATATTTATTTGGAAAAGTTTTGAAAATCAAACTACAAAAAGCACATGGTAATGTTCATTTTTCGACTTTGAATGTAAAGTACATGAATACAAAAATCTCACCTTTTGTATTCAGGCATATATCCCAGCGTTGCACAAGTTTATGCATGCAGTCACGATAGCTGTCTTTGTCTAAATTTGTAAATTACTCTTTAATGATTTCATGCACTGTGCTCTTGGGAATGCCAGTTTGCTGAGCAATTTCACCCGAGTTGATCTTTCGGTCTTACCTTATCAAACCTTCCACCATTTTACGATTCTCTGGTATCTGCACAGATCCTAATTTTCCTCTTCGTTCCTCCGGATCATCATGCAGTTCAGCTCAGCCGTCTGAATTTCCTGCACCAAACAGACACCTCGCTTCGACTCAATCTGCAAAGAAACGCTGTTAAATTATAACCGCAGGCATTTTAATTTTGCTATAATGTTCTATAACATTGCTAATTTTATATGCTTGCTACACTCAACCTACTGAACGGAGAATACGGATACGCACCTTACTACTAACACAGCTCACGAGACAACGTTGCATCATGCGAGTGTGCGCGTTAGAAAATTGTCGGCGCAACTACTTGTATTAATATCATTAGTATCGGATCATCCTCGTATTAATACCTGAAAATCCAGAGAGCGTCTGTGTTGAGTGCTAGGCCAAAGTCAAATTAACATAAGACTGCATGAGAGTTTCATCAGTTCTGCTTAAGACGCCGAAAGGATACCAAAGCACAGCAGAAACATAACAGATAGTTACGTACCTGAATTCTATACCTGATTTCATCTGCAGTAAAAAAATTGCATATTAAGGAAACACACAAATGTTTGACTTCAAGTGAAAGTTTTATTGTGACCCAAATTAAGAAGTACAAGGGGAGTTCAAGGCGTTAATGCAGTCAATGTGAAACAGTGACAATTGCATGCGATAAACAGGCACTCCGCTCACTGTGTGCGTATTTTACAATGCAATGTCCTCGCGCTTGAAGCACTTGCCATTGACGATGGATTAAAAACAGAGGTCCACGGAATAAATCCACGAGTCTGGTTTTTCAACAAGAGAGAAATCCACTCATGTAAAATGCATTCCTGATAAGGTTTTTAAACCTTGCTGCACTGAATAGGTACAGCGTGAAGGTCTGAAGATCCAAGAACTTGTCACGGTGCCAGATGTGATGATACTGTCTGAGAATTTGACGAAAGCCTTGTACGGCCTCAAAGGCAAACAATTGTGTGTATATGCAGTCTTGTTACGGCAGCTGAAATGGAGTATAGAATTCAGGTACTTAACTGTCTTTTATGATTCTGTATCTCTAAGCGGAACTGATCTAGCTCCCACTTTGGCCTAGCACTCAATACGAACACTCTCCACGAGATTTTCTGGTATTAATATGTCAACCCTTTCTATCGATACCCATATGTCTCTTTCGGCTATCCGATTCATACCAGTGGTTCAGTTGTCAGAATAATTTTATAAAATCATAAAATTGCTAATATGACTTATTTCACGTCGCCTAGCTGCGTTAACTTTGACTACCTTCGTGTGTTACGTAACTTCCTTAGGAACTTCGAAGACTGGCCAGAAGGAGAGCCACCTAAATAAATGGAGGGTCGGGGGGCATACGAGATTTTTTGTGACTTATTTACTCGTTTCTTTGACTTTTATATTGTAAATTATTCCATAGCTTTTGGAGATATTATAAAACACCAATTCCTAATGTAAAAATAAGGGATCATAAACAACTATTATTTGAATATCCTCTAAGGAAAAAAGTATTTGTTCAGGTGACTTCATGGAAATAACTATTTGTTCACTACTGTTAACAAGAAAGAACCTTCAATGGGATTCCCATTACAATTAGCCTACATGACAAGCAGACATAGGAGGCATTGTAGATGCAAATACTTTCCTCGTTAAAGCAATTCAAAATGCCTAAAACTTGAGTACATAGTGAAGAAGAGAAAATGTTTATGATAAAACTGATTAAAAAAGGAAAATCCCTATGCGAAGTTGCTAAAAATAATAGGATTTGCTCAAGGAACTGTGACTTTATGTGAAAAACATACAGAACCAACAACTTTGTTTCTAACAAGAAAAGGACAGGTGCACTGCTCAAAGCAACAAGGAGAGATGACCGGAAAAATCATCATCATCACGAGAACTAAATACCAGTGGAGAAAATCAGGTATACGTGTATGTGATCGTACTGTTCGTCGTCATCTGAACAAGCTTAGATTTTGCCGAAGAAAAGCAAAGACAAAACCCAAAATATTTGCCGCACGTTAAAAAACTAGACTGTCAACGATTGGAACCAAGTCATCCTTAGTAATAAATCCAGAGCGTGTTTCGGCTGTTGTGACGACAACAGCAAATTTGAGTGGCCCGATCATCTGAAAAATTCCATCTTGACCGTTTAGCGCGGTCTGTAAAATGGAAAAAAAATCACATCCTGACTTATTGTATGAGGATGTATCAGATATTAGGGTCTAGGTGAATTGTGTATTGTCCACACAGCAGTGAACGCAGACGTTTATCTTGACACCTTAAACATATTTCTGATCAAAACAACCGAAGATAATAAGTTTGGGAATAATCCGGTTGTATTCCAAGATCACAATGCATCGTGCCACCATGCTAAAAAATCAAAGAATTCTTGAAAGAAAAACAAATTAGCACAATGAAATGGCCTGCAAATAGCCCAGACATGAATATAATTGAAAATGTATGGGCCGAAGTGTAAAAGAAAATAAATTCCAAACGTCCAGAAAATATATCCGACTTGTCAGATGCAATTCAAATTCACTGAAAGAAATAATAAATAGATTCATTATACAGTAATGCATTATATCAAACAATGCCAAAAGAATTCAAACTGTGGTCAAGGCAAAGGAAAATGATACCCAGTATTGACATTGTTTATAAGCAGTGAACAAATAACTATTTCCGTAATGTCACTTGAACAAATACCCTTTTTCTTTAGAGGGTCTTCAAATAATAGTTGTTTATGATCCTTTATGGACTGCGCTTTTTTAACACTGTTTTCAAAAGCAAAAGAATAAATTATAATATAAAAAGTTTCTTTATTTCTTCTTTATTTTTTATTTTATATAATCAATTATATTTCATCTCGTTTATTCGTCATGAACAAATACTTATTGCCAGGGATTGTAGGCGGCAGTAGTATGGAAAACGCTTGTCGAATCACCAGGCGAGGTCATATCGAACATTTGTAAATTAGGTAAAGACTTGGAATATTTACCTCCTCTTCCGTATAATTGACTCGGCCCATAAGTTATTGAGCTTTAAATTCTCGGAGAGACTCTACATTTATCTGACTTCTAAACACGCAAACGTCGTTATATACAATGCATAGTCTTTGTATAGTTTAGCATAATTTTGAATACATGAAGTAATTATAGCTCGTTAACCTTTATAACCACAAAATAAATATTAAGTCCAAATGCTTATTGGGCGTAATTAAATCGCGAGGGCCTTTCATCAAAATCACACAGGTAATGTATGAGCGCTTTCCTATTCATAGATACCTTTATGATACACGTTCTTCTGTAATAATTAGTTACTTTCGAGATTAATTGATAGAAAACCTCGGCCCTAAAACTTTTAGCTTACAATTGGAAATAGTAGGATTGCATTATCGAAACTCTCAAATTTTTTGAAGTTTGCGCAAGATGAGTTTCTCGAAATCTCTCAAGCGTTCATAGCATTTCACAGGAGAGCAATTTGTTGAACATTTGATGATGAAGGAGAGAGTATTTTGTTGCGGGTCATTACAGGTGACGAAACCTTGGTGCACCATTTTGAGCCGGAGTCAATGAAGTGGCATCACGTGTAATCACAATGAAGAAAGAAATTCGAGACTAATTCCTCAATCGGAGAAATCGTGATCATTGTCCTTTGAGATGTGATGCCAGAGGAAAGGCAATCAATTCAGACGTATTCGTCAAGATCCTGATAATATTCAATCAGCACTACTACCGAGTTTGGCCTCACAAAAATCCAGCAATAGTAAAAGCACACGATGATTTAGAAAGTAATCTTACGTTTCAAAAAATCATCTTGTTTATTTCAGTCTAATACAAATGTAAGGGGCCGTACGCAAATTTAGCTCATTTTAAACTCCTCCTGTCTTGTAACGCCCCCCCCCCCCGTCGAAAATTCCTAAAACTGGGCTCGACTCTCCCCCCCCCCCCCTCAAACAATTTTCAAAAGTATTAAAATGTTCAATTTATTTTATTAGAGATTATAGCCATTTTAGCGGGCTCGATGGCCGAGAAGGTTAAGGCGCAGGTCTTATCGCTCTCGGACCCAGTGAGTCGCAGGTTCGACTCCCGCCGAGGGCATGGATGTTTGTGTTTGTTTCCTTTTCTAACATTTCCTCTAGTGAGGTTCGTATCAGGAAGGGCATCCGGCCGTAAAAAATCATTGCTTCAACCAAAAATTAACACAGTGACCCCCAAAAAATGGGAAAAAGCTGAAGAAATAGAGAGAGATTGTAGCCATTTTACAAAACCAAAACAAGATTTTGAAGGAACATCGTATTTTATAAAATATGTACTAATATGTTAAAACTGAGATATAACAGTTTTTAAATATGAATAAGTGAGTTCTCCATCCTTCTTTGAGGTCTTCTAATGACGAATGGAAAATACAAAACTGTAAAAAAAAATGTAAAAAACACTGGGTTGAAAAGAAAACTCCATTTAAAAGCACCTAATGACTACTACGTGGGAGGAATTTTGAATATGCGATTGATTATACAACTGCAATACACATTTTACTTTTTAACTTTGTACAAGTTGAAGGGATTATGCAGCAAAAAAAAGGAAACATAGGGTTGACAGTGCACCAATAATTGACAATTCACGATTTAAAAGCTTTTAATAAAGTAATAAGGCAAGAAAAGGGACTCGTGTTGCCACCTCGTATTAAACAATGTATTAGGCTTCCCAGAAAAGCAAAAAACTAGGAACTTTGCTCCCTATTATGGCCGCAAACACATGTTGATTGTTCAATGCCTTAGCGAGTCGAAAAAAACTTGCAATGAACCACTGCGTGAGGGGTTGATTACTTGAATTTATTTCATGAATGTTATGCAATATTTGTTACTAATTTTACCTGAACCTTTTTGTGTGATCAGTGGACATTACTTCTAGTATTAACAGAATTTCTGATGACCAATTTGTTAGCTGTTTTAACCCACCGTCAACTACTAGAACCCAAGTATGTAGTTTCACTGGTAATTGACATAACCTTTCAATTATTGATAATTTCTGTGTTTGAAAAAAAAACGAACAAAAATATACTAATGCGTCATAGAATGTAGGGTAATAATAAAGAAAACATGATGTTTTTATGTGTAACTTCCTAATTTCCAGTAATTGATCTAGATGCGTCAATTATAGGAACTTGATTGTCAATTTCTGGATCAGCCAATTTGAGATAAATCTTCTAGGCCCTATTCGCCGATTCTTTTTGTTGGTCCTGAATCTTGTCACAGAGACGATCAACAGATAGCCCAGGACAAGTTATCTTCCAACAAGAAAACTACTATTCTGTTTACTATGGTAAGAAGTAGCATTTGCAAGTAGGAGAACAATCGTCAAAAATCATTTTTTTCTACCAACAATTTGTTGGCCAAGATATCATGATAGTAAACTGCTGGAAAACACGTTCATTTTCTATGTTTCTTGCACTCTACATTGGAATGAACTGATTTTATTTATTATTTCAAAAGGAAAAAATATAAGTGGTCTATATGAACAACTCAAGTTTTATAAAGCATAATTTTAGTTAATGTTAAATACTTTAGACATTCTTAAAAAATGCTTGATTTCTTCAGCTACTTTTGAATGTTATCAATTTTTTTTGTAAAACTAGTTAACAAAAATAGGTAATTAAATTATTGTCAATTACTGGTGAAACTGCCTGTCAAATTCTGGTACATGAATTGTCAACTACTAGTGATTCCTGCATTAGTTAGGAAAAAATTTAATTACTTAATAGCTTTTAAAGATATAATAATTGTTTAGAAATTGGCACATCCTGCACTATATTTGCAATTTAATGGTATAACTAGAAAAATTTCAAAATGCAATTTGATTTACGTACACAATTTCGTTTCACAGCAATGTCTTAAACTGTCAATTACTGGTACATCTACCCTAGTAAGGAAATAATGTTACATAGTATTTAAAATTTTTAAGAAAATCTTGTAAACATGCCGGCTTGCAGCCGGAGAGCGTTAAAACGTAGGTCTTGATCATTCTCGCGATCAGCGAGCCACAGGTTCGAATCCCGCTGAAGGCATGACTGTTTGCATTTGTTGCTTTCTAACGCGCTTGCAAGATCAAGCAAAGCCTTAATAGGCTGATCCTGCTTAGCCTGTTAGGTTCAATTCAAATAGATCCAATGGTTATTTAAAATCCTCGACAAGGAAAACGTAAAAGAAGAATAGAATAAATACATAGATCTTGTAAGCATTCCAAGAGGGATACTTTAGCTACGGCGCAGTAGTAATTTCAAATTTGTTGATTAATGTTGAGTAAATTAGTAGACAGATTTGTTAGACAGTTGAGCGTAAATAATAACTGAAGGTCGTTTCACATTCTGCGAATTCGGCGCATCTCGCGCATTCGACGCCGCGGCTTTTGGTTGCCAGAGCAGTTTCACATTTGGCGCATTCCATGCGGCAAACGGCTTGGAGGGACAAGCACGCGGCGTTTGCAGTTCCAACCCAGAATTTTTAGAAGTCACTACGAGTGGGCATTTCTTAGCTTCCAGAATCCTTATCGACTGTTTCCAACCCACTTCTGTCAGTCAACTCGATCATATTGAATTTCTTCCTCTGGTAACGTGTTTTCCGTGCAGGTATACCTCGTTTGCTATCGTTTTTCCTAATGTACCAGGTCTGTAAATATGAAACCGGAATTTGCCCATAGATGGCCCTACTTGTCAATGTAGTTACCGTCAAACCCGATGACGTATATTAAAGATAGTGAGTGAAATCCCTGAAAGTGAGTGAAGAAGCCAATTGGGAAGATCCGCCTCCCAGAACCGTCATGGCCGAAAGTGAGTGAAGATGATACAAAACACATGGATAAACATGAGGGTAGCTGAATAATATATCTTTCACACGCCGATCACGAAGTGATAAGTTTATCTTTTCTTTAACTTTCTATTTTAGTAACTTATTATATATTTTATAAACAATATTTCGGTCATGGTTCCAATTTCAATTTAATTTAGAACATCTTTCAGTTACGTATTTTCATTTCAGTTATGTATTTTTAATTTATGCTTGTGGAAAGTGATTCCTGATCCTTTTTCGTGTCTATTTGTACAGTTGTATGCGGATCAAATTTGAGGAAAGATTTTGAATTAATTATTCCTCGGGCCCAAAATCGTCAAAAACAAAGCAGCCAGACAGCTATCTACTCCACGGCTCACTCCTGCCCATAATTGTCATGGCTTCAATTGGCTTCACTTTGGTGGCGAAGTTTCGATAGGATTTGGAATCTACCTTTAATACACGTCATTGGTCAAACCGCGTCGTTGGTGCCATTTTCTTACTCTGACATCTGACAAAGATTTTCAACTCACCTGAAAATACAACTTTCATGCAACAACATAGTTTGAACCCGTTGCCTTATAAAAATACTTCGCATTGATTCCTCTAAATAAAATTGCAGATACTGGAGGACAGCTACGAGTCGACTTCTGGTTGCTTGTTGCTTTAGGCGATTCCCTATTGATTTCTGTTTCTTTTATTATGTTTCGTTAGCCCCGCCTCCTACGCTTCAGAATTTGTTTAACGAATGGGAGACGTCGTGAAGTATTATAGACGCAGGGATAACAGGATGTGAGCTTTGATTTTCTTTGATTCTGTGCTACGTGGCGAATCTACCCCGATCGTAAGTCGAACAGCCTTCCTGAATGTTGTGAAATTCATCCTCGTATACTGCCCGACCACTGAATTAGAAGCATCGATTCAATATGCTGTAGGGGCTCCGCTAGCCTTAATGACAGCATGATTCACTTGGGCATCGATTCTACAAGGTGCTGTAGTGTTTACGGGTCCAGTTATACCGAGAATTTCAACTGCCATAAAGTTGTCGGAAGAGGACACTGTTGACTGATGCGTCTTTATTAGGTTAAGATTCGGGTTCTGTGGAGGCCAGGGTAAATGTTGGAAGTTACTATCCTGCTCAGAGGTCCATCCTAAACTACTCTTGCACGGAGTAACGAATGAATAAGTGTCTGAAACTGTGGACAAGGAATACCAAGAACAAACGGAAACCATTATTCCACAAAGAAATTTTACTGGCACGGATGCGCATTTCAGAGTGATGCAGAAGGTGATCAGAACAGAGCTGTTAAGATACGGAATCATGATACAAAATCAGTATACAGTATATAGTAAAACTTAACGGACAGATAGCCAATCAGGTACAAAAAGAGATCATAAAAAATGCCAGTTATGGACCAATCAAGGGTTGTTGTTGTTGTTGTTGTCACCAGTAGGATTTGGGCGTCTCTCGGCCACAGTGTGGATCTGTGTATGTTTCGACACGTCTTTCAATTCTGATACATTGAGTGGTCCAGCATCACTGTTAAGAAGTTTGGAAGGTTCTTCATTGGTGATCACATAAGATTTTATGAAATTTAGTAACCTAGGGTCACTTGTGCTGTATAGTATTTTGTATTTTGAAATTTTCCCAGTTGAAGTCATGTTTAAGATCGAGAATGTGGTCCGCAAACCTTGGCACAGCAAATTTACCATTCCTAACGCATGTAAGGTGTTCTCCCACTCTCGTCTTAACTCCTCTCCGCGTTTGTCCATAGTAGATCGAGTCAAAAGAAGCGCACGGTAGCATATAGACATAACTGAACAAAGGCATTAAGAAAAGAGTAAGAAAATTTGGACTCGGAATAGCATACAGAAGCTTGAACACCACCCGAAGATGACTTAGAGGCCCAAAAGACAACATCCCAATAGAAAACAGACCCGGTGTCTATATATTACCGTGCGCTTCTTGTGACTCGGTCTACTGTGGAAAAACGCGGAGAGGAGTTAAGACGAGAGTGGGAGAACACCTTGCATGCATTAGGAATGGTAAATTTGCTGTGTCAAGGTTTGCGGAAGACATTCTCGATCTTAAACAAGACTTCAACCGGGAAAATTTCAAAATACTATACAGCACAAGTGACTCTAGGTTACTAAATTTCAAAGAATCTAATGTGATCACCAATGAAGAACCTTCCAAACTTCTCAACAGTGATGCTGGACCACTCAACGCGTCAGAATTGAAAGACGTGTTTAAACAGATACAGAAACCCACTGTGACCGAGAGACGCCCAAACAACAACAATCCTTGATTGGTCCCAAACTGTCGTTTTTTTTATAATCTCTTTTTGTACCTGATTGACTATCTGTCCGTTAATTTTTGCTATATATACTGACTTTGTATCATAATTCCGTATCGAAGCAGTTCGAAGACTGGTTTAACTGCTGGAAGTTGAACCTTAACGTCGGAAAGTGCAAGGCTTTGTACCTCAACAGGAAGCTCAAGCATCCCCCAGATTCTCTTGTTCTGTTCAATACGAAACTGGACTGGATGGACAACTACAAGTATCTGGGAGTTATCATTGACTCAAGACTCTCATGGAACCAGCATATGTCCTATGCTCTGAACAAAGCGAAGAGGGCTAAGTACAGTATCATAGCTCTCATGGGTCGCAACAGCGCCCTCAGCATTGACAACACGCTACTTCTGTACAAATCGATTATCCGGACCATACTCCTCTATGGCATGCCTGCGTGGGCGACTATCTGTAAAAGCAGATGGAGTGAACTACAGTCATTCCAGAATGTTACCCTGAGGACCATTGCCCAGCTGGACAGAAGGACGGTGAAAAACCAATCCATCCACTTGGATTTAAACATGGCCCATATCGGAAAGTTTATACAGGATCTCCTTTTGATTATGATACAGAAGATGAAGCCTCACGACAATAAGCTTGTGAAAGGGATACTGAAGAACTCAATGAATATGAACTGGCATACGAAGTATCGTAAACCGAGGCACGTTCTTGACATCAATTTTGAAGATATTAGCAACGTCTCTTTCTCAGACTACTGGAAGATGTGAAAATCTTCTTTCTCCTTGTATTTTTTTTTATTTCGTTTGTTTTTTGTTTCTGACAATCGTCAATCTTATTTTCTTTTTTGTATAATATGGAAGACCGCTTGGGTTGGTTAGGCTTCTTGACTACCTCAGTGTATTTCATTTGGAGTTTATTCTGGTTAGATGAGCTTTGTGAAAGCGCTGCTTTCGCCCCATCCTAACAAATGTACACTTCACTGTTCGATGGTCGATAATTCCGTATCTTAACAGCTTGTCTGTTCTGATCACCTTCTGTATCACGCTGAAGAGGCCAGCCTTGCTGCCGAAATGCGCATTCGTACCAATAAAATTTCTTTGTGGAATAGTGGTTTCCGTTTGTTCTTGCTACTCTTGCACGATTGACAGTCGCATTGTCACCCGTGAAGATCTGTCACTAGCGGGAAAAAGTGCAACAGCGCAGGAGTGACTTTATCAGTAACAACGTCCAGATGCTTTTTGGCTGTCACCCGAATTTCAAGGAATATCAGGGGCCCGTACCGAACCAACAAAGCGTACCGGTACCATGACACTTCTACTAGAACCTTGAGTTGTTGAGACAAGGCAGGGCGGGTCCATAGATTCATCGCTAGAGAAAAGCTTCCATCGCTAGAGAAAAGCTTTAAACGTGACTCTTCTGGTCGCATTACCCTTTTCCAGTCATCTGCTGTCTGCCACGCCGGCCGCTTCTTACATCAGTGTAGGTGATTCTTCGCTGAAATGAGAAGCTTCCGCTCAGATGCTCGGCTCGCCGTCCCTATTTTCTTCACTTCCACACATCATTTAGTGGATTTAGGTTGGGACGAACCTTCATTGAAGTCTTCCGTCAATTGCTGCACAGTAGAACTTTGTTGTCGCTCCACAAGCCTTCTGATTATGGTTCTGCATGATCGTTTTCGATCGACATTGTGTACATTGCGCAAAACACAGCGGTTTCTGCTTCCATGAAATACTTTAGAGATCTCGCCTTTCGAGATACAGGTCAGCTATCGTGGAACTTGCTAGCCGGGCACTCACAATAACGTGTGTTTCGAGCTCACACAGATTTTTCGTTTTTAAAATTCTACACAACTACCCGCTGATATGACGTGTAAAAGTAAAGACTCGGTGACCCAGGTAATTTTCCATACTCTGTACTTACGACTTGTGGCATTTACATTTGATATGACGTGTGCAATACATGGTATCTTTTGTGACGTGCTTCTAATTCATTGTCCAGGCAGTGTACAAGTAAATGTTTTTCTACCCTTTATAGTAAAAGTAAATATTATATCACAAGTTTCAGAATACCAAATATTTTACTTCAAGTAGCTTCGGCTATGAGACGAGTAATATGCCAGATGTCAAACGGAATAATAATTTTTCTGCTAAACAATGCAAAAGAGTCGCGTAATTCCGAAAAAACAAGATAATTAATAAGCTGCTTTAACGGATGCTGCTAAGAGAGTAGAGATTACAAATTTCGAGCATTCATCAATTAGTGAGAAACCTTTTTCTTTGAATGGTATTTTATTCATTAATACAGAACTCAATCATCTCAATTCAGAGATGTTATCCCTTTAGATTCTTCTGTTCTAATCCGTTCTACGTGGGGGGAGTGGATAAGGAGAGCGCTTGGAGGTAGGTTGTCATGGAAACAATTATGAGAGAGGAAAGAAAGAGCTGAGATGGGGAAGAGAAGCGTTTTGGCCTGTTTACATTGTTCTGCTTCTGCGAATTGTTGAAATGGGAATAAACGAAAGGCTGTGGAAAAATTATTTTGCAAGTGGGAGAAAATATATAAAAAAGAGAGAACAGATACAGCAAACCAAGAGTGGTGAGATAGAAAATTAAAGCAAAATGAAAGCGAGTAGAAACCATTAGTGCTCACAAAGCGAAATTTCAGTCCTTGAATTTCTTGGAGAAAGCGATTTGATTCTAGTAGGTCAGATCAGTCTGCAGTTTGATAGTTAAACAGTTTACAACCGTTTGTAATAATGGATGTTCTTATGAAATACATAATAGACGAGTTTTTAGAAATTCTGCTGAACTGAACAATTTACTTCAATATGAATTTACAATTGAAATGCTGTTAGGAAGAAAATCAATTGAGAAATATTGAGTCCGCAAAAGTAATGTTAAACCAGGCAACAATGGGGAATTAATCAACATTTCTTCATTCCGCGCTAGGCTATGATAATTAAATTAATAATATGCAAACTTTGTCTCGTAATTAAAATAATAGAACCTAATAGACCCTGTGTGTTTTACAAATTTAACACACTTCTTCGAATTATTTGTTCCTTGGAAATTGCATTTAAGTGCATGAAACCTTTCCACATTGAAACGATAGTGACGTTATCTAATTATTGGGTATTAAACTTAAGTACTGAGTGATTATAGGTTTGTTAGAACTTTTTGGTGTCGACAACTAAGGTCATTTTGCGCCTTTTACACAAGTTATATCTGTACGCAGCCCGGGACAAACACAAACATCCATGCCCAGGGCGGGATTCGAACCCACGACCATGCTGATTCGAGAACTAGAAAGCTTACGCCCTAGCCCTCTCGGCCACCTGAGTGATTATAAATTCTCTATTATAAATATAAGCACACCGGAAAAACATTAGTCACTTTGAGAGTTCTACGACGCTCCTATGTAAAGTACTTTCAATATACAAATAAATGCGTATGAGCACATTTCATTGCGAGATAGCAGTAGCTAAGCAACGTACAAGCAATTTTAACAGCAGTTTGTGTTAAACCATGTCGAGCTTGGGTGCAAAAATTGTGTACGCCAGACGTATCTCAGCGGCAAAAAGGAGTCATAGCATTTGGACGGGCAAAAGGACATCCCGTTCAAAAAGTTGCTATCTTTGCCAGAGTATCAAAGCGCACGATCATCAGCAAGCTGTGTCAGATGTGAATTGTGGCGATCCGTGGTAACGAAACGCGAGCTGGGTAACAAAGCCAAGCTCTCCGTCTTCAAATCAATCTTTGTCCCCGTTCTCACCTATGGTCATGAGGCTTGGGTAATGACCGAAAGAGTGCGATCGCGGGTACAAGCGGCCGAAATGAGATTTCTGAGAGGTGTGGCAGGTATTACCCTACTAGATAAGAGTGTACAGCAGCACAATAAGGGAATCTTTAGGTGTTGAGCCGCTACTTCTCCGCATTGAGAGATCTCAGTTGCGCTGGTATGGCCACGTGATACGGATGCCGCAACTAGTCTTCCTAGGCAGTTGTTATTTTCCAAGCCGGTAGATAAGAGACCGGGAGAATCTTCTACATAGAGAATCTGGGTTCGAGTCGCTTGGATATTACCAGGGAAAACATGCGCCTGATGGCGGAAGATCGCGATAGCTGGAGATCCTCCACAGGGCTGCTGCCCCCCCGACCCTAACGGATAAGCGGGTTTGAAAAGTAAGTAAGTAAGTAAGTAAGTGTAATGTTCTATGACATTGCTCATTTTATATGCTTGCTATACTCAACCTACTGAACGGAGAATACGGATACGCACCTTACTACTCACACAGCTCACGAGACAACGTTGCATCATGCGAGTGTGCGCGTTAGAAAATTGTCGGCGCAACTACTTGTATTAATATCATTAGTATCGGATCATCCTCGTATTAATACCTGAAAATCCAGAGAGCGTCTGTGTTGAGTTCTAGGACAACAAAGTCAAATTAACATGAGACTGTATGAGAGTTTCATCAGTTCTGCTTAAGACGCCGAAAGGATACCAAAGCACAGCAGAAACATAACAGATAGTTACGTACCTGAATTCTATACCTGATTTCATCTGCAGTAACAAAATTGCATATTAAGGAAACACACAAATGTTTGACTTCAAGTGAAAGTTTTATTGTGACCCAAATTAAGAAGTACAAGGGGAGTTCAAGGCGTTAATGCAGTCAATGTGAAACAGTGACAATTGCATGCGATAAACAGGCACTCCGCTCACTGTGTGCGTACTTTACAATGCAATGTCCTCGCGCTTGATGCACTTGTCATTGACGATGGATTAAAAACAGAGGTCCACGGAATAAATCCACGAGTCCGGTTTCTCAACAAGAGAGAAATCCACTCATGTAAAATGCATTCCTGATAATGTTTTTAAACCTTGCTGCACTGAATAGGTTCAGCGTGAAGGTCTGAAGATCCAAGAACTTGTCACGGTGCCAGATGTGATGATATTGTCTGAGAATTTGACGAAAGCCTTGTACGGCCTCGAAGGCAAACAATTGTCTGTATGTTTAATATGCAGTTTTGTTACAGCAGCTGAAATGGAGTATAGAATTCAGGTACTTAACTGTCTTTTATGATTCTGTATCTCTAAGCGGAACTGATCTAGCTCCCACTTTGGCCTAGCACTCAATACGAACACTCTCCACGAAATTTTCTGGTATTAATATGTCAATCCTTCTCTATCGATACCCATATGTCTCTTTCGGCTATCCGATTCATACTAGTGGTTCAGTTGTCAGAATAATTTTATAAAATCATAAAATTGCTAATGACTTATTTCATGTCGCCTAGCTTCGTTAACTTTGACTACCTTCGTGTGTTACGTAACATCCTTAGGAATTTCGAAGACTGGCCAGAAGGAGAGCCACCTATAAAAGATATAAATGGAGGGTCGGGGGGCATACGAGATTTTTGGTGACTTATTTACTCGTTTCTTTGACTTTTATATTGTAAATTATTCCATAGCTTTTGGAGATATTATAAAACACCAATCCATAATGTAAAAATAAGGGATCTTGAACACGATAATATATCAGAGTATCAAAGCGCACGATCATCCGTGAGTTCAAGAAATGATTCACAGGCACGTCTTGTGGCAACAACCGTCGTAACTGTGGACGGAATTCAGTGCTGACTGAACGGGACCAAAGACGAATATCGCGCCTGGTGACGGCCAACCGTTTTCAAACCATGCAAGAGCTGCCGCATAGACAAGTTTGTGAAAGACTCTTAAGGAGGCAAGTGCATAAAATGGACATCTGGACCTGGTTATTTCGCAAGCGCCCGATGCTCACTCCAGCTTACAAGAAAGCTCGTGTACCGTCGTGCAAGTGATATCAGAATGGGACTATTGACGAATAGAAACGCGTCATTTGGTCGGATGAATTAAAGTTTTGTTATTTTTCGAATGACGTTCGACGTCGTGTGCATACAAAAAGCAATCAATCCTTTTACCGTGATTGTGTCCAAGGTGGTACAGACGGTTGGTGGTTCTGTGATGCTGTGGGCAATCAGTACAATAGACAGGGACCTCTTGTTGAAATATAGAACTTCTGCCTTTTGTGGGTCACGTCAAAACGATAATTGCAGGGTTCGACGAGCATGATCAGACCGTGCAACAACTCGACCGGCCTACCAAATCCCCAGATCTGAACCCAATAGAGAATTTGAGGGGCCATCGGGAGCAACGTGTTAAGCGGAAGAATCGCCATCCGACTAACACCGCCGATCTGCGGGATAAATTGTATGCAGCATGGTTGGAGATAGATAAGGACTATCTAAAGACACGCGTACAATCAATGCCGAAGCGCATTAAAGCTGTAATTAAAACGAAGGGATGTGTAACGCGCTATTAATAGCAGGTGACCTATTAACAGCTCTCCACACCCTGAAAAACATAGCTGGTGTATTTTCAGCAACTGTTTCAATTGTTCGGTCCTGTTCATTTTCACGTGGTAAACTCCAAGACAGAAAATGTCTAAGGGGCTCTTGTCTGTGATTGCGCAAATTTCTTTACCAATTTACTATCTACCCAATCTTGTTGAAATACAACAATCACAAATTCGACACCTATACGATAAATGATAACGTCCTGTGGAGAAAAATGGAAAGTGGTCACGTGATAGTATCCCAGTCTGCCAACTCGTGCACTAAAATCGATGACTATATTTTCGATGACCAATATTATCGCATTTAATAAAAATCATGGCATCCACTTTCCAATACATAAAAATGTATAACGTATCCTTTTGGAAATTTACATACAGAATGCTTTAATAAACATCAAAATACACGTGAGAGCCAATGTTTCCAAACAGCGCGCCCGGTGGCAGCCTGGGACATTACTACAATCGATAGCTGTAAAACATTTTCCTCTACTTTAACATCGGGTGTCGCATACTTTATGCATTAAGGAACAAAATATTCCTATAAGTTTTATCTAGCTACATGAATATCTATTCCTTCAGACACCAAATGTGATTTCTAAATTGTTCCAACATATTGTGGGGGAAAAAAATGTTTTCTCTAATTGTTTATTTTGCTAAGATGAAGGACCCGTAGACAATTGTCCTCGTTAATCGCAATCTTCTATTGTTAGCACTTTTTCAGAATGTCTGCAAGGAAAACACATTTTGTTGCTGTATCACCAGAATATAAATATACTTTATAAGCACCCTGCGTATTGGAGAAACTAATAAAACTATGGTTTCTTATTTTTGCGATTGCTCTAATAAATCATTGCTGCTTTTAAGTCTATAAAGAGTGGAATCATATTAAGGAGAGGATAGGAAATAATCTAATAATATACGGTTAATATTGGAATATACGTCTGAGTAATTGGATGAATAATTAATTTCTGAAAAATTCAGAATCGATTGAAAGAGACTGCATAAATATCCTGAATACTTAGAATCGAGCATATTCAACTAAAATAATTAGATTTACACAACTGATACATTAGAACTTACACAAATGGATAAATTAGATTTATACTAATGTGTATCGATCTTAAAAGAATAACTAGTTTCCATTCTAATCCGCTTATTCTAAAACTTTCTGGCGCTATCAGTTATTAAATTGGAAACAAATTATTTACTCGTGTAGGTGGCTTTTAATCTCTTTAATCCGTTCATCGAGGATTTGAAATTGTATATGATTTGTCGAGCTATCAAACAATTTTATCATTTTTGATAATAGCTCTCTTAATACAGAAAATAAAATAAGAGCAACAATTTAAATAGAAACTTTAATAACAATTTTATTTAAAAGAAAGTTTTCTTACATTTAAAAATCTAAATCAATAAGCTTTATCTTAAGTTAACAGAACTAATCCTTATTATTTAACAAAACTAATCCTTATTCAAAACTTTCATTCACATTAGAACATGTTAGTTTTTCAATTTCTTTGATGAAGCTTATATCAACAACGGTATTTTTTTTAAAATCTCCTCTTTCTGAAGATGCTCTTTGTTTCTTATAATGGATTGTATTTTCTGCTATTGTTTTCTTGTGTTTGTGTTTTTTATGCCAATTTATTATACGAGGGTGGGCTGAAAAGTAATGCCTCCATGGCTGTAACTTTTTTTATTTTTTAACCGATTTTCAAAATTCTTTTTGTATCTGATACTCACATTTCTCCTCTATGTAATGCACTATTCACTTTTCGACATAGTCCCCATCCCTTTACACGCATTGTACCAACGCGTGACTAGTCGGGTGAACCCGTCGGCGAGGAATTCCAGGGTTGTCGTCGACACGAGGATTGAATGGCAACTTTGGATCCTCTTCTGCAGCACGATAACGCCCGTCCGCGCACGATCTCCACACATCAGAGGGGGTTGCAGCGCCTACAGTTCAAAGATGAAAAACTGCAGTTTAAAAATGAGAGACTTTGCACCTTGCGACTTTCACCACTTCCCAAACAGGAAAGAGCACCTTAAGAGGCATGAGTTGCGTTCTGACGACGAGGTGAACCTGCCGTTCGGTCTTGGTGTCGAAAACAACCCCGGAATTCCCCTCTGACGGGTTCACCCGACTAGTCACGCGTTGGTACAATGCGTGGAAAGGGATGGGGACTATGTCGAAAAGTGAATAGTGCATTACATAAAGGAGAAATGTGAGTATCAGATACAAAAAGAATTTTGAAAATCGGTTAAAAAATAAAAAAAGTTACAGCCATGGAGGCATTACTTTTCAGCCCACCCTCGTATTTCTGGTAAACTAGGAAGATTAAAGGACTGGGAAACCGCAAAGTTTTCATTGTTTTCGCTTTCACTCTTTACTTTGGCAAAGTTTGGCCTCTATCGGAAACGTCAATTTTTTTTTCAAGGTCTTACCTCTGTGTGTTCAATTTTGAAATATCAACTCCGAAAATATTTTGAAAAAATAATTAAATATTATTTGAGAAACTTATTATTACATTTTAAAAAGGGTTTATATGAAAAACGTAAGCCAATAACAATATACACATTTTTGACAAACCTTCGACATTTTTTCCGTAAATTTTTTCAAGAAACTGAAAAAAAGCCCAAAACAAGAACAAAGAAAAACTGTAAAAGGCAAAATTTATTGCAGGGATAGAAATATAAGTAAGTGTGCGAAAGTAATATACATTTAAGAATGGCTGACTTTCCTAATCATTTTCATATTATACCTTGCCTGGCCAAAAAACAAGCCACACGCACTAATATTTTGTAGGGCCACCTTTCGCACGAATGACAGCACGCATTTGTCTTTGGATTGATTGAAGGTCTCGACACTTACTTTTGGCCACATTAACATCAATTTTCCGCCAAGACAGTCCAGTGATGAAGGAAGAGTTGGTTCACTTCTCACTGACCTCTCTAGGACATTCCACAGATTCTCAGTGGGATTAAAGTCAGAGATATGCGGAGGCCAGTTTAAGTGCATGAATGAATTCTCATGTTCTTGGAACCAGTTGTTGACAATGTGATCTCGGTGAATCCGAGCATTGTCATCCCGAAAAACGCCATCACTTTCGGGAAAGAATTACTGCATTGAGGGTAGAAGATGGTAGCTCAGAAGCTCAGATACTCTGGAGATTTCATTACTGCACAGTGTTGCTGACCCTAGTCCAGCCCCCCAGAAGCAACCCCAGATAGGCTTGAACAGTACATGACGAGTTCATTGCTTCATGCGCTTCCCTTCGAATTCTGAAGCGACCATCATGTTGGAAGAGAGTAAATGTTTTCCACGATTTAATAATACGCTGGACGGTTCGCGATCCGGTGCCGGTGGTTTCAACAATCTCATTGTAGGATTTCTGCCCTTGGTCCAATCCAATAATTTGGCCCTTCTTGAACTCCGAAACGTCTTTTCCGCACCCGCGTGTAACTTCGTCAGACATGGTTGCTTTCAAATGATTAGTTGCACACTGTTTCTTCACTATTTGAAGGTTGTCGTGTGCGCTAACATATGCAAATTTTCTACATAAGTGAGCTTTCTGTCCCATTTCAGACTTTGCGTGTGTAAAGTGACATCGCGACTGTTTTTTTTTTGTTTTTTTTTTGTTTTTTTTTGGCTAGAGTGTGTTGCTTTGTATCCTGATGAATAGCTGCTTCTTTTCCTATTAGGGCATGGCTGTCCCAGAGAATAGATTTATATTCGTCGCAGACGCTTCCTTAGTCCTTATATAGAGCTTGATTTCTCCGACGGAAAATCGCTGATCCAAGAGCAGAACAACTCTCCTGCTCATCGGGCGTCCTCGCTCAGAAATTTCTTAGCGCCAACAAATTAGAAGTGGTTCCTTATGTTCCGTACTGACCTAGAACTAAATCTAGCGATTTTTCGGCTTTATCAAGTCGAACCGTTCTTGCGTCAGCGATTTTCCAGAACCCTGAAGAAGCATTTACGACAGCCAGACAATGATGCTGAAAAAATGTGTAGTGCTAGAGATAGACTATGAGAAGTGATACCCTTTTATGGTTAATACATTTTTCCAAATTGAATTTAGGAGACTTGGAAATTGAATGTACCTCGTATAAGTTTATTCTTGGTAAGATGAATTATATAAATAAATTCAAACATATAAATCGGATTAGACATTAACAAAGCAAAAGAACACTGACGTCTTAATATGCAAAGCTGTCACCGTTGACGTAAATTAAAACACAACAAAATAACCGAATTTTTTATAAAGTGAGGACTTATAGATAACAAACGTCATTGCATTGCAACCCATTTTTAACAGTCAGAAAATATGAAAATGCTCTTTCTTACAATTTGCATACCTCTGTATAAACTCGATTTTCTTATACACAGTACCGAAGCAGACAGAAAAGTTAAAGAAAACAAATATAAAGCAAAGAGCTGACACGCAGTTTATTCATATTCCAATATTTCTCTTTTATTATATACTTTGTAATTTTTTAAACATGTAAATTCTTATATTTTTTTCTCCTTTACAAAAGAAGAAGAGCTTTATTACATTTTTCTTCTTTTTCACAGGCGTCCCGACTCAGGTGAAGGTGGAAATGTTCCTGCGGAGTTTTGGTTCCTTCAATCCAGCAACAATGGTGAGCCAAGTTCTCGACTATTCTGCATACGGAACAGTAAGCGAAGTCATTTGGGAAGTCGTTCCTTTGTTTTGGGGATTCTCCTGAACGCACCTTTTCTTGTCTGAACACCCTTGTTTTCTACTTCGCTTCACTGTTGTGACTGTTTTGCCTCAACGACTTGCATTATCCAAATTTGTTTGTGTCATGTTAGTCGGATTTTGATGTCTTGTTATTTCCCTTATGCCCTTTGATTCGTCACTATTTTCATTTAGCCTTTTGATTTAGTGATTTACATAAGAGTTAGCTTGCAGATAAAATAAAAGTATGGAGTTATTTGATTATTTAAAGAACTCATTATCTAATTAAATTAAAATGTCTCTATTTAACTCTCAAAAAACTAGTACGTGCGATATTTGTTGGATATTATTTTCTTTTGGGGGAAAGCAAGTATTACTTTTACCTTGCCAAAACGCAGGCGGAAAACGGATTTAGCAATAAAATTCACATCATATGGCAATTCATAACTACATTATTTTCTTAACAATGGTCCGTGGCGAAATATTCCACTCCTGCATTACATAAATTTTGCTGCTAAGTTCGTTTACGGTTTGTTTGTCCGAAATTCTAATTTAGGACATGGAGACGTCTACGTTATGAAGAAATGTTTAGTTGAATTGTGATTAGACATTGGCATTCCTGGCAAACAGTCTGAACCAGAGAAGATTATCGGCAAAGAAATAAAATCCAGAATAGCTAATTGGATATTGGCCAATGATCGATAAGAACTGAGATTGCGTCTGATTAATGGGAATTGCTCGTCCAGAAAGCCAATTAAGATTGAAGAAAATGGTTATGAAAAGTTTGAATGGTTTTTGGATCACTCCCATATCGTTATGAAATCTTAAAAAGAAATTTAAATTTTAAATTGGAGTTAAGTCTAAGAAAAAATTTCACCTTAAGGTGAAAATAATAAGTTTAAAACCAACAAATTTTAATTTCATCTTCATAGGCAGACACTTAGAGAGCAATCTAGGAAGTGTCCTTGGAAAACTCAGATTAATTTGCGAAGTCCTTCGTTCTTTTACCAATTATTTTAGAATATTTTGATTTTGACTTCATATTCGGATAGAGCATCAAAAAATAAGTAAAAGATATAATAGGCACACATGTTCCCAAATAGATAGGCCAGTTTGAGTTTCATATGCCAAATTGCCCAACTGTAATTATATGCATAAATCCTATTTTACGAAATGAAATGTATTTTTATTAGTTAATATTATCAATATTCTCATCCGAGTCATAACCATTCACTGTTTTAAACAATTCCCAAAACTATAACAGATAAGCCATGAAAATTTTATCTGTAATATACTGACATGAAATTCTTGAGAGGGTACCCAAAAAGTTATCTATCTACAGAATCTAGAACAGAATAGAATCTATCTGAAAAAAATTTGTCTGTGTTCATATTAAAATATAGACAGAATCTAGAAATAATAGTATTGTAATGACTACTGTTTCCATACGCTGTCCAACGAAAGAAAAACTGGGCGTGTCTAATTAAATTCCCAATTTTAATTGTTAGACATTTTTGCTAAATAAAAATAACAATGATTAACAATTGAAATTGGAAATTTAACTGGATACGCCCAGTTTGTCTTTCGTTGGACAGAGTATAAGTGATTCTTGTTCTGGATTACTGTCATTTACATTACATTTTCTATGAGAGAATATTTTTCTGCTGGCCTATGTTGACGGCTTCAATTTAAATTCGGAGAAGGAAAGTCTATCGATTACTGCAATCGGAAGTTAACAAATTGGCAAATTGGGCTCTTAATTCAAAACTGATAAAAAGATTTTTCTTAATTGCCAAAGAAAACTTTACCCTTTATCTTTGAGTAAAATATCGGAAATCGATCCCTGGTGCGTTCAAACGAGATAAAGGAATGAAAAATTTTTAAAAGCTGTATTATTTTTAATGAAGACTTCCATAATCTCATTCTTGAGGATCCCACTTTTATAGGATCCACTGAAGATTAATAGCTGCCAAAAATTATTTTAAAACTTGATTTAAATCGAGCTTACTAGCAAAAATTGATGCAACAAATCCATCTTCTGTCTTCGAAGTTTCAGAAGAAAATTTTTAATTAATGGTTTACATTTAAAGCCGATCTGATCTTTCATTAAAAAGTTTATTTCTAAGTGCTTCTAAGAAAAACTTGGATAGACAGAGCCTACTTAGAAAAAGATATAGCTCTTACTTAAATAAAATATAATTAGATTTCTGAAATAAATGGTTGAATGTTTATTTATGAAGTTTAACATCCATAGCCCCACATTTATTTTTATTTTAAAATGTAATTAGGCTAATTTAAAAACGTAAGTCCGTTTTCTGCGCTAAAGTTTATCTAGCAGCATAATTTAATTTAATTTTATCTTATTCAAATTTTTCTTAAAATTTTTTATTTGATTAATTAATTTTTTTTTTACCTTCTTTGTTCTTATTTGCTTTGTGCTTCTGCATGCATGATGTTTTTGTTGTTATATTAATTCGAAATGAAATTGGCTTGAAGCGTTTTTCATATAAATACTATAATAGCCTTCATGTCAATTTAATGTTTTTCACTTTAACAAGAGACCACTATGTACGATCTATGAAGAGAATAAAAGTCCATCATCATCTATTCCGCCTGCAACTTCTTCATTGAGGATATGCCGAGAGCGCAAAGGTTGAAGATAACTCAATTGATGCCTTTGAATGAAATTACAGTTGATGATAATTTTACTGACTGTAGGCATTTCATTAAACTTTAAGGCTTGAGTCAGAGATTTGATGCTCTTCTAGTTCATTCTCCATATTGGAATATTAAAACTTTGCAAACTTTTCAGAATTCTTAAAACTCTTAAAAACCGACTGTGATTCGAAAAAATCTGACTGACTGGAAAAAATCTTTTGCAGAAATTGGATCGAATTAAAAGACTTATTTATATCCTGTTCCTCTCTACAGGGTGTTAGGAACGTCGATGTTTATCTTGAAAGAAGTAATATGGGAGATCAAAAGGAGCAAATTAAAAAATATAAGCTGTTATGCAAAGTGTACAAGTACGACAGGGCAGCCGGGCGCCACTCTTGGAGATACCAAATTGTCCTCTTTTGACGTTTGCTGGGGGTAATTATTCGGATTACTTTCGACTTTTGCAGGCAGGCGTCGAAAGCCTAGCGCCGGTCCAGGTTATCGAAATATCACGTTTATAAACGTTAATGTATGAGTAGGCGTCGTTTTACGTATGCTGGTTGGTTCGCGTTTTCTACCGACTAATTTAAATGGAGGTGAATGTTTTAACATTCTAGATAATGACCTAGAATATTTGATGAGAAATTTTCTTTGCTCCTGCTGTAATTTAGAAAGATCATGTCCCTGCGCACATTTAGAGGCACGTCATATATCTTTCATTCCTTGCAGCTTTAAAAGAAATCCTGAGTCGATCTTTTGAGAATGACTTTGGCATAAATGTGTTAATATAAGTTTATTTCCTTAATATAATTTTAATTTCTTAGTATATTATGATGTTCTAATCGATGATTCCTCACTCAGTGCCAGAAAACATACGAAAAAATTTCTCACACGAATGTATTAGTTTATCATCAATAATAGCTTTCCTTTCTGGATTACAATCATTATTTTTTTTATTTGAAAAAAGAGAAATCAAAATGATATTTTTAAATATATCGAGAAATGTTCATTCTATTGTCATTTAACTGAAAAAAATATTAACGCATTTCATGAAATGTGAAAGGTACAAAAATGACTACATAAATACTGCAAAAGCGGAATCTTGCCAGAAATTTGAAGTTTACATTTTAAAGAAAAACAAAGTGAATGAAAGTAATATTTAATAACCATTATAACAAATGCATTCAATATAACTTAAAAGAAAGTGACAACGAAGAAGAGAACGTTTCCCATTAACAATTTTTTTACAATACAAGGTGTTCTTTCTGCAATTTTCACGGGGCTATTTCTTGCACCTCACGCGTTGGATCAAATCGTATTTGAAGCTTTCTTGTCAGAGAAACTCCCATTGTGTAGGGCAAAAAAATGCCATGGTCTTCTTCCATTTCACTCTCACTCTCCTCTCAACCACCACTTTCTCAACAGAGGATGACGAACTTGCTTTGCGCATCTTCTTTTTTTCTTTTTTTTTTTAGTTTCCTTCTTGGTGGAAGCGTCATTTTCCCTCTTCGTCGTTGTTTAACTTCGGTCGTTTGTTTTTTCTTCCACTTGGCTTTGGTTTCAAAAATTTTCCTATGGCTCTGATGTGTCTTTGCTCTTTGAAGGAACTGATAAGTTATGTTAGGTTCTTGTTTCTCATTGTGATCATTAGATGTACCCTCTTATGCGTTATCCGATAGAGCAAATGGAATTTAATGCGGATTATAGGGATAAATCCCGAATGGAGAAAAATCCAACATTTCCATTTCCAACCGTAGCTGTCTTTATCCAAGCAGCCCTCAGCAGAGATCCGAAGTGAAGCCTGGTAATTCTGCACCTGGATGGATATGGCCAAACACTTTCTCAGTGTTCAGATTTTGCTGGGAAAGTGTTTTCAATGGCCAACAAAGATCACCTTTAAAGGGTTATTTTTTCGTTTCACCGTCAAATTTGTGGCTGCGACCTAAAGTGAATGCAGCCAATATTCGAAAAAATACGGTACTTTGTCCCAATCATTTTTGTCACAATTGAGGTAAATACAGGTTTTCTCAAAATATAAAGTCGTATGACTGGGAAGATATAGTAATATTATGGCATTCTCTCCAGCAAAATCCAGCTCATGTGAGCAGCATGATCTATGTCCTTTAACGTTTCATATGTCCGTTTTAGTTATTTCATACCAATTATATGAAAAATTTAATCATAATTTACATTAATTTAGTTCTACTTATTCAGAAGTTACCAGGCTTATGAAAAAGCCATTGGGTTTTATTTTTGTTTTGCGGGATCCGTCATGATACTTCAAGCTACCACACTTCACAGAGAAACGTTCACAAAATATTACAGTTGTATTAAGTTTTGTATGATACATCAAGCTCTAAACCTTAAGTATTTTCAACGAAATATTATATTTCATGTACTCGCAAAGTCCAAATAATTTATTTTTCAATATACAGAGTCGAGTCACATTATTATGACCACCAGCTAATATCCCGAATAACCACCTTTAGCGGCACGGATAGCAGCTAGACGGCATGGGAGTGGTTAATAAGATTCTGGTAGGTTTCTACTGGTAGCTGTTTCCATGCAGACTGTAAAGCATCCGATAGCTGCTGAAGGGTACGCGGTGATTATTCCATAGCACACACATGACGATCGAGGTAATCCCAAAGGTTCTTGATTGGGTTGATGTCTGGGGAATTAGGGGGCCAGGCTAGTACTTGGTCGTGTTCCTCAAACCACCCGCGAACAATTGCAGCCGTATGACACGTCGTATTGTCTTGCTGGAACGTGCCATTTCCCTCTATGAAGACAGTCGCCATGTATGGGTTCCCTTGATCTGCAATTATGGATAAATAACCGAATCAATTGAGAGTGCCTTCCACAGGTATCAGTGGGCCCAGACAATGCCATAAAAACACTCCCCACACCATGACACAGCCGCCACCAGCCTGGATTCGTCCAACAATGGTTGCAAGATGCTTGTTCTTGGAGGTTTCTCGCCTCACCTGCCAACGGCCGCCACTTCTGTGGAGCAGAAATCGTGACTCATCGGAGATGGTAACCTTTTTACAGTCAGAAGTGGTCCAGTTTCTGTACTGTTGGCCAAATTGAAGCCGTTTTTGGCGATGATCATCCGTCTGCTGCGGAGGCCCATACGTAGCAGGGTCCTCAGTACTGTGGTTTTAGAGACATGTCTGGCAGCACCCTCGTTGGTTTGAGCGGTAAGCTGGTCCCACAGTTCCCATACCGTTTATTCTGAACGGTCCCATTTTCCCACTCATGGTACCCTTTAACTACAGCTGTTCGAGAACAGCTCACAAATTGCACGGTTTCCGAAATACTGCCACCCTTGGCCCGAAAGCCGATTATCATCCCCTTTTCCAGATCTGATATATCACGTTTCTTACCCATTGCAGCAATGAGTGGTATGTTTTTAACATAGTAGAAACCTACATTATACACTGAGTTAGCAAAACTCATGGGATAGTTACTTAATATCTGGTCGGGCCACCTCTGGCCTTGTGGAGTGTAGCAATACGGCGTGGTAGTGAGTCTGCAAGTCCCTGGTACACTTCTGGAGGCAGTTGACACCAGATAGTCTGCAGAGCCGAAGACAGTTGCTGCCCGTTAGTGGGCGGATGACCCAGTGCCCGGAGCCTGACTTCAACAGCATCCCAGATATGCTCGATGGGATTCATGTCAGGGCTCCGGGCTGGCCAGCTCAGTCTTTGGACCTCTCCTGCATGCTCCTCGAACCATTCGCGGATGACATTGGAGCGATGTGGTGGAGCATTGTCATTTTGAAAGACTGCTACGTCGTCAGGGTGTTGAAATGTCAAAAACGGGTGCAGATGGTCTCCGATGAGTTGACGATACCGTGGACCATTCAACGTTTGGTCCAGGATAACCAGAGGGCCCATTCCAAACCAGGAAAATGCATCCCACACCATCACTGACGCCCCACCACCCTGCACCACCACCTGTTGGCATGCGGGATCCATCGTTTCGTGAGGTCTGCGCCACACGCGATGCCTCCCAACAGCGTGGTACAGTTGATATCGTGACTCATCTGACCATATGACGTTACGCCACTGTTGCAGAGTCCAGCCAAGATGGTTGGTGGCAAATGCACGCCGGAGTGTCCGATGACGCTGGGTAAGTATTGGCACCCGTGTAGGGCGACGGCTGCCAAACCCGAGGGCATGCAGATTCCGACGGATTGTCCACCGAGAGACGTTTCTTGTGCGGCCAGTATTGAACTGGTCTGTGATTTGCTGCACCGTTGCGCTCCTGTCTCTCTGAATCATTCGTCCCAGGTGTCACCGGTCACGATCATTCAGGGCAGCTGGACTGTGATACCTTCATCCAGCCATTCCCGATACACCCTGGAGACAGTTGAGCGGGGAAAGCCAAATTCCTGCACCACTGCCGAAATGGAACATCCCATGCGTCGGGCACCTACTATCATACCCCGTTCAAAAGACGTCAACTCGCGACGACGTGCCATTTCTGATTAATCACTTATCCAAGCTCTTCCCACAACGTCTAATGGTCCATTCCCAGAATCCGTTACCCCTGTGAATTCGTAACCCATGCCCATCAATCAATGTGCTTGCTATCCCATGAGTTTTGCTAACCAATTCCCAACACGTGACATAGTTCCTCGGCTGGGCAACCCCGAAGGCAAACGTAGGGGGTGGTCATAATAATGTGACTCGACCCTGTAGCATTTTTTACAATCTATATTTAGATGAAAACATCTGACACTCACCTTGCACTAGAATACTTCTACCCTTCGCAGTAGGAAATGCTTCCATTTAGTTAACCATAAATGAAGTATTACCTCATCCCCCAACTTGCATCTTCCCCCGACTTACCTTACGTTTTAATCCATCAAATCAACTTAAAACTCCATTTGTTGATTTCTCCGACTTTTATCGCATTATATCATCCACCGTTTCTGATACATTATTAAAGCATGATAAGGATGTTAAGCTAATATGTTATCAAATTCGTGGGCTTTTTCTTTCTTTGCATGGTGTTTTTATGCTTAACAACTACAATGTATTAATTATGTATCAAATGCATGTTTAATGCCTTAATGTAATATAAAAAATATCCTAATTGTCTTATTTCGGAATGTAATATTTTTCTGCATTCCTTTAACCTGTTTAATATAACACGTTAATTTCTTCACGTGGTCCTTGCTTGTAATATTCTTCGAACAGTGTGTAACATAAGATTAAATATTCCAGTAGATTAAAATACAAAAATGCTCATGGTTTTTCATTGGGTTCTTCGTAGGATTACGAAGTGGATCTCTATCTACGTCAGTCGTGGATGGACGAGCGACTGCGTCTGAACAACGTGTCGCACGAGCTCGACTTCAATGACCCGAAACTCGTGCAGATGATTTGGAAGCCGGATGTTTATTTTCCCAATGCCAAGGAAGCAACCTTCCAGTATGTCACCGTCCCTAATGTCCTCGTTCGCATTAACCCCGATGGTCTGATTCTGTATATGCTCAGGTACCGAGGAGAAATTTTTAACATAACCTTCTTGAGATGAATTCTTTATTGGTTTATTATGCAAATTTTGTGATTATATTACACGATAAAGATTACTCTATCCTCGCTTTTAAATCAAATCTCATGTTTAAAATATTTAAAAAATTTTTTAATAAAAGTATATTTCGCTAATACTGTTTTACTTAATTTTTATTCAGAAACTAAGCTCTTGAATTATTTATAAGCAAAGTTTGTTTTAAACGGGTTTTTCTTCAACCATATAGATTAAGGCTGACATTTTCGTGCATGATGGATCTGGCAAAATATCCACTCGATAGTCAAAAATGTTCCATTGACTTATCCAGCTGTAAGTGCTTGAATCACTGTGCTCTTTTGACTATTCGGTCAGAATAAATAGAAATAACATATTTTTAAGCAAATTTCCTGTCTAGACCTAACCTATTTTTCCCGTTTTAGTTGCCAAGACGACGAGGGAACTAATGCTCAATTGGACCTCGGAAAATCCAGTCAAAGTAGTTGACGGATTGAAATTGCCTCAGTTCGAATTGCAGCAAATCATTCCTACAAATTGCGTCGAACTCTTCACTATTGGTAAGAATTCAGATATCTCTAGTAATTTATATTTAGAAACGGTATTTCAGACGAAGTTCCGTCTGCTCCAGCCGGAAAATTAGAATTCGTTTTGCGTTAAGCCAAAATCAATTTTGTCAATTTTACGACCTCGATTACAAAAACATAAACATTTTGAATATCCTAAAATCAAAAATAGAAGTGAAGTCTTCGGTTTGTCGCGATGACAATTTTTATAATGATAGTTATCTAGATTAAAATAGCATGACCTTTTTATATAGGATGGTCCGATAGAGTTTTATTTCCAAAAGCGCAGGAAAATTAAACTCCTGAGAACAATAATGTGAAATGGATTTGGGATCTAGAATTTGAAGTAAATGACGAACTTGGCTGCGGTCTTGAAATAGCTACATTGGAAGGATATCAAATGAAAAGTGGGTCACATGCAAAAAATATAAGAATTTTCTCAGAAATCCATTCCACTTGTTAGATTTGACCTATCTATGGCGATTTGGAAGCTAACCTCACTGCGAGATTATAAGCTAATTTGAAATTGAAACTTTCATAATTTCGTTGAAGGTGATTGATTGAAAACTAAAGATGGTACTAACAAGGCAGAGGCAAATTGAGGTGATCTTTAAGTTTAGGCAAAGAAGCAAATTTCTCAAAACATCGTCCAAATTCTAAAACACATGACATGTGACTAATAAGCCAGGTAGTGGTCCACCCAAAACCGCTGATGATGAAACAGTAACGACAGTCCTGGTGGATTTAGATTCCCTTAACGCAGTACTAACAACTGTGAGCAGAAAGTGTTGTTAGCCATTTGTCCATTTTAAGAATTCTTCAAACTCAAAAGTGGCACTCTTACAAGATGCAAATGATGCAGAACCTTTTGGAGAATGACCCGGACCTATCCAGTTCTGTAGTAGTACCATTGTCACGTGTAAACACAAATGAACGTGAGAAAGATGCAAAATAAATATTGATTTTATTTTTGAAGTATAAGATAATGTAAGATTAAACTGAAACATACAGAGATTTTCTTGTGGAAGCGTAATCAATGCACAACACCAAAATTAATTAAACATTGGATTGCTTTTTCTTGAAACTAAAGAAGGTACGTCGACGGTAGCTTGACAAGTCGAGCGCAGTTGCGGTGAGACCCACTACTCTTCATACGGTGTATTTCTATCAAGGGTATTTTTATGCCGGGTATTCTTCGTGCAAAATTACTGCATGAAGAAAAATAGATAAGCTCGAATTAGCTAATGAATAAAGCACTAAACTTGAAGATTAAGAATATCTACCCATAGAGACTCGGAATTTTGAGATTGATTTAAAACAGATGAATAGCTTGAATCAAAAAGGTAGATAAAGGAATCCCAATACGCAATTATGCCCCTTCCGTGAATTGCAAATTAATGTCACAAATTAGGATAAGAACAAGTTGCATCAAAGTCAGATAACAGTTCGTAAACTCACTCTCTCTGAAGAAAACCTTTAATCGCAATCGAAAGAGAATTCAAGACAAGTACTCTGCAGCTTATGCCAATGACATTTTGTCGATAGTAATTAAAAAACTGTAGGCGCTTAATAGCTCAAGAAGCCTCCCACATCGCGGTTAAATTTCCTTTAGGCCATTAGGAAAAATTCATTCAACAGTCCCTGTGTCGCCAAAATGAGTTGACTCCGGAAAAACCCCGCAAATCAATTTAGTTTTGAAATTTGTTATCACGGGTAAGCCATTTAGTACAGGGATACTAATGTCTGTATACAGTGATGCAAATTATTACTGTTCAGTCCTTGATATCCCATGCTGAAACCCGTCGAGCGAAGCTGATGAAGGTAATTGCAAATCGGAGGGGAGACAGGATTCTATTCGTCGGCATGTTTAAGCTGTCTTCTGCGTTCTATCGGAATAAAATCGTTATTTGAATGAGGAGTTGATACGCAGACTATCTGACGGAGGATTCTGTTTAAAAGTCTCATGCCAGACTCAACATTGTCGCTGCCAGCGAGTTCATTTATATCCAAAGCATTCGTCTGATAGAGACTTTCTCGTTTCCCGGCAGCAGAGAGTTCAACAGTCTTTAACGCTCGGAAAGAACCACCGTTCGAATCCATTTTCAGCTCGACTCCGCTCACTCCTCACTACCATCTGCCCTTTCGAAATCTTTCCTCTCCTCCGGCTCGATCCATCCAGCAGAAGGGGTGAGCACGGGCCTGGTCGGACTTCCTCGTTCCAGAAAATTCTCGAGCGGTAGACTCGAACCCGCGACTCCCCTCCTCTGCCGCTGACAGCTTTCACTTTCGAGGAAAAATCACGTAATAGCCATGCAAAATTTAATGATAATAGCTTCCAAATCGTGTTAGGTAGGTAAATTCGACAAATCTAGTGAAAAAAATTTTTTCTTGTTGTTTTTTTTTTCAATAAATTTTTTCAATAAATTCTATTTGATATTTCACAAGACCCACCTTCCATTTGACAATTGACCTTCGTCGAAAACGGCGGATTTCAAGATGACGGCCAAGTTAGCATGTGCCCCTCCCAAATACCATTTCAAATTGTTATATTCAGATGCTTAATTTTTCTTTCGACTTTGCAAATAAAAAGCTGCACTTGAGTTTTTATACGGCCCTCTATTATTTGAACTTTCTTAATTTTTTATATTTCATCCAGATTAGGTTAGGTATATAACCTAAATAACTATAGTCCCTAAAAAATGCTAGCTGGAAATGTTGGATGTTTGATTTTTATGCATACTGTAAGTTTATAAGTAGTGTTTACTTTAAGCAAATTACTATAAATTAATTACTATAAATTAGTAACAAATTAGTCTATAAGTGTTAGAATATTAAATCATGCCATTATGCATTAATGTTGGATCATGTGAAATGAAATGAAAACGTGATGAAAAAATTAAATAAAAATTAAATCACGTATGGGAGAGTGGGGCAAAGTGGATCACTTAATTCTAGGTCAAGATTAAACCTACGCAATTTGAATTAGTTTTCTCAGATTCACACACATCCAATACCTCAGAGCAATGGGAACAATAATCTGAAGCAATCACAGTTATATACTCCAGCATTTTTTAAATATTAATCTTTTTACAAATATGTGTCAGTAGACGGGGGAAAACTGGATCATACACACAGAATAACCTAAGAGGTACAGTGATCACAGACAAAATCAAGTTGTCCTTCATAGGATGCCAATGACGCCGGAGCTTTTGAAAGTTGAATTTACTTCACACATTTCTTCGAACCTTTGCCTCTCGAGCTTCTAGCTGCAGAATTGGATGATTTTTCCCGTTTCTGGCGAGCTTGTCAATATTTCGGAACGTTTCCTCCTGACACTTCGTTTACGCACTTCTCCAACAGTCTTGGTAGTCAATGGTCTCGCATCTTTCCTGATCCATTTTTCCCCTTCATCAATTATCCACTTTGCCCCATCCTCTCACTTTAAAAACAAAAAAATCCTTGAGCAACACATTAAGCCTAACGGGCGAAAACTGAGTCGAATAACCATGCTGAAACCCGTCGAGCGAAGCTGATGAAGGTTATTGCAAATCGGAGGGGAGACAGGATTCCATTCGTCGGCATGCTTAAGCTGTCTTCTGCGTCCTATCGAAATAAAATCATTGTTAGTTATAATGCAAGGGATTTCTTTAGAGGAGTTGATACGCAGACTATCTGACGGAGGATTCGGTTTAAAAGCCTCATACCCGAATATGCCTTCCGACGAAAAGCCACACTCAACATTGTCGCTGCCGGCGAGTTCATTTATCTCCAAAGCATTCGTCTGATAGAGACTTTCTCGTTTCCCGGCAGCAGAGAGTTCAATAGTCTTTAACGCTCGGAAAGAACCACCGTTCGAACCCATTTTCAGCTCGACTCCGTTCACTTCTCACTATCATTTGCCCTTTCGAAAATCTTTCCGCTCCTCCGGCTCGATCCATCCAGCGGAAGGGTGAGCACGGGCCCGGTCGCATATTACCTACCTTTACTTTGCTAGAGTTCATTGAGACTCATGCGCTTTCCTGATTGGTTGCTTCTCTCAGCATCTATGCCTGAGACGAAGGTTGTTAATCCTAATGCACTTGGTTTCCTTAGTTTTGATCACAGATAGTATATAACTTTGATTCTATTCTTTTGTATAGAAGCAGATGTCAGCTTTTTCAGAAGATAACTAGTCTGTGTTGTGGATAACTAGCGTTGAAACAGATGCCTGTTTTATAAAGCAAAATAAATTTGCAGCAGTGTTTTTAAATGCGATTGAATCCTACATGATTTTACTTCACTGGCACTGATGAATTTCGTGTTCTGTTTATTATTCGTTCAATGCATGTGAATAGGCATTTAAGAAACTTTTTTTAATCGAAGTGTTTTATTGCCAAAATCTCATTTTTATGTCAAATTATTTCGTATCATTGCATATTAAATTTGTTTTAGATAGAATATATATGACAGCCGCCGTTTATGTTTTTGAAACTGAATTATTACGTGTCTGACCTTTTGAAAGTTTATTTATTTATTTACAAACATAAAAATGGAGCTTCATGCTTTTTTAAAAGTTTCGGAAATGATTTGTATAAGAAATATACAAATTGCTTTTTAAAAATGTGAAATTCACCAGTTCTTCCTGAAAATAAAGTAACTTGAATTAAAGTTTTATTGGAGAATGCAGGGGTATCTTATTAGAATCATCTGATTACAAAGAAATAGATGTTTAGAAGTTGCATCATTTTGCGATTTAAAAAATTCGCCTTTTCAAAACAAATTCAATTTAATTGATGTTTTTTCTTTTTTCTTTCTAAAAACGTGTATATAGTTACTCTCATTTTTTTTTTACACTCACTTCCCTCAAAGAAAAAAAAAACTTTTGAAAAACCAGACATCTGTTTCTACATAAAAGAATAGAATCAAATTTATAAACTATCTGTGCTTAAAACCAATGAAACCAAGTACATTAAGCTTAGCTGCCTTCGTCGGCGCCGAAACACTTTCAAACACATTTAAAAATGCAGTTGGAAGTTTATCTTCTGAAAAAGCAGACATCTGCTTCTATACAAAAGAATAGAATCAAAGTTATATACTATCTGTGATTAAAACTAAGGAAACCTAATGCATTAGGCATAGATGTTGAGAGAAGCAGCCAATGAGGTGAGCACATGAGATTCAATGAACTCTACCAAAGTAAAGGTAGGTAATATGCGGCCCGGTCGGAATTTCTCGTTCCAGAAAATTCTCGAGCGGTAGACTCGAACCCGCGACTCCCCTCCTCCTCCACTTACAGCTTTCACTTTCGAGGAAAAATTACGTAATAGCCATGCAAAATTTAATGATAATAGCTTCCAAATCGTGATAGGTAGATAAATTCGACAAAACTAGTGAAATTTTTCTTTTCTTGTCCTTTTTTTTTTCAATAAATTCTATTTGATATCTCACACGAGTCATTACTGAACTGCAGCTAAATGATGAAACAGTATACATTTTACGAAAACCGCATGAAAACACATTAATTTACATAATTTACTTCGTTCGGTCTTAACACGTCCCACGATGACTTGTATTTTGTGTGCACTGTCTAAGCAACACACATTGGCCTTGGTGGCTCAGCAGGTTGCGTGATCGCCTCTGATGGGGCCCGAGTACGCGGGTTCGATCCCGGCCAAGGACGACGAGGATTTTTCAGGAGTAAATCCTGAGATCACGCACTTCCTTCGGAAGGGAAGTAAAGCCGTTGGTCCCGTGCAGTCGTTTGCCGGCTGCACGTTAAAGAACTCTTGCGAGGCAAAATTTGCGACCCCTATAACGCCGTCCTGAAATGACCATAGCAGTTGAAAAGGACGTTAATACCAAACAAACCAACCAAACCAACTAGGCAACACACAGAAAGGTGCACGTCGTGCCTTTTATCTTGAAAAAGGGAAATTTGCGGCTGATCCGCTTTACCCCCTATATCCACTTTGCCCCACCCTCCCCTAATCTTTACAAATTTTATGGATGATTAATTTGTAGAAGACCAACTTAAAGTTTCTGCTGGCCCAAACAGAAAAGTTTACTTATGGATACCTAAGTTTCGGATCTGATTGATTAAGGATTTGCTTCAAGATTAAAGAATAAGCTTATGATTCGAAGAGAAAAGTTTCGTTGAAAAATATTTATATTGTTAATATAAAGTTTAAAAATCCCCACTACTACAAGGTAAATATTAAAATCTAAAATTGAAGATAAATAACTAATAAAATTATTTGACGGGGGTCAAAAGCAAAGGGTGTAACGATTTGTTACTTAAACCCCTTCGCATCTGACATCCAGTAAATACGTTCAAAGCTCGTTGAATGTATTTCTGACTGTCACGTCTAAGGCGCGGTGATGGTTGCGAGTTTTCTAGTCCTGAAACAGGCCAATATTATAATGATAGAAAGAAATACGTCCAACGATCTTTCAAACTAGTATTCTGTAATTGCAAAGTTGTGCGTGTTTGGCAGGAAAAAATGGTGATTATGAATTCTATAATAACCCCGTATAAGATGCATGAACGTTAACGTTTTCGTGTACAAATTTATCTTCCTCAGAACAAACTAAAACATGGAGATTATTAATTTATTAAACTTCTTTTCCTCAAATGACTACGCAGTGTTTGGAATCATTAACAGATGCTACATATGAGAATCATGTTAATATTCAAAAGAAACTTATTCATCATATACTCGTTACAATGTTGAATGGAATCTTTGGAACTTGCACATACACTATATGAAAAATAATTTAATTTAAAAATCACAGAAATAATTTAAAGAGAAAACCAGAAGAAGTTTCATAGTGTAACTACAAACGTTGTGGTAGCGTAACAGATAGAAATTTAAGATATATCAAAGTATTGTCGTTCTTATAAAGGTTGTAAAAGAAAAGGGGACGGGCGAGACACAAGAACCCTGGGATAAAACAAAAATTGAACACAGGATGTAAGACCCTGAAAAAAGCTGACCTTACGGATAGAGTCATCCTTTGACAAAGTAAAGAGTAAAGTGATCATAGGGACAATCGACAATCGAACAGTGAAGTGTACATTTGCTAAAATGGGACGAAAGCAGCACTTTCACAAAGCTCATCTAACCAGAATAAACTCCAAATGAAATACACTGAGGTAGTCAAGAAGCCTAACCAACCCAAACGGTCTTCCATATTATACAAAAAAGAAAATAAGATTGACGATTGTCAGAAACAAAATACAAACGAAATAAAAAATACAGGGAGAAAGAAGATTATCACATCTTCTAGTAGTCCGGGAAAGAGACGTTGCTAATATCTTCAACATTGACGTCAAGAACGTGCCTCGGTTTACGATACTTCGTATGCCAGTTCATATTCAATGAGTTCTTCAGTATCCCATTCACAAGTTTATTGTCGTGAGTCTTCATCTTCTGTATCATAATCAAAAGGAGATCCTGTATAAACTTTCCGATATGGGCCATGTTTAAATCCAAGTGGATGGATTGGTTTTTTCACCGTCCTTCTGTCCAGCTGGGCAACGGTCCTCAGGGTAACATTCTAGAATGACTGTACTTCACTCCATCTGGTTTTACAGATAGTCGCTAACGCAGGCATGCCATAGAGTAGTATGGTCCGGAAAATCGACTTGTACAGAAGTAGCTTGTTGTCAATGCTGAGGGCGCTGTTGCGACCCATGAGAGCTATGATACTGTACTTAGCCCTCTTCGCTTTGTTCAGAGTATAGGACATATGCCGGTTCCATGAGAGTCTTGAGTCAATGATAAGTCCCAGATACTTGTAGTTGTCCACCCAGTCCAGTTTCTTATTAAACAGAACAAGAGAATCTGGGGGACGCTTGAGCTTCCTATAGAGGTATAAAGCCTTGCACTTTCCGACGTTAAGGTTCAACTTCCAGCAGTTAAACCAGTCTTCGAACTGCTTCAAGGCGCACTGCAGCCGAGAGATAACGTGAGCCGGCTGGTGTGCCCATGTCATAATGGCAGTATCATCCGCATAAAAATACAGATTACAATTATCGGGTTTCGGGAAATTATGTACAAAGTAATTAAATAGCACAGGCCCGAGGACAGAACCCTGAGGGACATCGGCCTTTACAACACGGGGCGTGGAAAGATTTACTCCAACTTTGGCTTGATAGGATCTACCGTCAAGAAAGAATTTCACCAAAAAAATCAAATCGGCAGGGAACCCGTCTCTGATCAATTTGTATACAAGGCCCTCATGCCAAACCTGGTCAAAAGCTTTACTGACATCGAGAAATACCACCCCACAGTACCTGGAGAGGTTAAGGGGGGGGGGTGCTCAGGTCTTCAACGAGCCTCCATATCTGCATCGGACAAGAGTGGGCAGCACGAAAGCCAAACTGCTCTTCTCGAAAAAGGCCATTTGCTAGACAGTGGTCTTGGAATCTGACGAGAATCGTTTTCTCCAACACTTTGGACATCGAGGTTAGCAGGCTAATATGTCGGTAGCTCGCCGGAATTGCAGGATTTTGCCCCTGCTTGGGGATACTCAACACAATAAATTGCTTCCAAGCCTCAGGGAAGTAAGAAAATTTCCAGCAGACGTTAATGATATTAGTGAGATTCGGGAGATTTATAAGGGCGTTATTACTCACCTTGTCTCTTCCTGGAGCCTTCTTCTTTTTCAGTTTACTTATGATGGAGGCGACCTCTCTAGCCTCGATGCTATTCTTCGTTAAATGCTGCGGAACTTCATCAAAGTTGACAATACCTTCTTCCACACGCTGAGACATGATTTGGCTCTCGGGCTTATCGTTGGTAGGAGTAACAAACTGCATTTCCAGTGAATCTGCAATGACTTGGGCCTTGTCCTGATCAGTCTGCACATAGTCGCCTTGTGGTGTACGGAGTGGAGGAAGCGTATAATTATTCTTCCTCTGTAAAGCTTTGACCATACTCCAAATGGAATTGTCGCGAGCCGACAAGCTTTTGAGTTTTTCATTCCATCTAGCGTCGCGAAGCTCTTTAATATCCTCTTGGATTCTTCTCACTAGCCTGTTGTACTTGGTTTTGAGCCAAAGGTTCACGATAGCGTTGCCAAAGTCTACGGGTCCTGTTTCTTTCAGCAATTAGGCGTTGGATTCCAGGAGTGAATTGGATTCGATGAGAAGGTTTATTCTCTGATGGATACTTACTAGCTTCTATGGCACTGTTACTACATCTGGTGATGTCATCATCAAGTTGATCGATGTCCTCTGTACAGTAAGCAACGTCGGGATGGCAGCCATAGTCCTTAAGAATATCTTTGTAGACCTTCCAGTCTTGATGATGTACGAGTTCCTCTCGGAAATTTATGTCAACATTGTCAAAGTTCAACACCACAGGCTTGTGGTCAGAAGACAGGTCATCAATCGTGAAGATATTCTACGGTTTGAAGAAACCCTTCAAGAGCGAGATGTCCAAAACGTCACTACTAGGGGAGTGGTCGCAGTAACAGGTGTCCTCCACAGGTCCAGCAACGATGATATCATCTCTACCTTGTATATACCTATAGAGAATCATGCCGTTGTAATTCTGCGTTCTGGAGTTCCAGCTTGGGTGTTTGCCATTTAGGTCACCAGCCAGGACGACTGGAGTGTCACCACTGAAGAGTTCATCAAGCTCGCAAATGTCAAGATAATGTTTAGGTGAATTGTAGAGAGCCACGAACTTCACTTCACCACAGGAGACGTCATTGATAATGATGGAGGCTGATTCCATACCTGCATAAGACTTGGATACTAATTCTTGGTGTTGAATTCCCTTCTTAATGATGATCGCAGCGCCCCCAGACGCACATCTTGCAGCATTTAAAGCCATTCGATCCTTACGGTACACACAATAGCCAGGTAGCTTGAAGTCTTGGCTTGGTTTGAGGTGAGTTTCACACAGGAAAGCAACGTCGATTTCTTGCTTTATCAGAAAGTTGTGAAACTCGATACGCTTTCGGGGAATGCCCCTAGCGTTCCATATCACGCACCGAAGTCCACCTTTGTTGATTACAGTATAACGTTGTGCAGCCAGACTAAAATTAGTTGGTCGTAAGGAGCCCACTCAACTGTGGGTAACTTTTGCCTAGATTAGAAAACAGATGAAAGATACGTCCTAATTGCTTATACATACCTGGTAGGTCGTTGATGTTGAGGCCTTTATCTTCCGGCGTAGACACAGCGGCAGCATAGGATTTGCCTGCTGTCACTTTAGAACTAGGCATCCTTTGAACCTGGGGGTATTTTGGACATTTCGTGTAACTTGATGTGTGCTGTCCACCACATCTGATGCACTTTGAGGGGCGGGGGTCTTGTCCTTTGATCTTGGGGCAATCTCTTGACTGGTGCCCCTCTGCACATTTGTTACAAACAGGATCTTCCGTGCAGCCCATGGATACGTGTCCGAAGCGCAGGCAGTTGTAACACTGTAGTGGCCTCTTGTTCCCTCGAAAGGCCTCCACTGATACTGCCAGCGGACCAATACCTGTTATGTTTTTCAATGACTGGTTGTGTTCGGGGTTCGGGAGTAGAACCAAAACCATCGGCATATCAATGGATCCTTTGCCTTTCCTCAATCGAATTACCTTTTCCGGGAAGTAGTTGGCTCTTTTTAGGTCTTCTTGGAAGTCATCGAGGTCATACGTAACATCCACATTACGAATTACGTATTTCAAGACCAGAGACTAATTATCAGTTGATGATGCTGAATTTTTAAAATATTATCAGACTTAATTCCAGAGACTAACCTGTTGTGGGTTTCTTCGTCTTCACATTTAACTTTGACGGTTTCAGTTCTGCCCGTATAAACAGTTTTTCCACTGGAATCTGCTTCTCGAGCTCAGTTAAAATCGTCTTAAACGGGACGCCATGAGTCCGCACGATAATTGGCGGGACATACCTCTTCGTGATCCTATGGTCTTTATTAGCCGAGCGACCTTGTACATTCTTCGGATTCCTCATTCTAGTCGCGCTGACGACTTCTTCGTTTATTCTGGAGACGGTCTTTAGGTTATCGATCCTCGTGCCTTTTCTGAATTTTTATTAGCAACACCAATCCAGGGACTGCTATCCACTTCGTCATCGGTTCCATCAGAGTGACTTCTCTTATAGCCACCGTTTGTCGAGCAGTCATTATTTTCAATTATATCCACAGGAAATAGTATTAAAAACATTACTTACCTTGCTGTTATCAACCGGTATATCTTCCTTGGAGTTACCTGCCTTCGGAGTCCCGGAGCATTTTCCAAAGGCTTCCTTCAGTTCGCTTATCTTGTCAATAACATCTCTACGAGAGTCCTTGATTTCCTTGTTGATACCTTCGAACTTCTCTTCAAAACTTTTGTGTAGGGATTCGACTTTTTCTTCCAGTGCCCTATACTTAGCATTTATTTCATCCCGGAGAGCTTCTAACATTTCGTTGAACACTAGGTCAAAAGCAGCAAACCTAGCATCCAAGCAGGCATCCCGGTAGGCCTTTTCGCAGGACACAGTTTTACCATCTGCCACTAGCAATGGCACTTTAGCCGACTCCAAAGTGGTTAATTTGGACGAAGGCATCATAATCCTAAAATATAATTGTACAGAACCAGGGAGGGGGGAGTAACCTCGCAGCTAGGTGTGTGCTAAAGAAGCCGTCCTAAGAAGGACGCACCTAGCTTTAAGGAAAGAAGAAAACAAGTCAGGTTTGCGAGAAAGTTAATTCTACGCCAGGGACCCACTCGTGAATGATTAGAATAATAATAGATGATATGAAAAGTCCTTAGCTAGGTTTGCGAGGAAATTATTCCCAACGCCCAGGACCCAGAAGGATAATGAGCGTCTTGATGTACTGGTTTACGGGAATATTAATTCCAACGCCAGGGACCAGTACATAAGACGTGACAGAAGGTGAATATCGCCCTGAAAAGGGCGCAACGTAAAATGATAGTAATGAGATGATACCTGAAAAGAGAGTAGAGGTGATACCTTGAAGAGCTAGTCCGTTTGGATCCTGTGTCCTGTCCTTGGATGTCCTGATAATAGGGGCATAGAAGACGCCTTATATAAAGACAAAATAGAGGAGGGAAAAAGAAAACATTGGCCGGGGAGAACAAAAAGGAACCATAGGGAATCTGGAAATGAAAGAGAAGACATGCTTGGATAGGACAGGAAGGAGGCCAATGGGAAATGATGCTAAGGCATTAGTGGTGAAATAATGAAACGGAAATCGTGCCAAGAACGAGGACCAATGGGATATGATAAAGGGCAGTGAAAAAAAAGTATATTAGGAAATAGGATGACACATAGGAATGGAAAAAGTAACAGAAATCATAAAAGAAAATAAGAATGATAAATAAAGATTATTAGGACTGAACAACAAAAATGAAGAAACAAGTCAGGCAATCGAAATGCCCAGGACCGATAGGATTTTAAGAATTTCGAGGATAAAAAAGCATTTGATTTCTAAAGAAGCCTTTTGTTGATAAGGTTAGATGAGGTTGATAAGGAAACCACTGGTTGTCACGGCAAAGCGTATTTCTAAAAGAAATGTGAAGTTTAAAATGAATAAAAGTACTCGTACCTGAACAGTTAAACGAAGAGAGTAGTAATTCTATATACATTTGAACATGTGAGAGCCCTTTAATTTGTAAGCATTCCTCTATAATGAAATGCGCGTCAATTGTTAAAGCATTTAGTGCAAGGGTCTAATATTTTATCATAATCTATTGCTAAACCTTTTCAACGTAAACGTGTACTGTTGAAGCGAGCAATTAGTTACAATCCTTTGATAACAATATGCCTAACAGAAATAACTACTGATAATGTAAGGCATAAGTACCTCGTAATTACATATGATATCCTAGCATTGAAAGTATCCGTTGGTATCACAATGGTATAATTAAAATAATTACCTTTGAACCAATTTGGACTATCATTAATTTTACATTATATTCGTTCATTACACGTCATTCCAAGCTATTTGATATAAGACATGCCATAGCCTAGCATTGAAAGTTCCAATAGACCATCATGGTTCCACTGAACCACGTACTATGGAACCAATTTGGACTATCATTAATTTTACGTTATATTCATTTATTACACGTCATTCCAACGGTTTGATATAGTACATGCCATATTGAAAGTTTTTAATGGACCATAATGGTACTACTAAATCACGTACCATTGAACCGGTTTTGACTGATTTTGACCGTGAAGGAAGACCATCATGTGTCTTCACTGAATTCACAAGCCTTTTCTCTGCCTTAGCTATGGAATACCAAAGGGAGAACAGCATTGTTCAGTGCAAGGCGAATTATATATGGAATTGTATAGTGGAAAACGTGGTCCCCTCTATTATTTGTGACCTTTTGAACCGGAAGTAGTTCACCGATTTTTTCCACCAACGAACTCAATATTTCGTTTTACCTAAGTTGTCGAATGGCGAAAACGGAAGTCGAAAATTCGGAAGCTCTCGACCACTAGAGCACCAACAGACAGATGGACGGACGGACGGACGCACATTGTGAAAACAAAGTACCTATCGGTCCTAATAAAAAAAAAATTGGTGAAAGCTGAACTTAAGAAAGAAGAAAATAAAATATTGATAAAAGTGATGGGGGCGGGGGGGAGATTGTAGAAAGGGAAAGAGAAAGGCACAGAAAGGAACTGTAGAAAGGCCAGTGACTAATTAGGGAATAAATGTAATGAGAGGGGAAATGGGGGAAAGGTAATGAAGGAATGGTGCCTTTTCTAAGGTTAATGCCGTTAGGGATTAGGGAATTGAATTTCCAAATGAGAAAATGCTTTCTTTTTTGTTATTGCACTTATTTTCTTTGTTCTTTTATCCCATTAGTTCTCCTTTCTTATCCTATCCCAGCACGTCTTCTCTTTCATTTCCAGGATTCCCATAAGTTCCCTTCTCTTCTCCCTAGCCAATACCTATCCCCCCCCCCCGAATTTTGTCCGAATATAAGACGTCTTCTAATTCCCCTATTATCACTTTAATTTTTTGCTTTGATAAAGGATAGCTTTATTTCCGAAACTTCAGCTTTTTCAGGGTCTTACCATCTTGTGTACAATGTGCATCTGTCGTTCATCATATTGTTTTAAAGCGTGAATAGTAACATAAACGTGCTTGAAAATACTTTCCCCCAGAAAAACATAAGTTTACAACGATATAACAGAATATCAATTTTTTATCGAACATTTTAGTGTAAACATATGCCCCAATTTGAATCCTAGAAGTATATTTGTTTTAAAAACAGGTTAAATTATTTAATTATTAAAATGTCATTAAGGAAATGTAGATTGTTGTAAAAAGATAGTGTGATAGAGATAATAATGGTGAGAATTCTAAGAGACGCTAGAGATGATTATTATTATTATTATTATTATTATTATTATTATTATTATTATTATAAATATTAAATATTTAGTTGTTAAGATATCGAAAGTCTAACAATTCATATTAATAATGGTTTTGACGAGATTTTTTTTCTTTTTTTCCTTCATTATTCAGGCGAGTATAGTTGCCTTCGTGCCGAGTTTCATCTGGAACGCTCCGTGGGATATCATCTGGTTCAGAGTTACCTGCCGACGACGCTGATCGTTGTCATCTCGTGGGTTTCCTTCTGGTTGGACATTGACGCCATTCCCGCCCGAGTCACGCTTGGTGTCACGACGTTGCTCACTATTTCCTCGGAGAGCACGGGCATACGTGCCAATTTGCCGCCTGTCTCCTACGTCAAGGCCCTCGACGTGTGGATGGGCGTGTGCACCACGTTCGTGTTCTTCGCGCTCATCGAGTTCACCATTGTCAACTATTTGTTTCGACGAAAGCAGACGCATTTACGGTCCGTGCCTCCAATAAACAAGTGGCCCATCCTAGGAATTGTACGTATTTATTTGTTGTCATTAAAAATTCTTTCCATTCTTGATTGCATCTTAGAACGTGTATGATCTAAAATGTTTATCCAAGTAAATTGGACATAGAGTATGAATATTGATAAAGGCTATGAACAAAATCATAAATCAATTTGATTATTATCTCTCAGGATATTTATTTATAATTTATCACGAGATTTAGAAAGAAAATCGGTAAAATCAGATTCTAAGCAATTCTTACGTTGCATCAATATTCATGGTCAGCTCGAAAATAATTATTTCTACAGAGGGTTATTAGAGATCTTTGGTAACAAGTTACAGAGGGCCAATAAAAATAGAAAATCCCTTTGGCCGACATCGAGTGTATTCAATCTGGCAACTATGTATCACTGCTATTGCCCTTCAGCCCAGTTTCCTCTGCAGGAAGCTAGAACGCATAACAGAAAGATCAATTCGTAACCACTCCTCTTGATACCCTTTCCATAGATCCTCAACTTGTCGCGGTCGTCTATTTTCGAGCGCTCGCCTTTAAGCAAGCCAAAGCCACAAAAATCCATAGCCGATGCATCCGGCGTATTGACGGGTATGTCGCCGAATGAAATGGAGCGGATTCCGGTATCTTCTTGCATGCATTCTAGGAACAGGCGAATTGACACGACGGTGTGACTTGAGGCCTTATCTTGGTGCAACCATACCTTGTTTAGCTCTGTATCATATAAACCGGGGATCACAGGTAAACATAGGGGTTAGAACATTAATCTGTTTGTATCTGGTATTGACTTTGGCCTGTAATCAACTGTGTAAAGTTAAGTGCCGTTGTACCTGTATCCGTCACGATCTTGAAATCTTTTGAAAATGTTTCCTTGCATTCACGGTACCATTTTCTGAAGTCCTTATATCCTCTTGGGCGGTAAAAAATAAATGGCTTGGATCTTGTTGCAGTCGCTAAACTAAACATATGCTTCATCTTGTGTGACCACGTATTACCCACTTTTCATCCGCAAGATATTGTTCATACAGGTCCGTCGCTCTTGAACGTGGCTCTTGTGTTGCTTCTTCAGCTGTAAATCACGGTTGATAATTGTGTTTATCGTGTACACAGAGATCCCTACCTTCTATGCAATGGCTCGTTACATCCGGTTGCGAGAGCTCAAAATTTCCGGACGATATCAGGAGTACGGCTAGTGGATGGTCTCGGATTGGTATGCTTTTTTACCCTCAGGAATGGCGCCGCTTCTGGCTTGTCAATGTTATTTACTGCACTTGATATCACTTTCTTGGAAACTACGAAGCCTCTCTTCTGCATTCTTCCATAATTTTGGAATAGCTGAATTTGACGTCGGAAAGGGCTGTCAATTTAGCCCTACCAATACCTGTCAATTTTCGATGGCATAACTCAATATTTTTAGCTCGCTGTTCGAATGCAACCTATTTCAATACCTGCCCTAAGAACAGTACACCTGATACCTCACGTGAAATGAACGCGCGCGCCAAACTTAAATACACTAATTATTACCATATATCCCTAACAACCATCTGTATTTCTACTCTTAAATATACGAAATCTAGCACAATTTCATTTTGGTAATAATGTTTGCAACGATCTAGCTTTTTATTGAGTGAAGTACAAGGGAAATGGAATAATTCCATTCTACATGTTAATGCCTTTATAAGATACACTACTTGGAAGAAAGACACCGCATACTCTAGTATTTGCAACCAATAGCCACTGTGCAAGTTTTTAATACGATGTAGAACGACATTCAGCTAATTTAACTACACCAGTCGTCCGGGACATATTTCCTACAAGATAATGAAAGCAGTTGGCAGGAAAAGTGGACCATTCTTCTTTGAAAAATATAATGAATCACTGGATCTCTGCATTCCAGTTCAACCCCAATAGGTGTTGAACAGGATTCATATCGGGGCTCTGTGGAGGCTAGTCATGTGTGGTGACGTTATTGTCCACAACCTATGCAGCTACAGTGACTGCCTTATGGCACAGTGCATTGTCCTGCTGAAAGAAACGTAGATCCGTGCCATAAAACATCACAAGGTAGGCAATATTTTATTAACTAGAATATTCAAACACCAGTCGGCTTTCAATTTGCTTGGTACGACAACCAGACGTCCGAGAACTCATATAAAGCAAGACCATGCCATTATACCTCCTCTTTCAAATTTGACTGTTGGGATTATGCACTCTAGTAAGAGTCGTTTGACCAGAAAAAAATGAAGCATGATCCATTAGTCCAAAGTAGTTTTCAGGCCTCCATATCCCAATGTGCCCACTCGATGTACCTCTGAAGTCGATGGTGCATATTGGTCCGGATAATAAGAGGCCATAAGCCGAGTATTTAGCCTATGTGTTTCGAAAAAAATTGTCGTCATCTCATTTCAAAGTCATTTTTATTGAAACGTATGCCGTCTGTTAAAAATTTCCAAGAATATTTTCGTCGTCTTTTGTCCTTAGGAAACGATCCTCCAAGTAGCGTCCAAAATTTATTTTATAATCCATTGCGTTTAGGAACAATTTCTGTTTTCTGCCTTTTTTAAAATCCAAACTCACCACACATTCACTGCCTCTATCTCCTAAACGGTTGGATCAGTTAAAAAATACCAAGAATAAAACATTTCTCAAATATTGTGTACAATCTGAAAATAACACTAAAATAGGGGTTTCCATTGCACATTTCAAACATGACTTCCGTATACCAAAATGGCGTCAGTTTTTTTTTTTTGGAAATGGAAAACACATAAAAAAACCCTCACATTAAAATATAATAATTCTTCTATTGAAAGTACGCTGTCAGATTCGTAATTTAGAAGTTTGCTATTAGTTCACTTTACGTCAGGCACACCTGTATAAGGCGCAGAAACAATACTGGAATGAGGCAACCGGAAAACAACGGAATAAATTATTAAACACAACAAATCGTTTTGGAAGTTACTTTTATTTTCCCATTATTTCAGCGTGACTCCTGTATACAGTAAATCCTCCTAGAACGTGGTACTTTCACGACGCGGAACAAAGATTGTGACGGTCCTCCTATTCTAAGTTTCTTATAACGCGGTTTCCCTATAACGCAATTATAGAAGAGTTGACTGTATAATGATGTGTGGATTGTTATTAATACCAGGATTATCTAGAAAGTAAGTTCCAATAGGACATTAAAAAACAAAAAAAAAACATTCACAAAGGTGCTTACTGGTATTTAAAGAACACATCTTACACTACTTTTCTACGTAGTTTCCACCATTGACAAGAAAGGTCACACCAATGACGCAGAGGAAGCTGCTAGGAGAGCGACATCATAGTAAATCGACTATTCTCTCTCACCTCCTCGTCAACTGCACGCAAATGAACATTCACCAAAGATGGTGGCCCACTCCGTTCTTCATAATGCAAATTTTCACGTCCTTCATTAAAAATCTGCACCCATATCTTAAACTATTGAAGCCTTATCGCGTGTCTACCATAAACTTCACAAAAGTTTAAAATAAACGGTGGATTTCAGCCCGTTTAATGTTCTTCGCCTTAAGAAAGCGAATCGCATAAGGAATTTTACACATCGTTAAAACTTGATCGAATTCCAAAGAGTAGTTTCAAAGTTACTCATTCAACATCGTAACCCGTGCTCACATGCGAGTACTAACCAGCACGTGTTACGATTTTGACTGCGTGATTCGGAAACTATTCGTTGGACTTCGATCAAATTTTAATGGTACATAAGTTTTATGTTCCCTGTTGTTTTACCAAAATTCATCATTCTAGATATTACAGAACTTGAGTTATTAACTTGTTGATCTTGGTGGCGGCATTTTTATTTCTGTTATCGTTCAAATTCGGACCACGTTCATATGAACTTTTTTGCTTAGTATCACCCATACTACCTCCCCTAGAAATTTGTACAATGAATTCTGAATCACCGTGTATATCACTATGCTCATTCAGCTGAGGAGACTATCGCGCATGCAGTTGCTTTGGTCTACGAAATTCTGCCTCACTCCCCTTACTCAACAGACCTAGCCTCCAGGGACTCCTTCCTCTTCCCTCAGGTGACAAACACTGCGTGACAAACGTTTTCATGACGACAACGAGGTGACTTGTGAGGTAGAACACATTCTCAACGATCAGAACATGGACTTCTATAAGAATGGTCTCCGTCAGGTCATCCATTTTTGGGAGAAGTGTGTGAAGTTGTGTGGTGCTTACAGTATATTGAAAAGGATCACTCCTTGATCCTCAAGTTTCATGCCCACATCTTCCTTCTATTGTACGAACGTTATGACTTAAGAAACAGAGGCATTAGAGTACACTATAAGTTATAATAACTGAACGAAACTGATTCGTTTTGGTTTGTTCCCGCCTTTACCGAAGTTACTATTTGATAAATTTCCATTCTCTCGATGTGTTTTTTTAAATAAGTAAACCGACTGAGAGTTTTACATTCTTAAGTAACTGCAAAACAACCCGAAGGGAAAATTTTCATTTATTCTTTTTTTTTTTTTTTTTTACTATACAATTTGTCAGTCATTTTATGCAATGATTTTTATAATTTCTTACATTACAGAATAAATCGTCTAGTGTTAAAGCGGCGGACAAAATCACAACACCCGAAGGCCACACCGAGGCAAACCACGTGAACACCGTCGTCGCGTCGTATTACTACAACCGCATGCTAGCGAAAAGGATCGATAGGACGTGTAGACTCCTTTTTCCCATGTTCTACATCCTCTTCAATGCCCTCTACTGGTCCTACTACATGATATAAAAGTTCGGCCAGCACGAACAAAAAAATCTGCGAATAAAACCAGTGTAGGGTTCGAAAGTGGCGCAAAATAAATTCAACCAAAAATGGGATAATGAAACCAAATGTATTCCATAGGAAGCAACCAGCAAAATATAAACTAAATGAAAATATTCAAAGAACACATGACTGAAATCACTTTTGTTGAGGATATTTGTAAATCTTGGTTTGTGACGATGATCATGATGTTGCTGATGAATTCAAGAACCGAAACGGCAAAGAATTATAGTTTGCCCAATATATTTTAGGGGAAAGTTTGAAAAAAGTTTTTTCGGTTCTTCTTAGAAAAACTATTTGAGAGTTACAGATAAAATTCATTAAAAGATATAAGTGCGGTGTACCTTAAAACTGAAATTAATATTACGAATAATAAAATAAATGTTAATTTGCTTAAGAAATAACATTTTTTTTTTTTCACTCTTGGATTTTTCCTATTTGCTTTTCCTGACGTATGCTCAGTATTCAAAAGAAGCATCTAAATATGCTTTAATTACTATAAAAATCATTGACTACAAAATTTTTCCTCATATTTAAAATTTAGCTTCAAAATTAGCTTTATTACATTGTACATCGCGTAGAATACACACAATATTACATTAGGATAATTGAATAAATAAATTGCACAGTCCATAAATAAACTTTTTTTATATTAACACTGTTCTTTATTTAGATATCCGTAAATCATATCGACTTCAATACTATTACGCAATGTTCTTTTCTACACAGGAAATATTTCGATTTCTTTCTTTAATATTCAAAATTACAGAAAACGTGACGAAGAAAAGCAAGATATTTTTTCTTATCCTTTTTATATAAATAGTATTAAATATAACAAAGCTTATTTTTAATATTAAGAAACAGCAAAGATGTATATTTCTCGAACACTTTCTCAGAAAAATATTTAATTTCATATATATTAAATGGAATTCACGAGGAATAGAAATAAATCAACCTAAGTAAATATATAAATACAAGCCTATATATGTATTAATAAACGAATTTAATGGAAAACTTTAACGAAATATACAGATCAGGTTGAGATATAATGATTTTTTTATGTTCGAATATTTAAATGTTACTCGAAAGTAAATATAGATATGAAAATTATTTTTTCAACTTCTATCCAATTTACGGTTGCATTTTTTAATTGTTTATCTCATTTGATATCTTAAAACTTTTATTTTTATGATGTATATATATTTCTATTACTTTGTGATAGTTTTTTTTTTTTTTATTAAAATCACATTTTCGTATTTTCTGCACTATCTAATGTTCGCAATGAAAATCAAGTCTTGAAATTATAAATGTAAAATATGCTATATTATTATATTTTAATTTGATTTCACACAAAAACATTTAAACTTATTTGTATTTTTTATACAAAGTACATTATCATTGAAACAATTTTACTAATTTTCTCCTTTCCCCTTATCGTGTTTAAATAATTTTTCTCCCATTTCAACTAATAATTTCAGTTTTCATTTTTATTTGTAGATATTTTTAGTTAAACTTATTATAATACTTATTCCAAGAAATTAAAGTTTTTTTTTTGTAATTATAAAAATTGATTACTAATCAAGTATGTACATATTTCAATAAATATTTTCAAATATTTTTTAAAATAATCTAGCATCCTTTACTCTTTTTTGTATAATTGACTATATGTTTATTAATTTGATTTACAGTGATTTCGACCTAATCACTTGGTCTAACTATACTAAATAATTCATAAAAATTCCAATTCCAGTAGCACGAGGCTCCTTTCGTTCGCAAGTCATTTTTCTGCAACGTAACTTTGAAATATTAATCTATGGCTTTTATCTATGGAACATTAAGAGTGATAATTTTGCCGCAGGGTCGAAACGGAATTCGTAACCAAATTCGATGTGGCACCCTGTAGTAAGCACGATAACAGAGTCGTCGACGTTGAATTCTAAATGACAGACGTGTTACAATTATGCTATAACACGCGTAGATAGAAGATGCTGGATGCTGTTGGCAGATCTTACAAAATGAAGTAAATAAACTTCAACGTGTTTCTTTATTCAAATAAATATAATTCTGATTTTCCAATTTGCTACCATTATTGTTTTCATAAAATACATATAAAAATTATTATAATTAATGGTTCATAGTCATAAATGAGCTTTAAAAAACAGTTTTGTTTATATCTATATTTAATTATTTCTATAAATTTTTTAATTTTTGAGTTGATATTTATCTCATACCATAAAAACTATATTGCATCATATTACCATCAGTTGTTCATCAATGATGGAAAAAAGTACCCACCGTTCATTAAACACCTTTTAATTAGCACATTAGCCGCAAATTACAATTTCCTATTTTCTAGGAGCAGAAGTTTGTTATTTATGAAATTAACTTTTGCTTCTGTCTTTACCTACACGTGGATTATAACTTCTGTTGTGGTCTTTAAAAAAATGAAATAAATATAACTTGTAAAAAAAAACTTTCAATACATGAAAAATATAACAGTAGCAAATTAGAAAATTTAGATTATGTTTACAAAATGTATTAAACACTTCCATACTTAATGATTTTTCGATTGAAAAATGGAAGGAAAAATTCTGCGACCCGGATTCGAACCAGGAACCTCGACTATCATGGCCGACGCCTCTACCAATTGGGCATCTCCAGTTGATCATTATAATTATTTACTTGTGAGTTCATCAACTTTCTGATGGTTTAGAGTGGAGAAATTCTCGATCTGCGGGCCAGGTTCCCGTCTCCCATTGGACTTTCAATCGTGACAACTTGGTTGTCTTTAAGACACCTTGGCTGTCCGTGGTATCTGCGATAGCCCAATTGGTAGAGGTTTCTGGTTCGAATCGGCCATGATAGTCGAGATTCCTGGTTCGAATACGGGTCGCAGAATTTTTCCTTCCATTTTTCAATCGAAAAATCATTACCTATGCTTGGAGAGCATCTCCAGTTGATAATTGTAATTATTTACTTCCATACTTGTTAAAATGAATTTAGTAAGAAAGAAAGAAAGAATTTGACAAAGATGGGATTTGAACCCGTACCTGCAAAATAAGATCCCAACATCTTACTGCTGAACCACCACAATATAACAGAAACTTGCTCTACAATTCCGGCATTGATGATCACTTCATGAATTTTTTTCTCGAAAAATTTTAAGAAGAGTATCGAATGGCTTTGCATGGGTATTTAATTGGATGAAAACTACTCGTATTTCTTTTTTATCAAATTTGGTGAGTCAGAGTACATGGAGTCTTCTTGTGAGCCATAAGTTATATCTGAGAACAATCCTCATGTTCATCAGTTTACTTATTCTAATGCCAGGCCGAAATTATTTCTAATAACCGACTCTCATACAGAAGGAAATAATAAAGACTCTAATAAATTTTATGTGAAATCAATGTGGAAAATAGTATCGGAAACTATTTTAAATGCGGAAGTACAAGTGACCATTTATCTTTCTATATTTAATTTGCAACGGACACTATTTTTTTTTTTTCGGAACATGCAGACTTCAGCTAAAATTAGTAATTTTCATACCAGGTGAATAAAAGGTCCCAGAATGGTCTAATATCTCGAAAATAACACGGCTTGTCAAAAAAACATAAAATACGTGTCAAATATTTTTTGAATGCTGTTTAATAGTGCCAAAATTAGCCCTCTGTATCCCTCGTAGGAGTTGGGATGGGGGCAACTTTGAAATTGCAAATAAGAACCCCTAATTTTTTTTTTTTTGCAGATTCGGATTCTACAGAAAAAATTACTTTAACTTTACCCAAAAAATTGTTTAAAATACTTTGAAGATGGCGCTGTAATTGTAAAAAAGTCAAACTAGTACGAATAACTGGAGAAAGCCTCTTCAAGTCAAAAAAGTATCCAATATTTATTACTGCTAAATTGAGCCCTTCCCACTCTTATCGTAGATCCAGATTCTTCAAATGTCTTAACATTGTTTTTTTTTCGGTAGATTGCGCTGTAATCACAAAAATAATAGGGGTTCCTATATAAAATTTCAAAGTTGCCCACTCCTGAAAAATTTTAGCACTATAAAAAGATTTAGCTTTCAAAAAAATATTGGATGCTCTTTTGATTTGAAGCGGACATCTCAAGATATTCGCACTAGTTTGACTTTTTTTGCAATTACAACGTCATTTACAAAAGATTTTTAAAAAAATTTTGGGTAAAATTAATGCAATTTTTTTCCGTAGAATGCGTACTTGCAAAAGAATTGAGGGTCCCCATTTGAAATTTCAAAGTTGCTTCCTAACCCCTTCGAGGGGTGCGGAGAGCTAATTTTTGCAAGATAAAAAGAGTAGAAGGTAGCGCACTGCTATGTACGATACTCATTACTGGAACTATCGAGTATTTGTAAAACGTACTCGATACTAGTATCGATACTTTCCCTAAAAGTATCAAGTACTCATGAATATTATGAGTACTCAATCTAACCAATCTGCAAAGCCAAAAATTATTTTAAGAAGTAACCAAACAGTACCGTAAAGTAAAAAAAAAAATCCAAGTAACCTACACTTACTGCAATTTTAGAGAATTTGGAATGAATTAGAGGCAAAATACAGACTCTCATTCCTTACTTTAATTCAGACTAAGTTGATTACACAATAAAATTTCACAGTTTTCGTATATAAAGTTTGGTCCTGACCTCACTGGAAGAATTTGGTCCAAAATTCATAGTAATGTAGATTTCTTTCCTATTTTTCATTAATAATCTAAACATATAAGGTGTGGCTTAGAATAAAATCCCTCATTATCCATTCTTAAGTCATCCTTAATGTAAATACTGCCTAGAGAATACCAAATTCACCCCGTTAAATAAGTTTATACCCTATCGACCAAATCATGCCCTATAGCTTTCACCCCCGTAACTTTTACCTCACTGCGTCAATCGAAAATACAATAAACTAAATAGTGAAGTAGCACATGCCCATCGTAAGCTACATTCCAAATTTTAACCATCTATGTCAATAAATGTAGAAAATATTAAAGGGATAGACGGACAGTAAAACCAGTAAATAGCTCTATTCTTTCGCTACTTAACTAACAAATTTGAGTTATTTCTTTATCTTTCTTTTTGAAATTATTTTTCATTATTGCTTTTATTTTGGTGTTGAAATTTATTTCTTTATTTTTTATTATTTTAATAGCGCCATTTCCCCCTAGTTTTCTATTTGTTTTTTCTCCTGTGCCATTTACCGGACCCGAAAACGAACGTTCACCAGTTCACGTGAAAAACGTAACTAATACCATGGTTATTAGAAGTTAGCTGACTAACTTCTAATAACCATGCTAATACCGTTTGCCGATTATAAACGATACCGAAACTTTCCTCGTCCACTTAGCAAATTCAACTTTCTCATTTACTTCATGAGTCTCGTGAGTGAACTCAAGAGTTATAAATAGATCAGTTATTTTGATAAAGACAAGTTTAACAACTAGATGCAAAAGGTACTCGATACTGCCTTCCGATACTCGTAGAAATACTCGATACTTTCGGTACTACAACTTACTCGATGCTGCAAGTATCTATACCTTAAAGTACTCGATATTATCGGCATCGGTACATCTTTAAGCACATCATTAGCCGGTTTCACGCTTTGAAACGGATTGAACAAACGGTTTAAAAATAAACCGTGAACAAATGGTTTAAACTTTACAATTTTAAACGGTTTATTTCTTTTCGGAAATTTGACTGCAGAGGGAGCTGGTTGTTATAATCATGGCAGCCTCCTTGAGTATAGTCAACGATATGAAATGAGTAGATCGCTCATGAGCTGCTTTCAGCGCCACCAACGCGTCCCAATTTGAAAACTGGCGGCTAGGGACACGGTAGAACATGACGTCATGTTGCTCACTATGCTCTCGTCTCTCGCGAAGCGATGTACGAGAAGCGCCAAGACCGAAAGCGAAAAAGAAACTAGGCCCAGTCAATAAGTAAGCGTGGGATGATCTTGTGTCTTTCGTTGGTCGTCTCAAGACCTTGATCGTGTGTAATCGGTGTAATAATGGCTTCACAAGGTGTTGACAGTTCTTATCACTGTACGAGGTGCATTCAAGTTCTAAGGCCTCCGATTTTTTTTCTAATTAACTACTCACCCGAAATCGATGAAACTGGCGTTACTTCTCGACGTAATCGCCCTGCAGACGTACACATTTTTCACAACGCTGACGCCATGATTCCATGGCAGCGGCGAAGGCTTCTTTAGGAGTCTGTTTTGACCACTGGAAAATCGCTGAGGCAATAGCAGCACGGCTGATGAATGTGCGGCCACGGAGAGTGTCTTTCATTGTTGGAAAAAGCCAAAAGTCACTAGGAGCCAGATCAGGTGAGTAGGGAGCATGAAGAATCACTTGAAAGTTGTTATCACGAAGAAACTGTTGCGTAACATTAGCTCGATGTGCGGGTGCGTTGTCTTGGTGAAACAGCACACGCGCAGCCCTTCCCGGATGTTTTTGTTGCAGTGCAGGAAGGAATTTGTTCTTCAAAACATTTTTGTAGGATGCACCTGTTACCGTGGTGCCCTTTGGAACACAATGGGTAAGGATTACGCCCTCGCTGTCCCAGAACATGGACACCATCATTTTTTCAGCACTGGCAGTTACCCGAAATTTTTTTGGTGGCGGTGAATCTGTGTGCTTCCATTGAGCTGACTGGCGCTTTGTTTCTGGATTGAAAAATGGTATCCACGTCTCATCCATTGTCACAACCGACGAAAAGAAAGTCCCATTCATGCTGTCGTTGCTCATCAACATTGCTTGGCAACATGCCACACGGGCAGCCTTGTGGTCGTCCGTCAGCATTCGTGGCACCCACCTGGATGACACTTTTCGCATTTTCAGGTCGTCATGCAGGATTGTGTGCACAGAACCCACACAAATGCCAACTCTGGAGGCGATCTGTTCAACAGTCATTCGGCGATCCCCCAAAACAATTCTCTCCACTTTCTCGATCATGTCGTCAGACCGGCTTGTGCGAGCCCGAGGTTGTTTCGGTTTGTTGTCACACGATGTTCTGCCTTCATTAAACTGTCGCACCCAAGAACGCACTTTCGACACATCCATAACTCCATCACCACATGTCTCCTTCAACTGTCGATGAATTTCAATTGGTTTCACACCACGCAAATTCAGAAAACGAATGATTGCACGCTGTTCAAGTAAGGAAAACGTCGCCATTTTAAGTATCTAAAACAGTTCTCATTCTCGCCGCTGGCGGTAAAATTCCATCTGCCATACGGTGCTGCCATCTCTGGGATGTATTGACAATGAACGCGGCCTCATTTTAAAACAATGCGCATGTTTCTATCTCTTTCCAATCCGGAGAAAAAAAATCGGAGGCCTTAGAACTTGAATGCACCTCGTACTCTCTGTTCCAAAGCTTATGTTTGGCAGAAAAGTTTGAACAGGCATATACGTGAAGACCATAAAGTCATCACTACTGAAAAACGAAAAAGTATAAACTGTTCCGCGGATGATTGTCAGGAGCTGTTTAGCAGCAGTGTCGAGTATTGCATTCATCTTGCTGCTTACCATTCCTATGAGTTAAAAGAAGAAAAATTAATTTTTACAAGTATGGAAGGTAAGTCTCACACTACGTAAAATATCCCGTTTATAACATAAAATAGGCCAAAATATACAGCAAGATTTAAAGATAAAATGAACTATACATAATATAGGAATAAGCTATTGAAGTTAGCATACATGGAAACAAAAAATATCTTTTTTCTATTTTTGAAGACTTCAACAAATGGAAAAGTGAGGAAGAAATACGCACACAGTGCAGATACATCACAGAGCATGGTATTCAAAAAAATTGGTGCAACTGAGATGCAAAGTGGATGTTATAATAATTTGAAATAAAAATAAACTTTATCATTGAAAGCTTTATCA
>JAHWFO010029305.1:918838-949904 GCA_023313115.1 Rhysida immarginata
ATTATAAATAATTTTTTGAACTTATCTTATTTTTATCTTAACAAATTAATTTAAAAATAAAACCGTAAATTCGGTATGAAATATTATAATATACGAATCCTTCTTTTAAAAATAACATGAATTTAGCATGATTTTAGAAATATCATATTTAACGTAATTTTAAAGTAACATGCATTTAACATAATCGAAAATTAATAAAACAGTTTTTAATTTGCTTGAATGGGATTTGAATGGATTTTCAGCGCTCAGCGTGTGATCATCGTCTTCTTCATCATCCCACCAGTCGTCATCAGAATCCTTAAAAATTCCTGTTTGAATAATTATGCAGTCGAACCTCGATAAGTGGATAGCCTCGAGATCGGAAGAAAATAGCCACTTATTCGGAGTAGGGGGTTTCGTTTAAAAAAAATTACACTACTTAGTACAAATTAATTTAAACAGTGTCTAATGTTTAATTTAACAATATAAAATTATCATTACCACAAAACAAAAGAATATTCCACTTCTGCATTCGCATTTGTTGATGGGATTTTTTTCAACTACTAATCCCGCAAGTTTCCTCTCGTGCTTTTTGATTTACCTCAGAGTAAATTAAGCTAACTAAACGGTATATTTTAGAGAAAATTTATGTGTTGCACTGAAAGCTGGGTGTCTTCACAGAACGATGCTGTGTACTAAATTCCGAATGACAACCGACAATCGAACAGTGTAGTGTATCGGTATTGGAATGGAATTTGAAGCATAGCTTCCATAATATCACTTTTCATAAACATATTTCAAAGGAAGCCTGATGTACCCACAAAGGTCATCCACAGTAAGAACGAATAAAATTACCTCCTCTTGGTGGAGGGAAATTTGACTGACGATTGTCTGAGCTTGGAGTATATCACTAAATAAAAAAAAGCTACACACACGAAACCCAGTGATCTGACAATCGAACAGTGAAGTGTATATTTGTTTAGGTGTGACAGAAGCAGTGCTATCACGAGGCTTACCATTCCAGAATAAATTCCAAATGAAATCAACTGAATAGGCAAGAAGCCTGACTAACCCAAAAGGTCTTCCACATTATGAAAAAATAATATGATTGAAGATTGTCAAAAGATGGGGGGGGGGGGCGGGGTAACATCTTCCAATAATCCGGGAAGACGTTGCCAATGTCTTCAAAGTTGACGCTAAGAATATGGCTCGGCTTTCTATATTTCGTATGCCATTTCATTTCCAGAAATCTGACTTCATACAGACTTTATATCGTGGTTATTACAAGCGGAGTATGCATATTGCAGAGACTGAAAGGTTTGGCATTAAATTATTTGTTACCCATTTTTGAAAATTCTCAGGATTCACATCTTCATGCTAATCACCGTACGAGTTCCAGATTTGAAAACAAGGCCAGCATTTTTAACTTATCTTTTTTCCCCTCCTGCGTGAACAATAAATCCTGCTCCTTTACTACAGTTTTCTAAAACTTCATTTTCATTGTCATTTTGCCAGCACTGTCCGAAAACAACAATTATATGAATACACATTTCATCCAAATATATATGATGGGTTTGTGTTCTTATCTCTTCCAGAAACGACATCGAGCTGCCTAATTTCAGGCTCTCTACGAAAACGCATCTATTAGATTTGAATTACATTTTTTTTATGCAAGCTCCTCTATTTCTTCTTCTATCATGCTTATACTTACCCACCAAAAGTCATGGCACATCTGCCTAATAACGTGTTGGGCTACCTTTGGCCCGGATAACGGCGGCGACCCGTCGTGGAAGAGAGTCTACAAGTCCCCGGAACACAACCACAGGCACTGCAAGCCATGCCGCCTCCACTGCACTCCACAACGATGCTGCATTTATCAGCTGTGCTAGTGACGACCTGACAGATCGGATTGGATAAGTTCGACAAACAAACTTTACTATTTTATTTTTAATTAATTTATGTTTTATTTTAAATCTTCTTCGGTATTTAACAAATGTGGAATAGCCAAAAATGTAATAAATGATCATTTCAACACATTATTTTATCTATATTTTTCAATCTGGGGAACGTGGAGGCCAAATCATTGTCGTGAAGTCAGTATCCAGCCACTGCCGTGTCACAAGAGCCGTGTGTGGAGGCGCATTATCTTGCTGGAAGATGCCGTCGCCCGCGGGGTAAAAACAGTTCATGAAGAGGTGCAGGTGGTCCCCAAGGAGATCAATGCAGGAAATGGCACGCAGCGTGGATGTCAGATGCACCAATGGACCCAATGCATGCCACGAAAAAACATCCCGGACCAATATGGAGCCTTCACTTGCCTGAGTGGTCATCACCTGACAAGCTGGGTCCGTGGCTTCGTGTGGCCTGCTCCAGACACGTACACGACCTTCGGCCCGATACGTTGAAACCGTGACTCGTCGGACCAGGCAACCCTTCGCTAGTCCTCAGCGGTCCAATGTCGATGTTGGTTGGTCCAAGCTAGGCGTTGCCGATGATGTGCAGCTGTCAAGAGGGGACCCGTCGTGGCCTCCTGCTCCCAAAGCCTGCAACTGCCAAGGTTCGCCGAATTGTCGTCACGGAGACAATTGTGGGACGTCCCTGGCTGTATTGCATGGTAGTTTGAACCGCTGTCGCCCTTCGGTCAGCAGTTGCAAGCCGGGTGAACACCTCTGGCATCAATGAGGCGTGGGCGGCCCGTCCGCTATCCGACATGGGTTGTAACCCCTCGTTGGGTGTATTCTCGATAGACCCCTTGCAACGGTTTTGCGGGAAAATTGCACTGTGCTGGCTACATCTGATATTGAGGCACCCATCCGTCCGGCACCAACGATCATTCCCAGTTCAAATGCGGATAGCTCTCGGCGTGCTGCCATTTCTGCAGCTAGTATTTTGCTCACAATGATTGTGTGATATCAAGGAAGTCTGTGCACCTGCATTCCGAGAATGAAAGCAGCGGAATATGTCTCATTACGGACAGGGAACCTGATTGGAGGGGTGTGCCATGACTTTTGGTGAGTGGATGTATATGAATCACCTTTATTAATGTTTATGATATAAATAAAATATATGCACTGAAGAGCCAAAAAATTATGATCATCCCCACATTGGTGAATGAACTCGTCTGGATTACGTGGAAGGCACGTAATTAAGTGGGAATGGTATTTAACTGCTGCTGGAGAAGGTAAGGAATCGGTCTTGCACTTAATTTTGCGAGTGATGGGAAAGGCTGCTGATCTAAGCGAATTTGATAGAGGGTAGATTGTAATGGCTCGAAGACTCGGAACGAGTATCTCCGAAACTGCACGACTGGTAGATTGTTCACGATCTGCCGTTGTTAGTATTTATGCAAAGTGGTTAAATGACGGTGAGACCAGCAGTAGACTTCAAGGTGTTGGACGCCCATGCGTCATCAAAGAAAAGGACGTCGGAGACTGTCCCGCTTGGTACAGCAAGATCGGGCCAGACAGTGGCTCAGCTATCAGCCCAGTACAATGCAGGCCCAAGTGCAAGTGTTTCGGAACACACAGTTCAGCGGACACTGTTGGATATGGGACTGCGCAGCAGACGTCCCACTCGTGTGCCTCTGTTGACCAAGCGTCATTGTCAACTACGCCTACAGTCGGCCCGGAAACATCGAGACTCGACCATGGATAAGTGGAAGAGAGTTGCCTGGTCGGATGAATCACGATTTCTTATTCATCACGACGATGGTCGTGTCAGGGTACGCCGACTTCCAGGCGAAGAGTTGCCCCCCCCCCCCCCTTTGTACAGCAGGTCATACACAGGCTGATGGGGGCGGTATTATGCTTTGGGGGACGTTCTCATGGGAGGCTCTGGGACCCGTAATTGCGGTAGAACGGACCATGAAAGCTGCGGACTATCTGAACATCACTGCGGACCAGTTGCACCTTTACATGGCGTCTGTCTTTCCAACTGGAAATGGAATCTTCCAGCAGGACAATGCCTCATTTTAACAAGGCTCGAATTGTGTTGGAGTGGTTCGAGGAGCATAAGGATAAATTCCAATTAATGTCCTGGCCACCTAACTCGCCGGATCTTAATCCGATAGAGCACATTTGGGATGTCATGGAGCGGCAGCTCAGAGCTCAAACATCACCATGTGGGAATATCTCGACTTTGCGTGACCGCTGCTTAGACATTTGGTACAACCTGTATCCAGTCATCTAACAAGAACTTGTAGAATATGCCAAGGCGAGTTGCAGCTGTTTTGCAGGCCAAAGGTGGCGCAACGCGTTATTGAGTAGGTGGTCATAATGCTTCTGATGAAAGTAAAGTTGTTGAGGGATGGAAGAAATTGCATCTTGTAGATAGACAGACGGAAGACGGATGAAATACAGATGGAATACAGAAGAAATGTTGAACAAGGCACAGATATTGTAGGAAGGAAGGTGGTACAGTTGGAAGACAGAAGAAATTTTGACAGAAGATACAGTTAGGAGATAGAAATGTTGAACAGGCCACTGATATGTATGTAGAAAGGTGTAGATGTCTTGATGATGTAAAGATACGGTTCAAAATTGGGAATTTAAGGAATAATAAATTTTCTCTATAATATAGCATTTAGTTAGTTTAAGTTACTCTATGGATGACAGGAGACTTGTGGGATCAGTGATTGAAAATAAATCCATCAACAAATGTGACTACAAAAGTGGAACATTCTTTTGTTTTGTGGTAACTGATAATTATATATTGTTAAATTAAACATTAGACAATGTTTAAATCAAATAACGTTGAGAAGTGTACTTTTTTTAAAGGAAACTTCCTGCTGAAAGTGGATATTTTCTTCCGGTCCCGAGGCTGTCCACTTATCGAGGTTGGACTGCATAATTATTTAAATAGGAATTTTTAAGGATTCTGCTAACGACTGGTGGGATGATGATGAAGACGAAGATCACATATATAGTGCTGAAATTGCATTCAAATCCTATTCAAGAAAATTAAAAATTGTTTTATTAATTTTCGATTATGTTAAATGCATGTTACTTTAAAATTACGTTAAATTTGTTATTTCTAAGGTTATGTTAAATTCATGTTATTTTAAAAAGAAGGTTTCGTATATTATAAAATTTCTCATGGGATTTACGGTTTTATTTTTAAATTTGTCTGTTAATATTAAAATAAGATAAGTTCAAACAATTATTTATAATTGTGTGATTAATTTAAACAGTCTATTTTTATTAATGGTTATAGATCATAAAATCCAAAAATGAACCAAACGCTTTTAAATCCAAAGTTGAATCTCCTTATAAGCATAGAACGAGAATCAAGAGCAGTATTGCTGTAATGTTTAAGCATTATACATTTTGGCATTTCTATGAAAAAGCCATAAAAATTAATGTGTAAATAAAATGAAAAAAATATGATGGAATTGGATAAATAAAAATAAATAAAAAAATAATATAATTAATATAAGAATACATTGATTAAATGATAAATAAATACAAAAAATAAAATAAAATAAATAAAGCGAATAATAAATTAATTAAATAAACTAGACTAAATGAATAAATGAAATAAATACATAAATTAATAAAATAAAATCTTGTAAAATAACAATTAAATTTAGTCATTGCTCTGAAGACAAATGCGTCAGCGAAAATCCAACAATATGAAATAATTCATCGTTTCAACAATGGTCTTGAGCAAGAGTCGTACTCCCCTTTTTCTGTTAATCGAGCATTCCACTCAGGGCTCTAAATCTTGCGGTACAACCGAGGCCAGCGAGATAACAAGGCTTGGAAGCGAGAAAGTCATCTGACCATCGGGGGTCTAGCAACAATCTAACCTTCATTGTTTCCAACAAACGGAAAAACATTGATTGTTAACATCCAAGATGGAGACAATGAAGGTTGGATTGTTGCTAGGCCCCCGATGGTCAGGTGACTTTTTCGCTTCCAGGCCTTGTGTAAGGTTTTGAGAATTAATTAGCTAGAATTTGAATATTCAGATTATTTATGCAAATGAGCTGTTTTATTATTCGCGTTCAGGATTGTCTATTTAGATTCAGAAGTTAAGAGTTTATATAAAGTTTGGAAGAGTTTTTATGCAGAGAAAGATTAAATAAAGTATTAATTGTTTTAAATATTTTTTATGCGTAGGTGTAAGGAGTTGTTAATAAGAAGCCAACAATTTAAGGTTTGTCAGAAGGAGAAAGCAAGAGTCAGTTTACACAGCTTGTTTTGATCGTTAGAATCATATTCAAGGATAGAAATTGTATGGGCAGTGTAGGACAAGTGAATCGGAAACCGGATGAACAGATAGAAAGCAAGAAAGATGAATGTAAGGATCGAACTTTGGATCTTGAAGAGAGAAAGGAGACAGGGAATGATCACGTGGATGCCGAGGTTTGATTGGCTATCAAACATCGAAATTGTTAGTTCTGAGATGCTAAGTAAAAGAGTTTAGTCAGTAGCAATGTAACAATTCCCGTAGCCGAGTGTGCGGCGAACTGCTCTTAAATTTATATACTAATTCGGCCTACATCTGGTAATCTTAGGATTCCAGATGGGAAGTTTTAAATTTTAGTATTAATCCAGTTTGCGTTGTAGTTTAATGAAAATGTAACCGTCAGATTGAAATTTAGTTAGCTCGCGTTATCGAGGTGTTTTTGAAGAGTTTCTATCGAGCTGAGAACCAGCGTCATCAATTACAGTAATTTCATGGTTTGCGAGGGATGTTGCAAGAATGTGTACCGAGCCCCGTGGAGTACCCAGATCCAGTACAAGAAGCCAGAGACGATCTTCCTGTGAGCCACTCCGTTGGACGAGGACGACCCCCCTCCCGCCAAGCTGTTGTAGCAGAGAGGACGAGAGAGATCCAAGAGCGGACAGATTGAGAAGACACGGTACAGCCCATTTCCAATTTAATGTCTCAATGGCCAATTCTTTAATTCCTCACATGATTTCATTCTTTCTATTTTATATATTACATTCATAATTTGGGAACGGATTATTCTATCAAACAGTGGGAAGGACAATTATAACGTAACTTAGATCAGTCATATTATACGTAAAGAACCCTGATTGACTTAATCTAAATTCTGCATCTTATCCAGTTAATTGTTTAGTTGTATTTATTAAAGTCTTACGTTCAGATCTTTATTCAGTAACAATATAGCAGATTGCTCAGTCAGTAGTTTACATTCATTATTATTTCGGAGCTATTAAAGCCATATTTGTAATTTACATTCCGAGAGAAATAGAACATTTTACAATTTGAGTTCCTGTTGAACATTGTTATCACTGTGTAATTCTAAAGTCAGTATAACCCGAATTTCCTTGAGATATAAATTATATAATCGAAGAATTGAGAATTACATTCATACCTAATTTACATATTACTATTGCTAATATATCATTATTGTTATATCAAGAACTTCTGATCATTGTCTTATAAGCTTAGTCTAAAGAATCCTTAATTGATAGTCTTTCTGTTGTATTTTACACAATTTAATTACTAAGTTATTATTTGGAATTGTGATTACTCATTGAAACGTATAATTAGTCACATTGCCACAAGTCATTTCTTAATTACAAATTGCATTATTTTATTTGAATCTTAATTGAAGCTTGACCAAGTTGAAATTCATATCTTAAATTATTATTATCATTTGCATTACCTTCCATACAATATTGTTTTATATACATTTGTTGAATATTGAATAAACATTATATGTTAAATTGTTAAGTCAGTCTAAGTGCCTATTCTTTCCTCTAGGCCGGGCCTGTTTAAGCGGAGGTATCTTTATGTAAGTGGGATAAACCCTAAGTTATCATAAACTTTGTGAATAGTATAATTCACTGGCGCAGTCTTTACCTAACATAATTATAATAAATTACTCGACCATAAATCTATGAATATTATCCCCAGGAACCCTACACTTGTTATCTCGTCGGCCTCGGGTACAACTATACGACGTGTATCTATTTGCAAAGAAGTGTACGAAACATTAGGATCATATTATTTTTAATGAATATCAATACATTGAAAAATATATTTTAAAAACTGTTCAGATAAAAAGCCAGTGTTGAGTAAATAAAAATCAATCAATCAATGTTTAATGCTTATCAGATAGCCAGTGAAATTAATAAAGGTAAGGAAAATAACATCAAAAATCAAAGTGAAATAATCAAATAACAAAATAAAAATAATACTTTGAAAATGGTCTGAGGAGGTTTTTTTTATCCCACATCTCCGGATATTATTAATTAAATACAGCAAAAGTAAAGAAAATTTCACTGTCATAGGATATGTTTGATAGCAATAGCTTCCATATAACCTGTAATTCGGTAACGCAAAGTTTCTGTTTCTTTACTATTTTTCTCTATTTAAAATAAATATAACTATATAAATAATGGAAAAGAATACACCATAAAAAGTAAACCATGCAATATAAATAAAAATAAAATCAAAAATCAATTAAAGTGAAACAAAAGAAAAATAATTTTTTGAAAATGGTCTTAGGAGAATTTTTTTTATGTCATACTTCCCGAAATTAATAATTAAATACAGAAAAGTACTAAAAAAATTTCACGGCCATAGGATTTGTTTGATAGCAATAGCTTCCATATCAACAGTGGCTTAGCGGTTATAGCATCGGGAAGGTAACCCCTGAAGGTCTCTCTTCGAGTCCGGCCGTGAATTTTTCTCTATTTAAAATAAATATAACAATACAAATAATGGAAAAGAATACAACCTAAAAAGTAAAAGATTCACTATAAATAAAAATAACATCAAAGATAAAATAATGTTGTTAGTTAAACAAATATATTCAATTGTCTTAAATAAGCAAACTGCTCCTATCCTTGTATCGCTAGCGCCATTCTCTTCTTCTTGGACTTTTCTCGGCCAAACTCTGACGTCATGCAGATGGCAAACTCCCATTATTGTTCTCTGCTTCTACTCTTTTTATCTTGAATTTTTTGCGCCATTAAATAGCCTTCAAAAAATATTTGATAGGTATTTTTTTTTTTTGACAAGACGTGTATTTTTCGAGATATAAGACCGTTCCAGGACTTTTTATTCACCCGGTATATGAAGGCATCAGTAAATCAGCAATGGAATATTGCATCGATAAAGTCTATAGAAAAGGATTTACCTAATACAAGAATTGAATATTATACAGGGTGATTTACAATGAGTGTAACAAAGTTTGCCAGCTTGTTATGGAAGTCAGGTAAAGCAAAATCAGCACGTTAGTTTTTTTTTGTTGTTGTTTTTTTTTTAAATTGAAAAGTTCTATGATGTCTTTCTGGCAACTTAAGGATTATATGAATGAGAAAACCTTTTGAAATCTCTTCCTGAATAATTTGTAACTAAATGAAATTGGAAATTCACTATCGTCAGAATTTATAACATTTATGAAAAAGTAATTTACAGAAATATTTTCTCTATGTTTAAAGCTTACTCTACACGAAATCTAGCAACGCATCAAGACTTTTATTGATCACTACCTCTTCTTTTCTTGAACCCTGAAAGTTAAATGTCAGGATTCAAAAATTGATAAAAGCAAAAGAGGGAATTTGCTTTGGAGATTCATAAAACTAAGGAATTTCTCGCTAAATTTTCCTTACCAAAGAGAAAAAAGAACATAAAAATTCTTTCCTCACAACCGAAATGTATTGTTGCGGTCTCCAGGAAAATGTACTTCCGCAGATGTAATCTTCTTGCCTTTGTGGTTATTCCGCCGTCCACGGTTATTTCCGGAGCAGATGCTCGGAATGGCTGCAAATCCCAAGGAATTATGGCGCAGAAAAATAATTTGGTTTTATATGCATTCCTAAATAGTTTTTTCTCAGAGGAATTAAAAGAGAAAGAGCTAAGCAGATTTCATATTAGAAAAACGGGACTTGTGCTGTTATCACGGAATTAAAATTTGCAGAAGAATAAAAAATGAAACTCGTATATCTAAAAATGCAAGAATCTATAAAGAATTTTAGGTAAAATTAAAGAACAACATATTTTCGTCGATTGAAATTTTTCAACTTCACATTTTGTCGAGTTATAAAATTTTCGTTATCGTTTTTTCTGTTATCATAAACCCATAATCTGATCAATCAAGTAATTTTTATCGTTAAATCCTTTTGCAATGAATAATTCAAGGTACGGATGATTTTAAATGTAAATGAGGTAATCCGAATGATTTTCTTTAACTCATATAAGAGTCACTAAATAAGTCAATTTCTAACAAAAAATTGGAAAAAAATATTAATTTTACTATCTTAAAGCCGTGTAGAATATCAAAGTAACTTTAAGTGAAAAGTTGACTAAAAGTGGATTTACTTTCATTATATTAATTGACGGTCAGACTAAAAATTATTCAGACAAATAGTTCTTCATCATAGGAAAACTAGGCAAAAATTTTCAAGAATTTATCCCGTAAGTTTTCCTACTTATTTTTAATATCGAAACATATACCAATATTCTATATCTCTCTCGAATTGATATCCAGTATAAGAGTAGGTTGTCTACTATATGCTCTGCTTGTAAAAGAAGAACACGGCGGAGTCTTTTACGGAAACGATCCTCTGTTGAATTTCCAACGAATGAACACGGGAGAGAAACCAAGAGAAACTTAACAGATGTGGAAATGGACTTTTAGTAACCCAAAGACTAAACCGTTGAAAAAAGTTTAAATATTAAAAACTAAAGCATCCTACGTAGATTAACAGTATTTTCCATTAAAATAGTCCTAAATTTTTATCCATGATCCATTCAAAGAGATGATGCAATTTTCTGTTTAGCTAGCGCTTCGCAGTTTTCTTTGACTTTGGATTCACTGCGAGAATTAATTACATCGCCATCATCTGGCGTTCCTTGATAATTGCTTTGTTGTTCATGATAAATGCTAACAAGGGAACTATTTGACCTGGAACCGTTTGAGCGCAGGTGACTGTCGTAAGCACATGTTACAGCCATTTTTAATTTCACCGTTGAAGGCGAGGTAAGCGCCATTTTAGTGTAAATAGACAATCATGTCCTTTGACCTGGAACCGGATGAGCACAAGCACTCCAGAGCGCTTCATATACTTGAAATTTCGTTAAATTGTAGAATTTTTATCGACTAGAATATCAAAATGAATTTCGTGCTATAACTTGTGAATTACATGACATGCAGCTGCACCTCACATTTTCGTGGCAGAATTATCTTAAAGTTTACTGGTGTACCAAATTTCATAGTCATCCGCCGTTCTCGAGGTCTCATAGTTCTCCCGTAAATAAGATCGCCTGGCTATTGTCATGCGTAGTTTTCTTTCTTTTTGCTAGAGAAACTGCTCCTAGTCGATGTCCTCAACGATATTCCATCTTGATTGCACAGAAATCATCACCAGACTGACGATGATATCTTATCTCATGAACTTTCCAAATTTCAGGAGAAAAATCTATAGTTTTCACTTGGTTTTCATACACCAGCAAAAGAATTCATAACTTTTCATTTTTTTTTAAATTTTCAACTGTCAAAACTTTAGTCTTATTTTTTATACTAGGGAATTGAACTAATTACATAGTGAAAACCTCTAGCGTGTAGAGATCCCTCTATTTCCCTATTTCGATTTCAGATCATTTGCGCCCTTTCCCACGACTAACGCATATCCGGACAAACGCAAACATCCAAATTTAAGATCCGACGGATCCCTAACTGGAAAGCCTAGCCCCAGCTCTTTCTACCGCCGACATGTGCCAATAATTAATTTCCCAATAATACGAGTATTCACTTACTAGTACTAGTATTCACTTATACTGTATTTTATTAAGATATCTTTCAAGAAACACTGAAACATGAAATTTTATCATGGTTTATTCTCAATAAATTTCATATTCTTATTGTCGATATTTGAACATGCAGTATTGATTAACTCTTTATTCCTTCTAATCGAACGTTTTTAATTTTTTATGACATTTATGAACGCTCAATATTCAAAACATTTACGATCGTTCTTGAGATCGGCGAACCTTGTGATCGAATCCCTTTATGGCTTTTGTGTTTGTGCTTGTTCTCTACCAACACGCGGAAGGCAATGCGAAGCTATCACATTCAACTGTCCCAGTAATCAATTTATTGCTTGCTAAAGTTAAAATTGGAGAAGGCACATCATAGTAGAAAGTTTATAACAAGGTTTGCATGTATTATTACCGTCATAACGAATAGAATTAATAAGTGTGATCACTCTCGTAGTAACTCGAAATGTGAAATAACAGCGCTGCTGTCGCTATCGACCAACTTAGTAGCGATTCATGTTCTAAGCTTATCACTTATAAGTAGTGAAAGAATAAAATATACGATAGAAACTTAACACGAATATTGCAAACGGCAATTTCACGTTTCGTGTTAAGTTTCTGTCGTATATTTTATTGTTTCACTACTTATAAGTGATAAGCGTGTTATAGTCTGTTATTACTGTAATTTGTATATTGTTTGTTAAGTTTAAAACAGTATTATTACTGAAATTTTAAGAAATTTCCTCGTATTTACTCGTGCACCCCACCTACTGAACTTTCTGACAGCGGATAGGCCTACTTCATTCTATCGGCGCTTAGTAAATTGCTGACTGTCGCGGTCGTTGTTCTTGAAGATCACCAAAATTAGACCCGTTTAGTGTTAAAACAGAATCGAGTTTCAATAAATTTCGTTTTAATTGACAATTTAAAACGATAGGATCGTAAAAAAGGCTTCAAAATGAATTGAATGCACTACGTTGTTTGCATTTGAATACAAGTTATTCGCTGGCAAAAGCTAATCCACTGCTTCTTAATTCTGATTGTAGAAATCAATGAAACGTTAAGTTTCTATCAGATTTCTTATTTACCCATACAAATAAGGACAATTTAAAGGCAAGCAAACTCTTGCATTATGTAGAATCGAAACGACACTAGAATCGAAAGTGGTTCTCGCAGCAGGAAATGACTTCTTGTTCTTCCTGATGGGACAAGAGGACCAATTTTCAATCTTCCGAAGCATTTTTCGTAAAAAGTATTTGGATAAGGGTCAGCTCTACTAATCTCGGATAAATCATCAGATAGCTATCGAAGGTTGAAACTTACCTTTGCAGTGCTACGAACATTTTTTATTCCTCGGAAAACTTTATCGACGGTATGGCGCACTGTGATTCGTCAGTTTGATATTTAGTGCTTCCCTCTTGTGTGAGAAAAAAACAACAAAAGTATTCATTCGTGGCCTTCGAGATATACGGCCTCCGCATCGGGCTTGAAATTGCCTGCCGAGGCATTTCCAATTTTTGACCGCTAGTTGGCGCTCATCAGGGATAAACGACTACTTTCTACCTGATCGCTATGCTAATTTATCCGATTTTATCTCGCAAAATTCTGGCTCTCACGACAAAATTAGGTCTAATAAAGAAATCTTTCTTTCATGGAAATGATTTTATAGGGAAATTTTTATTATATGCTCAAATTGACAGTGGAATAAAAATTCTATAAATATGTGAAAAAAACCCTGCCCTCATACATCCCTGCCTGTACTTATGGGAGGTTCTCCTTGTTATAAAAGAACATTATCACTTTAAAACTTTAGTGAAAAATCATTACTTAACTGAATTTCCTTTATTCATTTACATTTATGTATATCTTTATGTAATATTGATGAATTTGTCTTTACACCGGTTTAGTGTTTAATTTTCAGCAAGAGCAAATGACACGATTCTTATGTGGTCTTGGTTTTCATTGAATTGAATGAAATTAATGAAACGAAATTATTCCAACATATTTTTAACATTTTTCAAACGTCACGCTCGCACATTTTAATGTAAACGAATTACTGTATTGTGTTGTTAGTTTTTCTTTTGAATCGAATCTTAATATAAACCGATCTGCATTTATCACAATGAGCGATATATTCGATGTAAGTGAAAAATCGATTTAAATCGGATTCACACACAAAATATTGAAATAAAATGTTTTATCAAGAACAGATGAAGGGGGGGAGGGGTATTCACATACGTACCTTCATCTGTTCTTAGTTTTATCAATCATTTTAACATAACTTACACATAATATTATGTGTATGCTAAACTACTTTTCACCACACGTCATCTGGAATGGTCTGCATAAAAACAATCATTGATATGTGGGCCGATTTGAGTCTATTGCGTTTTCCTAATTTAAAAAAATTTATTTTTTCAAAAAAAAAAAATACCCCGATTCGATATCATCAAGAACAGATGAAGAGTGTATGTGGGGGAGGGGGGGGGGGGGTAATCGTTCTATTACCTTCCTTCATCTATTTTTTGATATCATGCTCTAGACGATTTATCGAACGAGATCGTCTGCACTATTATCGAAACATCCAACAACAGGCTGTTGAATGTACATTCAACTCAAAAAAACAAAACGCAGCTAAATACCAGTTAATGTAGGTTTCGGCTGATGACAGCATAAAGCGAAATTAGATAGTAATGATCATTTAAAATAAAGTAATTTTATTAAATGATTAATTAATAACACACAGCCTCTGAAAAGAAGGAAGTTTACACTAACACTGAATCAGGAGCGTAGCTAAGGGAGGCAAATGTGTGCGAAGTACACGAGCGCAACGAATTAGCACTTTAAAAACAACGAAATATCTCAATGAGAGAATGCAAAAAATATAAATTACAAATATATACAATCAATGAAAAAGCAAACTACAAATTAATAAAAAAACTACGTTCGAAGTGTTTGTTTTTCCATTAAATTCACGAAATAAATTCATCAACGCTCGTAGCTTCCATAGATTTAGCTTGGATCCATCACCGTTTTCTCCCTGATGATCCCCCTCTAGCGTTAAAAAGTTGAACTTCCGCTGGCAGGGAGGAAAGCATTGAAATGAGAGGCGATGCGGAGGCCTAATATCTCGAAGGCCACGATTCATTCCAGTCAGTGTTGGTAACGCGGCACGGCAGAAAACAGTAACGCGAAAACAAATGCAGCTCGAGAACTCAAATCTCAGAGACGCAAACTTCCGTTTCGTTTCTCCTTTTTAGGGCTATGTTGTCAATCATTGAAAATGAAATATAGACAGATAATCTAGATCTAATCTGCTGTTCACTTGCACCCTAAAGCTTATTCCTACCGTCGTACTTTAAAATGGTAATTATATAACACGAAATAAAATGGTTTTGAAGGCATTTTCAAATCGAAGCGGACCGGAAGTATCGCCATTTTCGCTCGCAAATTTGAACAAAAGTGCTCACTATACCAAGAATAAGTAGCTATCCGACATCTCGAGGATCGTATAATTTTACCCGGAATTCTGTGGTTTATTCTTGTGTTTATCTGAGGATTTATCCTATGTGAGGATGGTAGAACACCGTTTTCAATTATCTGAGCTTTATTCCCATACGTGTACTTATTAGGAGCTTTAGCATAAAAGCTACATATAAGAATGCGCCCTTGGTCTGAACGTTTATCCGTCCGGCCGTCCGCCGTTTGCACGATAACTTGAAAACGAATTAACTTTTTTAAATTCTGTTTTCAGAAATATGACCATCAAAGTCTTAGCTCGGCCGTATCAACTTTTCAGAATTTTTCGTGGATCCCTTCAAGTCGAATTCACGTGCTAAAAAGTGAGAGTAGAGAATACCAAGATAATGGCATCGAATATAACAATCGAATTATCAAGAAGGAATACATTGTTAAGTTCATCTTTTAAGCATTACTGACATCGGCACGCGCACGTGAAATCGCTTTGTCGACGCACGATTGCTCAATTGCTCATAATCTATACATGTATTATTCAGTAGCGAAAGAATGGAGTTACTTATTGGTTTTACAATGTCTTAACTGTGTACCACTTCTTAATTTCTATATTTTCTTGAAGTAGAAGGTTGAAATTCGGAATGCAGTTTCCTATGGGCATGTCCATCTGCACTATTTAGTTTGGTTTTGATTAGTACACTGGGAGTCGGAATTGCGGGGGTGGGATTCAGAGAGGACAACATATCTATGTGCTATTTAGGTACGTAAAGGCGTGAAATTCAGTATCCAGATTCCTCTAGGCAAGTTCTACATTACTGTGAAGTTTAGGCCCAGGTGTTCCATTGGGGTCGGATTTGCGGAGGTGGTAGTCACGTGGTCTTTAAAAGTATGCCAACATATGGCTTGTGATATATCATACGTTTGGAAATGATGAGAAGCAAAGAAAATACGAGCTTTTATACATTTTCTACATATTACATTCAAGAAAATTAATTTTTGTTTAAAAAACTTGGGGAGAGGTAAAAAGTGCAGATAAAGGGTTGAAAATAAATGACTTCAGGATCTGCTACTTGCCTTACCCTACTCCGAAGGAGGGGGATTAATTTTTTAAATAGATATATAAATATATTTCTCATTCACTGCTAAATCTCCTACTTGGAATGTTTACAAGATTTTATTTTACCTTAGGATTTATCCGAGGTTGGTAGAACCGGCCTAAATCGAAAAATTTTGAATGACATGTATTTTATTACCCTGGATGCAATAAAATAGAAGAAAAAAGAAATCGTAAGAAACAGTAAATAAATAGTAAGAAGAAAAAAGAAATCATGTTTGAAAATTAATTTTTAAAACTACAGTTAACGTTTCATCTTTTTCCTTGTAAGCGAGAGCTAAAAACCTGCCACTAGCTACTCGATAACGCACGCAATGACATCTTGCGGATGCGCCAAAAAACTACGCAAGTAATCACACTTATTAATTCTATTCTATATGCTATCATTTTTGAAAAATAATGGGTTTCAGTTAATAAGAATTCATTTAAACGATGTATTAAAATTTTTATAAATTTCTTTACTAAATGTAAAATTATTTTGTTATAACATGAACATATCAGAATTTCGAACCTCTGAAACTTTTCTCTTTTGTCGCAACATGGAATAAATGATATTGCATATACAACGGTTTCCATATTCATTTTGTAACAAGTTGATGAAGACGGCATAACCATCGAACTGTACATACGCGTTCAGTTAATACCGGGTGTTTCAAAAATGACCGGTATATTTGAAAAATCAATAAATCAATAAAGCAATATGCTTAGGACAACAGTAAATTTTCAGGCAGACAAACTTTCGAAATTACAAACGGTGTATTTCTATCGCTGCCCGTTTAGTTTTTATTGATTTTTCAAATATACCGGTATACCGGTCATTTTTGAAACACCCGGCATGTAAAGTATATTAGGGTGGGTTAAATTTTTTTTTATCTGGAAGCAATTCTTTTTTTGTATCTTTTCCCCCCTTGTTCAGTTACAACATATTTTATAAATTACTTAAAAAAAGCAGAATAAAAAGTTTCGTAATGGCGTAAGTAAAAAAAAAAAAAGTAAAAAGAAAAGATAATTCAAAAAGTTGTGAACGATCATAAAAAAGAATATCTGGGTTTGATTGAGACCAATGAGATCATTGAGAAAGTTTGATTGAGATCATTATGTAGGTTCTAAGATATAAAACCTAAGGGCCAAATAGAAGTAAGCAGGATTAGCTGCCGGACAAGTGACGCCAAAGCACTCCCAGGATGGCTATTCAAATATGATCAACTGTCATAGAAGAAGGGGGAAATTTTGCGGAATAAAAATGTGAAAGAAAGGGGACAAATGTAAGAGAAGAAGACCAGAAGAAAACTCCTGGAAAAACATGAATGACTATAAGAAAAAAAAATTAGCAAATAGAAATTTCACTTACTTAACAAACGACTAAGTTACAAATGTTGAGATATGAGGCATACATGAATGTACTGAGAATTTAATTAGTTAAGCAAAGAATTTAACGTAGTTAGTTATAATAGCGATTATAGTGAACAAAATCGAAGATACCAAAAACAAACACGATATTATATTAAATTACGGGTGTAACTTGCTTATTTAATTTGGCGCCAATAATAGACCAAAACCTTTCAGGTCCAGATAACGAAAAACATCATTCCGTATGAAATTACATGCTGGATGAGGTATAACATATAAATTTCCCTATCTGTAAATATATCTTAATTATCTGAGACAAATTATGTACCCAATCTCAATTTTTAAGTGATTGTATAATCAACAAAATTAACTGAAAGAGATAGACAGAAATAAAAACGATTTGGACAAAATAACTGTGTAAGGATCACAAATCCTAAATTATCAATTCATGCGAATTCATACGCATGAAAATTACTGGTGTATTTTCTATCATATTCACGTAAAAATTAAAATGATCTTTTGTCTGTGTTCAAAATATTAGGCACAGTTTAGAATTTAATACTCATTTAATATCAAGCATGTTGAAAATCAAAAATACTCAGAAAGATTTCAAGCATCAGTATTTGGTGGGATAACCATTATTCTTGATCACATCTTCACATCTGCTGAGCCTAGAATCGACTAAACTTCTCTAAGTTTCTGAGAGAAACTAAATCAAGCTTGATGCCTTTTTATCTTTGAGCGTTAATGTACAATGAGACTCCCCTTCTTCAGCAGCTTTTGCAATTGCCTTCTAAAGGGTGTCCCAAAATGAACTGAGATTTTGAATTTACCGCGATTTTTTATGGTACAACCAGAGTAGAGATTTTTATATGCTGTCGTTAATAAACATTGAGGTTAGTTAAATTATGCAAGACTACACAATCGAGCAAGGCGTAGGGATTGTAAAAATTCGCTTCAAAAATGGTGAAAATTTTACGAAAACTGTTCGCAGATGCCGTGCTTATTTTGGTCACCGTAATGAACCTTCTCTTACCGGCTTTGACGCAAGATCAAAATTATTGATATTGATATGGAAGACATATGGATACAACAGGACGGTGTAACATGTCACACGGCCAATGAAACCATGCAGTTATTTAAAAAAAATAATGGTCCTGTTAGCAAGGTGATATGAATTGGCCGCCAAGATCATGTGACTTGACACGTTAAACTTCTTTCTCTGGAGTTATCTTAAGGATAAAGTGTACGTCAATAAACCACAAATATTGAGAACCTGAAAGATAAAATTAGACACAACAATGGCGAAATTTCCCAGCAATTACGTCAACATGTTATTGAAAATTTCCTCAAAAGAATGACCTTGTGGTATGAAGGCCGAGGCGTTCATTTGTCAGATGGTCAGATGTATTGTATCATACATAATCTCCATGTTTCTACTTTCTAATAAACCAAAATAATTATAAATTTTCCGATGAAAAATGTGTTTTATTAAAAAATTAAAATGTCTCATTCTGGGACACCCTTTAAGAGATTTGACATTTTATTAATGTAACTATGCAGTAAGTATACTATAGACAATGATTTTTCTATTGAAAAATGGAAGGAAAAATTCTGCGACCTGGATTCGAACAAGTAACCTCGACTATCATAGCCGACGCCTCTACCAGTTGGGCTATCGCAGACACCCGGAAAGCCAAGCTGTCTCAAGGTGTCTTGAAGACAACCAAGTTGTCACGGTTGAAAGCCCAATGGGAGACGGGAACCTGGCCCGCAGATCGAGAATTTCTCCACTCCAAACCATCAAAAAGTTGATGAACTCACAAGTAAATAATAATAATTATAAACTGGAGATGCTCTCCAATCCAGGTCGCAGAACTTTTCCTTCCATTTTTCAATCGAGAAATCATTACCTATGCTTGGAGAGCATCTCCAGTTTATAATTATTATTATTTACTATAGACAATTTAATGTGTTTTTTTTTTGTAACCTTACTTTATAATGATGTTTTAACGCCATTCTTGCCATAACCTAACTTAACTTTATTTATTGATCTCAACCAAAACAAAAAGTATCTACTTCAGTTATTTCCAGATAAGTATCTCTTTAATTTTCAGGTATTTTTCAGGTCTCTCCACTCATCTTCAAAATAATATATCAATCCATTTATCCAATTTGCATAGAGACACAAAGTGCGTTATTTTCTGTACATAAATAAAAAATAAATGATGAAGTCAAACTTAAAAAATCTCTATATAAAAATGTAAGGTCAATATACTTCACGATACCTTGTATGCAAATGCAGGGTGAACAAGAAATTAATCCCCCTAACCCCCCCGAGAAGTGTTTAGAAAAATAGCGGAAGCTCTGAGTTCGTCTATTTTTTTATCTCTTTTATCCGCATTTTTTATCCTCCGTTTTTTTTGCAAAAATTGATTTTCTCGTACGTACTATGTAGAAAATGAAATAGCTTTATCTTCTTTCGTATCTCATAATTTCCGATCACATACTATATCACATGTCATATGTTGCCATTTGAAAACAAAGACCACGTGACTGCTACCCCCATAACCCCTACCCTCATTGGGATAATTTAGAACTTGCTTAAAGGAATCTACATACCGAATTTCACTTTTACATACCTATATACCATATAGACCAGAAGGTCTCCTCTGACTCTCACCCCTGTAACTCCGAGAATTTCAACTTTCCAAGTCAAAGAATGTAGAAATTATAAAAAGGAACAGACAGACAGATGGTCATTCTAAAACAAGTGGTTTCATTTTCCCGCTACTTACTAATATCAATTCTTTTTAAACCAATCAATAATATTCAAACTACTGAGAATCATTTTGTTCCAGTGTATTTCCTGGAAAAACATTTACAGTTAATGAAGTAAAAAAAGTGAAGGGGGATCTTGATTCAGTCCCAATGAATTTGTAGTATTCAGTTCGTTACCTAATTGAAAGCAATGGAAGCAAAATTCGTTCCGTCGCCAATTTTTTCCAATTTCTTTTGTTTTTGCCTTCTAGATTCGGATAGATCAATAAAAAAGTGAGTAAAGATTATAATAAGAACACATGTCCTATCTATTCGGGAATATGGTCAAATGACCGTTAAAGTTAATTTTGACCTGTCGGTGATACTGCCAATATCTTGCATAAAAATTGAGTAAAATTATGATTATAAAGACATTTTACCAAAAAAATAAATAAAATCAGAAATGAAAGTATATGGGCGAGATATACATACAACTGTGGCCAAATGATAAACTGTAAATTGTATACATGAAGAACCGCTGCCCATAAACTAGATTTGGTTTTCGAGGAAATCTGAAAACTTCAACGGAAATGCCAGCCAAGCTGCAATGTCTTAAATGGCCAATTTGTCACAGAAATGCTAGGCTGGACTTAAATTTATGAATGTATATTATCTACCATTAGAATTTTATAGCATGACCTGAAAATCACGATCATACACCTGTGGACCGTCAGACAGCTGTTTCTGATAAAGTGCAGTTCATAAGTCGACCTTACATAATCTCACACAGAATTAAATCTTGAAATTATTAAGGCCTTTACCAGTTTTAAGACTATGAAGGCCTTTACCCACAATCACAATCCGAAGCAGAAGATCATGTTGACCATTTCCGGAACAGTGTAGCTTGCCATCCTGGAATTGTTCTGTCTTCAGTGTGCTGAAACATGCCTTTTATTTGCTTTTCCGCATGAAAGTGAATGTGAGTATGGTAAATTATGTTAATTTTTTGATTTGCATGCTTTACATGGTTAAAATATCAACATTCAGTTTTCCTTGTGCAGCGTGACTGGTTGGTTGGTCCGTTTTGGATGATTTTTTTTTGTTTTGTTTCTTTATGCTGAACAAGTTTGCAATTGGGTTTTTTTCTCTATCTCTTACGGTTTTTGAGATAAATTTTGAATGTGTCCTAATTTGCATATTTAGGATGATGAAAAGTGCACCATGGGATGGGCCACCCACAACTTCCTATTCATTGGATTCATCAAAATTGACATATTTGCTTCGGTTCAAAAAATAAAAGGGGGGGTTCAGACTTTTGTATTCACCCTGTGTAAGTTTACATCGGTTTTTGGTCAAAAAAATAAAATTAGTTTTTATAGAAAGGTAACGATTATTTTGTTCAAAATATTTATCATTGAAACATATATAACCTCCCACACTTATCAGACAGTTAGTGGATTCTGCACTAGAAGAAGTCCGATTGTTTGGAAACAATCCAGTTTATCAAGCCAATTTTTGATCTCCTCATGAGTACTAATCGCTCTCCAGAAAGGAAGCTCTGCGGGGTTCTAAGCAAAAGGTAATCTGATGACTCAATGTCTGGTGAATATGGCGGGCGGGGTAATGCATACCAGCCAAGTGCTTCTAAACTTCCTTAATTTGTATTGCGACATGAAGTATGGCAATGTCATGCTGGAGAGCAAACTTATGTCTTTTGACATATCTGGACGTTTCTCTCTCAATGCACGCTCAAACTGAGTTTAGTTGCTGATAATTTTCAGCGTACACAAGCAAACGGTGACTTTCAGCAACTACATTTCAGCAACTACTGTTTTCTTCAAAAAGCAGTAATACACCGAAACATTCCGCATATGCTGTCTTTTGGCACAAAATTCAACATTTCTATGCATTTAAAAACAATGATGTTCACACTTCCACGAAATTTCCTTCCAATGAAAGTTTGACTGGGTGTTTCCAGCTAAATTTTCGATTTCAATTGTTAGACATTCTTGCAAAGTAAAATTAACAATGTCTAGTACATTCGAAAGTGGCAATTTAATTGGACACGCCCAGCCAAATTTCCATTAGACACTTTATAATTATTATAACTTATTTTAAAGACTTGCTTATGCCCGTATTGCCATTCTCAATTACATGAAATCTGTGCTAGTTCCGCCATCTTTTAGCAAACGATGTAAACATATTTGTAAAGCCAATAAAATATCAACTTCAAAATTTTAGTAAATTAATTTTTTAATAATATGGGCATGAATAGAACACTAAAATCAAAGTACAAAATATAAATTGAAAATTCATGATATTATCAACAGCAAATCTTGTAAAAATTATGATATCAAACTGTTCTGGATATAGATAGAATATCACTAGAAATCCAAAAATGTCCATGCAGGAACTCCAGAAGCACGTTGCTATACGAGGACGAGCTCCTCGATCGAGTTCTCCTTTTGTCGCACGAGCCATGTTGTCATTTTCTTACTGCACGAAGAAAAATGTTTTCAAGACTTTCAATGCGCCACCCCATGTCTACATTTGCACCTTAAAGTAATTGGCCACAAAATGAGGGTTCGCCAACAGATTGCCAATGGCACCAGTCCATCGTCAAGCACATCTGTGGTATAGGGACAGTGAGGATTGGAGATAGGAACAGCGGCGCATTGCATTCTCGGATGGATTAACGTTCATTCTCCTTCGCAACGATGGATTCATTAAAATGTGGTGTCGCAGAGGTATGCATAGCCATTCGGCACATCTTGTGGAACGCCATAGAGGTCCGACACTAGATCATTATGGTGTGGGTAGATATTGGTTACGACTTCGGAATCCTTTTGGTGTGTGTGTGCAGGGTACAATCACAACCTACCGGTATGTCCGTGAGATCCTTCATCCCCATTTTCTGTCATTTCTCCAACGTATACCAAATGGCATACTGCAGCAGGAAAATGCTCGCCAACATACGGCAGTAATTGTTCAACAGTCTCTACGTGATAATGAGACCCAACTCTAGTCTGTGTGGTCACCAGATCTTTTGCCAAAAGAGCGCATACGGTACTATTTGGACAGGTGTCTTCACTGGATCCGCGACTTGCGACGACTCATGCGAAACTTCTGGTATAGTTGGAAGAATGGTAGAATGTGTCTCGGGGCGCTATACCACAAAAGGCACCATCGAACTGCTGTCTGCCTGAAAGCCAGAGGAAACCACGCCCATTCCTGAGCCGGCCAGGTGGTCGTGGGTTCGAATCCGCCGCGGGCATTGATTTTTGTGTTTTTCCCGGGCTGCGTAAAGATATAACTTGTGTAAAAGGCACAAAATGACCTTAGTAGTCGACGCCATAAATTCTAATAAACCAACCAACCATTTCCTGAACTCTGCCGGGTTCAGTAAGGTCTACATATTCGGATTTGCTTTAGCAACAAAGCAATCTTCCATTTAGCTTAATTATTTAGCATATTTGTCAGGGCAATACCAACAACCCTAAAATTAGATATATTAGAAAACCCTCTTGCTGCTAGGAAACATGCTCGGGAGAAACTTAAGCTTAATGTCTGTTGCTGACTAGAATTATCGATTCATTCTTCTTTGCTGAAAAATCCGTCAATGCTCTCATTCTAGAAGAAAACATGATCTGGCATTTGGAATACTAACGAGACGGAGCACTTCCACAAGGGGGACGCGAAGTTCGCGGCATCCTGGATGATGCTTTCCTAACGGATGAATTGTAAAGGGTGATCTATTCGCGCTTTATCTGACATGACCCAATTTGAGCTTCTCCTGTCTCGTTAACGAGAAAACATTAGTGGCGTAGCGAGTATAAATGCCTCCCGAAGGCACGGTGTATAAATGGAGCCTCCCTAGCAAGTGTAAGGCTGGCGCCCGGGAACAGATGTTCCCCCTTTGCTTCCCCCCCCCCCCCTACGCCAGCTACGCACTGGGAAACATAGTTGCACTAAGGGCTTTTGAAGAAATTTTGTGTATGTATAATTTATATGCACATAATTCAAAAAAAAAAAGAAAAAATTTCCAAAATTTGTATTTTTGTAGCGATATTGGGAGGTATTGTTAAAATTGGATATTGGATGCTTATTTAAAATTTTTTTACATGAGAGGGATTAAAAATTTCTGTGGCATTTCTAAATTGTAAAATATGAAATATGATATATAAAATATGTAGTACCATTACATATTAGAATCGTAGTAGCAGTCAAAACCTTCGATGCCAAGTTATTAAAATATGAAAACTTTAATTTTATAGTGAAATAATTTATTACCTTCACATAAAGTTTTTTGTTTTGTTGAAATATAAGTAAAGCTGTATGGGACAGATCGACAATAAAAAATTTGACAGCTTTCATGTAAAAAAAAATCCTAAATATAAAGAGTTTTCTTGTGACGTCGCAACAATAAGGCGGCGATACTGGTGTGCCAGCGCGAGCACAAATCTTACGTAACCAATATGGCGGACAGCTGATGTTTGATGACGTCAATGAAAAAAAAACATTATTCCAATGACGTATATTAAAGATAGACTCCGAATCCTATTGTTAACAGCGGCAAAAAGTGAAGCAAATTGAGCCATGATAGTTCTGGGCAGGAGTGAGCCGTGGACTAATTAGCTGTCTGGCTGCTTTGTTTTTGAAGATTTTGGGCCTGAGGAATAATTAATTCAAAACCATTCCTCAAAGTTAAACTGCGTACAACTGTACAAACAAACAAAACAAAAGGATCAGGAATCATTTTCCACAAGCATAAATCAAAAATACGTAACTAAAATGAAAATACATAACTGAAAGACAATCGAAACGAAATTGAAATTGAAACCATGATCGAAAAATTGTTTATAAAATATAATAAAATTCTTCAAATACAAAGTAAACGAAAAGATAAACTTATCAGTCCGTGATCGGCGTGTGAAAGAATTATTAATCAGTTACTCTTCTGTTTAGCCATGTGTTTTGCATCATCTTCACTCACTTTCGGCCATGACAGTTCTGGGCATGGAGCTTCCCAATTTGCTTCAAGTTACAACAATAGGATTCGGAGTCTATCTTTAATATACGTCATTGCATTATTCCCTAAAATATGCAATTTTTACAACAATACTCCTCAATATGTCTTCAACAATACATATTATGGAAAATTTCTCTTTTGTATTAAATAACGTGCATCAAAAACTTTACATATTTTAGCGAATAGTGGTTTTTTTTTCATTGCTCTTTCAGCGACTATGAAAGGTTTCCTTGTAAGTAAAAGACATAGTCTATTCGTGAGTCTCCTTTTTAAGTAAAAGATTACCGTTATACTTCTATCATGTTTCTTCGTTAGCTGGAGCTATTTCAGTACTTTTAACGGATCGAAATTTTAACACTAGATATTGCCATAACGGCCTGATTTGGTTATTATCCAAGAATAATGATTGTCCGCTAATGTATAATTAAAGCGATAAATTAATGAACATGACATTAATTTGTGTGGCAAGCATGAATTTTATATTATAAACGAAATAAATATCATCCGCTAACCGCCTATTATGCCATTTGTAAATGTTTTTGCAAACGTATACAGAATAGCCTTTCAATATTGTTGACGTTCATTTGTCTTTTACCCGTATTTTTACATTTGTCTTTTTACTAAATCTCGCCAGAAAAATCTTCAAAAAGATAAGCAGATTATGGACTGGATTGCTTATTCCCTTTGATTGACCTTCAAGATATGTTTTGGATGCAATAAGAAGACGTTTGTAATTAATTATATCAACCATCAATTCGAAATCTTTGAGAATCATCACAACATGTGCTTCAGACTTCGAGAAAATTTCTGCAATGGTAACGAGAATACAGGAGTGCATTCGTATTAATGATGACCACATCTCTTACTAAACCCGGTGATCGTGTTAGAATGCAGTAATGCGGTGAACTCTTATGATGGTGATCGTTTTTGAATGCAGTAAATCCTTCATCACTTGATGTTTTGAAACACTGATGTACAGCACTGATTAGAGAACTAGAAAGATATTCACGTACAAATCTTAAAATAAATTCTACTTAAATGGAATGATAAAAGAATGAGCGGGGGGGGGGAGCAATTAAATACGTAATCAAATGATTTCGAGTCTTAAAACAAATGGACGAATGAACAGCCAAATATAATTGTGAAAACAATAAAGAAAAAAGATTGGAGGCGAACATGGATCATGCAATAAATAGAAAAGTTAAGTTGGCTTAGTACGATCAATATTTACAATTAAATCTCATTAATTTTGCATTAGCTCCTTTTACACATTACACGAATTATCCAAGCGCTAATTGCGCTTAATTTATAGATTAGACCGAATTAAATATGATTACACCCAAGAGATTATGTTTGAACTTGTATCGAAATCATTAGAGGAGGTTTTATCAGGATTTATATGAAAATGATATTTACCAAGATAATTTATATATAACGTCTTTATTTTAACAAATATTTATATATCTAAAATCACGAGAAACAGACATATCCGGAAGAATTAATTTCGAGATATTTGAACCATTTCTTTTATTTATGAACGCATACTTCGAATACTGGATTACAAGCAAAAATATCACTTCAGGGTGAAGTGATATACAGGATGTATCTAAATTATCTCCCGTATTATACATGTTTATTACTCAAAAACTATTGCAGATTTTAACGTGATTTTTTTTATTCACAAAGAAAACCTCAAAATGTTTCTTAGCATGCCTTACTAAATTTCAATGTGCCTCCCATTTATGGCGTGAAGGACGTCAAAGCGAAACTCGATTTCCTCCCATGTTCGGGCTAGCATTTCGGGGGTGATTTTCAGCGATTGTTTCAATTATTCTGTTCTTGGGAGTTTCAATGTCATCAACATTGGTCTTGTACACTGTCTTGCACATATCCCCAGAAGAAGAGGGTTCGCATCGGGTGAGCGAGGGGGCAAAGGGATTGGCCCATCCCTTCCAATCCATCGTCCTGGAAAGTTCGTTTCAAGGCACTGCCTAATTTGCAGGCCCCAGTGAGGAGGCGTTCCATTTTCTTGGTAGAATATGTTGGGCTGTACGGATGTCATTGGCATATCCAGTTGACGAGCCAGTGATTTACGGGGACTATATTCGAACGCCTCCCTGACCTTTTCTACTCTGTGGTGTCGCTGAAGGTCTACCGGCATACATTTTGTGTAAAAGGCTGCCTGTGGTTAAAAATTTTTCATGCCATAGCTGAACTGACTTATGATTTGGAGGATCTTTTTTAAACTTTGTTTACAACATTTCCTGAACTGTAATCATTGATTAAATTTCGCAAGCCATAACACGCCAACTTGAACACGCAAGCTTTTTCTTGAACACTCGCGAAAAATGGAACAACGCGCCAACAATGTTACCACGCGCCAATCGCGTGTTTCATTATCAACTCACGCGGATCTAAGAAACTTTGAGTTTTTCTTTGTGAATAAAAAAAATCACGTTAAAATCTGTAATAGTTTTTGAGAAATAAACATGTATAATACGGGAGATAATTTAGAAACACCCTGTATTTCCTTTAATTAAAGGTAAAAAATTTTCTTAGAATTAGCAGGTAGACAGTTGAGGTAAAATTAATTTTTCCAAACCAGGCATAAGGAATTTACTTAAATTTAAGAAATATCGGTTTGTGATTACGTGACTGACTTTGATGCTAATAATCATCCACTATTGCTAAAATCCAAGTTTTGTCTGTGAGTCCTTTTAGACTCGGCCCTTGTAAGGGCTACCCCAGAACAACCTTTCTTTGTGGATACTTATGGCCGTGTACGGGCCACTAAGGTGGTTTTCATTCCAATTTCGGGTTTTCCCCCCACAAAAGTATTTAAATAAATCTTCTCTATTGCATGTCTAGGTAGTTTTATTTGCGTGGAGCAGTTTCTGACGTCAGAGTTTATTTTGCTTCTTGTTTCTTCTAAGAGGGGAAACAATGAAGATGAGAAATTGTTGCATGAAAACGACTGTCAAAATTTCTTTCAACAATTGGAGTTTTTAAACAACAAAGAGAGAGACGGAAAAAGTCGTGATCAAGAATAATTAAATCAGAAACATTAAATAGAATAACTACCTTAGGGGATGGGAAGGTTTATCAATAGGAGACAAAAACAAACCGGTTTCCACAAAGGATTTAATATACATGGGTTTTTTTCTGTTGTTTATTTTTTTACTTTTTTTACTTGTATGTAGATGTTTCGTGATTAAATCCTTTGTGGAAAACCGATTGTTTCGTTTTCCTATTTATAATACTTCTCCAGAAATACTTCACAAAACAAACATTTAATAAAGTTTCATTTATTTTCATTTACAGTACTTGAAAAAAAAGTTCCCCGTTTTAAAAGACGGGATTCAACTCTCGTATATATCTAATGGCCAACAATGCAAGGCAAAGTTTGTGCAAATATAAATAAGATTCATTAAGACATAATGAAAATTCCATCCCACCTCTGCGATTTATAAAGCAAAATTGAATTTCTAACAATGCATACAATTATTTTTCTCTAGAATTGATAGTTCTTAGAACTTAACATTTTCTTGAAAAATCTTTAAAAATGAGCAATAACTGCAGATAATGGAGAGTTATGAGACTATTGAGAAACAAGTGGTGAGTGACCCAGTGGTCATCGAAGTTCCCAGGCGGCTCTCGACGATGCAAGCGTGTCAACAGAAGAAACGACCGATTGCTAGACAACACAAAGTGATGAATGAGCAAGTTTTGCTTCACGATATCGAGCGCAGAGTTCGAATTGCAACAACAGATCACCAACTAGTGAATAACCTCATTCAGATTGTTGGGATTTCATTTACATCCACCGCCACCCAAGAAGAGAGTTGTATCATCGAAGTTCACCACAGCAGGGCGAGTGTACATCTAAAGTAAGATTATGTGACCAACAAATTTTTTTAGGTTGACTGTGCCATGTTGGAGAGGTCCGTCCATTGGGAGCATTTTAAAATAATTTTTTTTCGTTTTTTTATTATGAATTTTTACTGTATTAATATTAAGCTTTTTCATGTGCTCATTTTTACTGTATATTTCACTGTATATTCAGATATTGCAAAATTTCATCAAAAAAGAGTCCGAGCAACGCCGGGGACATCACCTAACTTATTTGGTAGCACAGCAGATCCAAACATTTATTACAAAATCCTTTTGGAAACCGATCTGGTGATGATGCAATAATACTTTCATGATTATGCAGTAATTGAACCTTCGTTTCCAAGAATTATTAACAACGAGCATAAAAAAAAAAAGTATAGCAGACGATATGAATAGGGCAGTGTCTATCGAGGAGGCAAAGGAGATACACGTATCTCCCTTGAGCACCTTAACAAATGCCCGAACGACTGGCGAAAATTTGTGTGTTTTTTATTATTGCACAACGTAACAACATTTTGTTTATCACGTTTTAATGCTATTTCTTAATGAATTCGGTGACGCTGATTTTAAAAAATGATATTTGTTTCACTCTACTGTCTACGGTTGCAGAATTATGATTCATATTGCGCATATTTGATTCTGTTGAATGTCATTATAAATGCATTATCTGCATTCACGTATAGACTTCTGTATTTACTGTGTTCGAAGAAGTAATGATCCTAATAGCTCAAGTGAAATATTTTTTTTAAATTTTATTTTCTGGCAAAACCATTGACGAGACACACAAATAAATGCCATATTTGAAATCAGCATGTAAAATTCCATACAAAAACAGTAGAATATTTCAACAAGAATGATTTTACCGCCAAAGCGGATAAAGGGAGCACATTTTCTATTTATAGCATCGTACATGGATATATAGAATTAACCAACATTTTAAAACACTTGAGAGTAAATAAATAAATATGAAAACTAAATTGTAAATTACTATTTAAATAGGCTAAAGTATAGAGAGAAATTTAAAAGAATAAACTTGAAGAATGAAAGGTAAATGGAGAGTGAAGTTATTCCTCATACACTTAAAAAAATAAAAGTTCTTTAATTTGTAAGAATTCTCACATAATGTTAAACGAAGTGAGCCTCAATTGCTGAAGCGTTATGTGTAAGCATCTATTAGATTTTCATATTAAATTACAAAAGTCTTATTGAAGCAAGCGATTAACTACTAATAAATTAATTAGTAATGAGTTTTAAATACCATTAAGCCTAAGAGTACTATACTCTTGATTCAAATAAGCTATGGATAACAAAAGATCTAATAACGCGTAAGGAGTTGGTTGATATATTACACGCCATATCTTAGCATTAAAAGTTCTATAAATTCTCTATTGTACCATTAGGGCACGTGCTACAAACCAATTGCCACTATCATTATTTACTCTTGATAGTCACTCATGGCACGTTGTTACGAGTCGTTTGATATATTACATGCCATATCTTAGCATTGAAAGTTCCAAGGTGACCATATGGTACCATAGGGCACCATTAGGGCACGTGCTACTAAACCAATAACTATTATCATTATTTACACGTGATATTCACTCATTACATGTTGTTACGAGTCGTTTGATATATTACATGCCATGTGTTAGAATTGAAACTTCCAATGGTACCATATCATGCCATAGGGCACCATTAGGGCACGTGCTACTAAACCAATAACCATTATC
>JAHWFO010029305.1:949914-986891 GCA_023313115.1 Rhysida immarginata
TCTTTTGATATATTACATGTCATATCTTAGCATTGAAAGTTCCAATGGTACCATATGGTTTCATAGGGCACCATTAGGGCACTTGCTACTAAACCAAAAACAATTATCATTATTTTCTCATGATATTCACACATTACATGTTGTTACGAGTCGTTTGATATATTACACGCCATATCTTAGCATTAAAAGTTCTATAAATTCTGTATTGTACCATTAGGGCACGTGCTACAAAACCAATTGCCACTATCATTATTTACTCGTGATAGTCACTCATGGCACGTTGTTACGAGTCGTTTGATATATTACATGCCATATCTTAGCATTGAAATTACTAATTGTACCATATGGTTCCATAGGGCACCATTAGGGCACGTGCTAGTAAACCAATAACTATTATCATTATTTTCTCGTGATATTCACTCATTACATGTTGTTACGAGTGGTTTGATATATTACATGCCATATCTTAGCATTGAAATTACTAATGGTACCATATGGTTCCATAGGGCACCATTAGGGCACGTGCTAGTAAACCAATAACTATTATCATTATTTACACGTGATATTCACTCATGGCACGTTATTACGAGTCGTTTGATCTATTACATGCCATATCTTAGCATTGAAATTACTAATTGTACCATATGGTTCCATAGGGCACCATTAGGGCACGTGCTAGTAAACCAATAACTATTATCATTATTTTCTCGTGATATTCACTCATTACATGTTGTTACGAGTCGTTTGATATATTACATGCCATATCTTAGCATTGAAAGTTCCAATGGTTCCATAGGGCACCATTAGGGCACGTGCTAGTAAACCATTAACCATTATCATTATTTTCTCGTGATATTCACTCATTACATGTTGTTACCAGTCGTTTGATATATTACATGCCATGTGTTAGAATTGAAACTTCCAATGGTACCATATCATGCCATAGGGCACCATTAGGGCACGTGCTACTAAACCAATAACCATTATCATTATTTTCTCGTGATATTCACTCATGGCACCTTGTTATGAGTCGTTTGATATATTACATGTCATATCTTAGCATTGAAAGTTCCAATGGTACCATATGGTGTCATAGGGCACCATTAGGGCACTATCTACTAAACCAAAAACAATTATCATTATTTTCTCATGATATTCACTCATTACATGTTGTTACGAGTCGTTTGATATATTACATGCCATGTGTTAGAATTGAAACTTCCAATGGTACCATATCATGCCATGGGGCACCATTAGGGCACGTGCTACTAAACTGTTAACCATTATCATTATTTTCTCGTAATAGTTACTCATGGCACGTTGTTGCGAGTCGTCTGATATTATACATGCCATATCTTAGCATTGAAAGTTCCAAGGTTACCATATGGTATCATAGGGCACCATTAGGGCACGTGCTACTAAACCAATAACCATTATCATTATTTTCTCGTGATATTCACTCATGGCACCTTGTTACGAGTCGTTTGATATATTCCATGCCATATCTTAGCATTGAAAGTTCCAATGGTTTCATAGGGCACCATTAGGGCACGTGCTACTAAACCAATAACAATTATCATTATTTTCTCATGATATTCACTCATTACATGTTGTTATGAGTCGTTTGATATATTGCATGCCATATCTTAGCATTGAAAGTTCCAATGGTTTCATAGGGCACCATTAGGGCACGTGCTACTAAACTGTTAACCATTATCATTATTTTCTCGTGATAGTCACTCATGGCACGTTGTTACGAGTCGTTTGATATATTACATGCCATATCTTAGCATTGAAAGTTCCAAGATTACCATATGGTATTATAGGGCACCATTAGGGCACGTGCTACTAAACCCATAACTATGATCATTATTTTCTGGTGATATTTACTCATGGCACGTTATTACGAGTGGTTTGATATATTACATGCAATATCCTAGCATTGAAAGTTCCAATGGTACCACTTGGTACCATTAAAACACGTACTACTAAACAATTCAGACATCACTATATACCGTTATATTCATTCATGAGACATCCTTGCACGTACACGTGCCATTAGACCGATACTTGCTATCACTAGTTACTCTTTTATATTCGTTCATGATATTTTGTGACAATTTGTTTGATATATTACTTGCCATATCTTGTTATAGGAAATTTTTAAGAGGGTATCATAATGGTACTATTTAAGCACGTGCTATTAGAGCACGTACTTATTCCTGCTATCTCACGTTCGTACTTCTGCGTACTCTGTCCCATTTTAATGGATTGGTGAAAACAGACTGTGAAAAAGTTAATTCGTTTTCAAGTTATCGTAATAAATGCTAAGCTCCCTAGGAATAAAAAAATTCTCTTGATTTAGGGACCGAACTGCCCTTTTAATAATCGTCAAACACGTGCAACCTGCACGCACACCATCTCATTAATGTTTAAAGCACGCGCAGAACCGAACCCATGTTCTCAACACGCGTTTTACCAAACGCGAGGATAATTCGTTTCTTCCAGCAATTCAAGACATGATTGAATGAATTGTGAGATTGCAATACATGCAATTCAATACATGCAACGCAATGAATTGTGGGATTGTCTACAGACGGACGGACGGACGGACGGACAGCTGGACAAACCGATCACATAAGCACATTTCTATATATAGATCACATAAGCACATTTCTATAGATTTAATTAAAATTTGTTGCCTTGTGTTATACGCTTTTATTCAACTTGCTTTTCTGTTAAGCAAGAGACCTGAAACTTGTTACACATACACAGGGCTGATGACAATGCATGTTAAAAAAATTCAAATCGGTTCACTGGTTCGTGTTCTAATCGTGCTAATTCATTACTACGAATTGTCGAATTGCCACAACAAACAATTCGTTACGACGAGGGTTACTGTCCGCGCGCCACGAGAAGGCCGCTGAGTTGCTTAATATGCTCGTACAGTGTCGCTGCAGTTGCAGATGAATCTATTCAGTGTTGGGAGACAAGCAGCCAAATTTGAGTCGATCAGAGACAAATGAAAATAAGAGACTGGCAGTGCCCTATTCATTTTGCTGAGCGCTACTGGTGCCACCGGAAGTGCAGCGATCTCCATTATGGGGATGGCAGAAACGTAAGGTGGCGTATGTTCTCAATGTTATTTCAGCTGTTTTTGTAGATGACTTCGAGAGGTATTAGTAAGCGTAACCTGTTTTCTGATTTTTTTAAAAAAAACTTTATTGCATTAACTAACGATAACGTATACTTTTAATGACTTTCAATAGCTGATTCAATGCCTTACGAATTTTTAAAAGAGCGCCTACAACTCGCAACTCCTATCGTTATTGTAATAATGGAGGCTTAGCCAGAGACAAGTGAAAGCATAGATGAAGAAAACTGAAGAATAAGAGTTTGGCTTCCAATTCTTACGCCTAATAAGATGTATCCACTATTTACGAAGAATGTCATCCTTTGGAAATCTATTGTGCAAATATTATACCTGGTTATACGAGCTTGGTGCTCATTTATTGAGTGACAGTTCTTTTTTTAATGTATTCATCACAATAAAAATGTTTATCACAATACTTATCTTTATTGAAATATCAATTAGATGTTTATACTTTAAAAAATTTAACAAGCTGTGTCACAAAATTATTTTAAGAAAATAAAAAAAATGTCATTTTAATTTTTGTTTATCTGATAATAATGGAATGTTGATAAAGTCAGAACATTTAAACTGGGAAGATATTTAAAAGTGTTTCTTACTATTGATAAACAAACCTAACATAATTTATCAAATTTTAGCTAATTGATTTTAAAATTTTAAATTAAAAGAAGATCTGGTAACCTAAAATACTTTTAAAAGGTACTCAATTTTTTTAACAAAAAAAAGGAAGAAATAATTCTCAGTTGAATAAAATAATTAGCACTGATAATAATCAGTTTATTAATCCACATATTGTAATAAACTATTAACATATTATTAATACACATGATTATTTGTGAAATGAAATATTGGATTCTTTTAAAAACCGATTTGTGCAATTAGATGCACAACAACTGACAGGCATGTTTTTTCTTTCATAAATTATGAAACAATAGATTCGCGCCAGATCAACAATGAGGGTTATTTTAAAAGGGGGGGGGGAGGTTTACTTTCGCTTGTCTGTTCTCATTTCGATCTATCTGTTTTTTGCTTTTTTCTTTATATTTTTATTAAAAAGCAATTAATTTACGAAAATTCTCATTTATAAATTATAATTTTAAAGTAAATAAAATAAAATAAAATATACAGTTCATTAATTATAATCCAAATTATTGTTGATATGTATATTTTATTTTATTTACCTTAAATAAAGGTTTATTTTATTTACCTTAAATTAACCTTAATATGGTCCGGTGAGTTATTATTTTACTCCATATCAAAGGTAATTTGATATAATCTGTATATTTTATTTTATTTACTTTAAAATTATAATTTATAGAGGAGAATTTTCCTAGTTAATTGGTTTAATATAATATCTTCCTCCTTTTTCATTTAAACTTTTTTTTTTTTAATTTATGTTTAAAAATAACTTTATTTATCATCAAATAACTTTTTATCAGATGGGCCGATTTAAATGATTATTTTTTTGTTTAATAGAGCAAGTTTTTCTGGTGGTTCCATAATAAATTCATCGAGATATCTTCGGTAGATATTAGAAAAAATAAATGTTTGCGATTGATTCACATGCATTGCCTACGGCGATCAGCTGTTTCTTGCCAATCCCGTTATGGCGGCGCGAAGGCACCACTAGAGGGGAGGTCACTGCCAGTCTCTTATTTTCATTTGTCTCTGGAGTCGATCCATGTTTCATCGATGTAAACAATAGACCTTTTTATCGGGATGGAGTTGCCATAATTTACCGCTAGGAGGCCGACTTCCGTCCGCCATAGCTGGCATTCGAACTTCGTCGAACGCTGTGCTAGTTAATAAGCCATTTGAACGCATTTGAATCGATTAATATGCCATTTAAAGGTGGATATGGTAATATTTGTGCAGTGTACAGGTGCACTAATAGTTACAAAACCCTGCATGACTGGAAACATTCTGTGTGCGAAGAACACGGAACGTCAAAAAATGATTGCATCTGTCCAAGACCATTTCAACTTCATCGATTCCCCAGAAATGAAGAAAAAAAGAGAAATTGGGTTGCCAAGTTGAACAGAAAAAAATTCATCCCACATGCTGGATCTCGGGTATGTCTTGTAATATATTATTATTTTATAATCTTTAAAGTAGTAATTATATTCTCCTTTTTTAATATAAAACGTGCTAAATGATATTAAAATGATAATAAAATAAACTAATAAAAATTATAAAGACTAATACATGTCTTGATTTTTGATGTATGCTGATATGAAGTCTTTAGGATGGATGCTGTAGTTCATTACGAAGTTTGTTATGAAGGTTGAAAGTTTTGAGGTAGGTCTTGTAGAGAGTTGTAAATTGTAAACAGGGAAGAAGACGATAAGTCTTGAAGATAGTTGTTAGCAGGGAAGGATACGATGAATGATGGTGAAGAACACGAATGGTGATTAAAATAATTTGAAGAGTGATTAAAATAAACATTTTCGGGAATTTTTTCCCATCTTCAGATTTGATTTTAGCATATTTTATATTAAAAAAGGAGAATATAATTTACTGTTTGACATACTAAACACTCCTTCCCTTTATTAATTTTCCCTTAAAACTTCTGAATATAGTGAAGTAATGTATGTATGTTTTTCAAGGTAAAAATTCCGATTAGCGTCTCCTAATTATCACGGAAGGCATCGATCACGTAAAATTTTTCTTAGATTATATCTATAATATGATAAATCATTCACTTAAGTAAATACGTTACAGTACGTTCGGAGCATAAACGCGACATGATTCTTCCATGATAATTAGGGGACGCTACTCCAAACTTTTACCTATTTTTCAGTCAAACACGTTGACTTACCTATTTAGTTACTTACCGACTCTAATAAGCTTTTCCATGCTTATTTTTTAGTGCGTATCAGGTCGCTTTTTTGCAGAATTTTAGAACGCTCCGTGAGTAAATCATTCGCGCGCGAATGCCAGTCATGGCGTCGAACATGTGACGCCGCGATGTGGATAAATACACGAAACTTTAGAAAAAAAGGTCTATAGGACGATTTTCTTCTCTTGTTTTTTCATATTTCTCAGGTATCTACCTCTCCATGCAAACGTTTGCATTAGTTTGGAAACACGGCCAGAACTCATTTTTGCGCTACTTGATTTTAGCGCTTTTCCTCCCTTCATAACTATAGACTGATCTGCAACTACCAGCGACACCATACGAGCACATTAAGCAACCCAGCGGTCTTCTCGTGGCGTGCGGACAGTAAATGTATCCGGTGTTTATTGTTGCAAAATTAAGCTTTATTAATTTTACAAATTGTTGACGCCGACTTGAAGAGATAATATAATAAAACATAGTAAAACCTTTTTTTTCTTTTATCTTGTTTGTGCTTGGAAAGGAAAGAGAAAGAAGGAGTATTGGTCAGAGAAACTCTGCAGCTAAAAGAAAAAAAGTTATCCGGGTATCGAAAACATCTGAACAACGTCAAGGGCAAGCAGGGCCGTACTCAGAAATTTTTTTTCGGGGGGGGGGGGGGGGGGCCCACCCCCCCTGTGGGGGGGGGGCCCCCCCCCACCCAACTTCGTTCCCCGGGGCGCCCTTTCGGGGGGGGGGGGTGGCTGCAGCCCCCTCAGCGTTCCCCCCTCCCCCTGGGTACGGCCCTGAGGGCAAGAGAAACTTCGTAGGAGGGATAGGTCTAAAATATCCATTGATATTCCCCGGTGGTGAAGATGGATATCATTTTAGGCTGAGGTAGGTCAACCCAAGAAGATGATAAATAAAGGCCCAGGTGACACCGGTTTTTCAGCTAGTTTGAAACAGATCCTCGAAAATAAATACATTAAAAACACTTAAAAAAAACATAGGAAATTCTGCTTATAAGATTTGAACTTCTGAAATTTCTTCCTACTCGGGTAAAAAATTGATTTTTTTTTCATAAATTATGCCATGATGAAGTAAAGCTAGAATTAAATGAATGTCATAAGAAACTAAAGATATTTTTTTAAAACCTTGATATACTTTAGATGTAAATTCATTCAGTCCTTATATGGCAAACATGATTGTATTATATGACATTCATTCTAGAAATTATTTTTAAATGATCATTCAAGCGCACATATAATTGAAAATGAACTTCCTTCTAGGCCAAAATCATTTAATTTAAAAGTTCGAAACGCAAGATGAACATCCTAAAGCACTGCTCCACGTATAGCCCGAGGGCCAGTTGGTTTGCCACCAGGTTACGCATTGACCCGCGTGCTTCGTAAAGCATTCTATTAGGAGTGCTTTACGTGCTTCAAACAGCTTAAAGCATATGTCATTAGGAATCTGAATTAGCTCAGTGAGGCTCTTATCAGGCCAATTGTAATCGTCTCAAGAGAAGACTGATCTATTATCAGCTGTTGTATTGGTGGGCGAGCGCCCCGCGTGCAGAAACTCGAGGACATGGTTAACGTGACTTTATAGAATAACGTGGCCGCGAGATTTTTTTTTAAAGGTGAAAATGAGTCCTTTGTGATAAAAAATATTGAGTACCACTGTCTGAGATAAACCAATCAGAGAGCGTTTAAAAGAAAAAAAATCCTGAAAATAATTCTCTTAATTAAAAAATTAAATCTGAAATAATCATATACTTGCCAATGACTCCACAACTTCTCCTCCAATGTCTTCACCAGCCACTTCAGAATCGATAACACGAAACCAAAAGAAAGAATAAAATGAATTTCTAAATTGGAGGAAATAAAAAGAGGTATATTTTCTCCCGCTATAGTCTTCCACGTTTTTTTACTGCGCATATTATTTATTTGACTCTCAGCCTATGGGCTGGTACATAAGTGTATACACAGTTATATAAAAAAACAGGTGCATATATACATTTGATAAAAAGTGAGAATAGTGAAAATGAGATATATACAATGCAGTGAAGCGTAATTAGTTAGTAGGCATGTTAAGAAATTTTCTGGTAATATGACACGTGCTGAGGATGACTTCTTTTTGTAGTTGTAGTAGAATATTTTGCTGTAGTTGTAATTGTTGTAAAGAATCGTGGATAGACTTTGGGATGATACCTGTAGCAGAAATGATTATCGGAACTATATATATCTTTTTTTGTTGCCAAACTCGTGCTATCTCTTCAGCAAGTTGCTGGTATTTGGCGTGTTTTTCTTGATGGCTCTTATGTAAGTTGTGTGTACTAGGGATAGTTATATCTATAAGATAGGTGGTTTGATTATGCTTATCCATTAATATGATGTCTGGACGGTTAGCAGTGACAGGCTTGTCAGTGATGACACTACGATCCCATAGCAGCTTATGTGTGTTATTTTCAAGTATTGTGCCTGGTGTATATAAAAAATTTGGGGTTTTTTCTGTCAGTAACTTGTATTTAAGGGCAATTTGTTGGTGAATCACCTTGGCGACATTGTTGTGTCTAATTAGGTACTCCGTTGCGGCAAGATATTTGCAGCTGCTAATGATGTGGTTTATGGTTTCACAAGGTGTATCACATCTCCGGCATCGATCTATAACTTCTGGGTCTTTTATTATGTGTTTTCTGTAATTATTGGTTGGTATCACTCCATCTTGTATGGCTATCATAAAGGCCTCTGTTTCCCTGAAGACATCTCCACGAGCCAACCATAAGTTCGATGCTCTATTATCGACTAGTTCCCTGGTTAGATCGTGGAAATGGCCTCCATGGATTGCCTTTGACGCCCATTTATTATTATTATTATTATTATTATTATTATTATTATTATTATTATTATTGTAAAAAAAAGGTCGTTTTTAGGAGCATTCCGCTTTATATAAAATACTAGCAAACTGAACTGAAATGTTTTCTTAGATGAATAATATTAAATGAAAGCTTGCTGGGGTAATAAGAACAGACAGTCGACGCAATTTTAACGGTTGCTATTTGCTAGATGTTTCTTTCAATCGAAGCAAATCAAAACCGGAAATTGAATTTGGCAATTGTTTTGATCTTTTTGGTAAAGATTGCTATAATGACTGATAATAAAACATAATTCTAATAAAGATGATTCAAAGCTTTCTTAGAGGTTAGACGAATATGCAAGTCGAACTTCAATGACAGAATTTGTTTATTCCCCATAGATACAAAGCAAAGAAGCCAACATATAGTGGGTGATATAATAATTTTTAAAAGGTAACTTTTTAAATTTACGTTTTGTGTTTCTCTTTCCTGTTTTCCAATATATTCTGCAGCAACAGTTATTCTTAAGCACAGAACATGCTCTCTCTTTAGAAAATTCTAAGGTGGAAGCAGACTGAAAATAACTCTGAACATAGCTGATGTTTCGAAATGTCTTTTGTCATTCTACCTTTTAGCGTTGACAAAGGGTATTCCCTGTCCGAAACGTCAGCCATTGTTCAGAATTGTTTCACTCTGCTTCTACTTTCTGGTCTCCAGGGCAGTTTGGTCTCTTTCTCTTTTCTCTACGTCCGTGACAAAACTTTAACATATTGTGACCTCTGACCTTTACCAGGAAAATGAGGCTTAAGAATTAACTCTTTAACTTAAAAGGGGAACTCCTTTAAAACACTCAGTTCGTTGAATACAAATAAACGTTACATTACTAGGAAACTTTCAAATCAACTTTCAACCTTAAACAATTGAATGTCTACTAAAACTTTCATTTTACTGTATACACATCAGTGTTTAAATGGAATGAAATGAACTACCAAGCTCAAGTGTCAAACGCAAATAAATAATAAGTGATTAATGCAGATAAGTCACAGCATAAGGCATGTATAACTCTTAAAGTTTCCTTAAATACTCCTACACTTACGGACAAAGGATCATAACCAATTTAAGAGGTGCCCCAGAACCTCAATTCAGCACTCTCAGTGCTTATTATTGCCAAGTCTTATACGAATTAAATTAAATGAAACTGATAGGTCTCCAAATTACCTGTATACGTTAGGGACAAGACAACAGCTTGCCAATCGCAAACGAGCTATTTCGCAAGTCAACTGCGATCCCTAATTAAAATACCTAGCAAAACATAGCTATCATTCAACTCATTTAAACGGTGATAAAAACAACACATTGTTCACACAAGCATAGAAAACATAGGGATTGCCTATCAGGCATTCATTCTAGTGGTTAAAGCATTAATAAGCTTAAACTTTGTTGCCCATCTTAAGATATTAAAGAAATTTCAATTATAATTAACTGTATAAAGCGTTGTGCCTTTTTTTCATAAAAACAATTAGGGTAGACATAAAGTTTATAAGACCACAAGTAAATCCAGCTAGGTATCGCTCAGTTACTTGGTTTAGGGATACGGGAGGGTTTCTTAAAAGTCTTAAAAGGTCACTCACCAAACGAGACTAAGAACCAAACAAGTCATTTACAAAAAAATTCGCCGTAATTAGAGGAGTCCGTACATGTCGAATTTATTGAGTTTGGTTCACTGGTTTGATCGCTACAGCCAATATTAATTTTTTTCAATTAATATCTCTAATAAGGCCTACCCAATTAACATAAAAAATACGCCAAGGCACAATTTAAGGTACCCTGTAAATATGAGTAATTTTTATTCGGTTCTATTATTTGTCGTTTCGGAGGAATTAACTGACAAAATTGGTCACATATGTATATACTATAACGCCTCAAGAGTCCGCCGGTCCACTTAGTGTTTTTTCTTTTTTTTTTGGGGCGATCCGAAGGAACGCTCCTGATGAAAACCCCCACGCCTTGCCGCTGGTCCCAACAGGGTTCTCCGCGCCCCTGACCCGAAAGGTTGTCCTCATCCGGTTCCTTGTCCGTCCACTGGTACCATGCCCTGAATCACTCTAGATGTACCCGAAAATAAGAACACGGATGCCCTCCCCCCCTCTGTGACACGGAAGAAGCAAGAAGAATGACGACTTTCCTTGACGATGACAATATATTCACGCTGACGATGTCGGATGACTTAAAAGACGAAGGGCTACGATCTACTAGATGAGCTTCAGAGATGAAAAACAAACAAATAATTTTTTAGTATTTATTTCTTTATTGCGTCATGCCAACAACAGTATAATGAGAAGATTCTGAGAAGAGATGTTAACAAAGCGTGCAAAGAGTAAAAATGCGATGGCACGGACGACGCTGAAAAATTAATTTTTTTAGGGCTTCGATGAAAAAAAAAGAAAAAAACTTTCCGAGGAGGAAAGACGGTGGTAGAGTTTTTTTCTTCTCCTGATCCAGGACTTGAAGAATACGGATAAAGAATCCAACATGGGGAATGGAATGGCCTGCGCCTTGACAGATACGGAGAACAGTTTTGTCTAATTAGAATTCCAGAGGTCTCATCGTGGATCCGATTCCCCTGAAATATAGAAATATTCATCATTTATGAAAGAAGTTGTAAAAAATCCATATTATTAAAAAGAAAAAAAGATAAACTTACCTGCATGGCAGCGAAGACCGAACACGAAGCCGCGGTACATGCAACGGGTTTTGGTCGCCGAGTCCGTGATTGAATTTGAACTGTCCTCGCAAGATGAGTAAAATAACGAACATTAATTAGTTTTGACCATTTATGCACGATGAGAATTTTGTTTCTTTTATTTTCCTTGATCGAACAGGAATTGATGGCAGTGACGTAAGACCAGCTTTGAACGAGGATGGCTAGTACGAAACGTACAGTAGTCTATTGATGAGAAGGTCGTTCTGAAGAACCCCAAGATATCTGTTTTTCGCTGTGGTTGCAAATAAAATCCTTGTGAATGTAAGCTCGGCAGATAAGGGCGGGCCCCTCCAATTATAACACCCCCCCCCCCCTTTGTGGCTTCTTGAACCGCGCACTCGTCCCGACCTCCTAATCGCCGTTTAAGTTCTGACCAGAAAACATTGGAACTACTTTAGTTTCAGACCCCAGTGTAATTTGTGCGATTAATTTGTTCATTTAATGCGAAGAGACGATCCCTTGGCCTTTAGATGATTTCACACGAATGTTTGCTTCAAAGATGAATACTATTTAGCAATATTTATTCTTAAAAGGCTTATCTTACGAACTTTAAAAGTAATATGATTGCATGTGTATAATTATGAACTTAACTTAAACCTGAGTATAATATTGTTAGTTAAGATATTTTTATTGACCATGCACTTGTTTTCTATATGCAATAAAGGGGTCAATTTCACGCTTACAGCAGTAGTTTTTTCCTGTTTAAATTGCTCTTTAAACCCTACACGCATTACAATTCTTGTTAAACCCATATCGACGGAGATCTTCAGGTTTTTAAGCGTAAAAGTTGCCAGCGAGTTTAATGTGAACTTTCCGAAAAGTATGAAATACAGGTGAGCTGTTTCCAATGAAACTAAGAGCCAGTTGTATGATTACGCACTGACTGTGTTTCTGACAGTAAAGATGCCGATCAAACTTTTGATACTCGACAGACTCGATGCGACCCTAAGTCAACGCAAGCGGTCCGAAGTGTGTGATTTCTGTATTAACACTGACTTTTTATGATGATGTAATAATGTATGACGTTTCCGTGCACAGGCCTTCTTTCTATACTCTATCCAAATGCGCGTGTCCAATTAAACTAGTTGTTACCCGCGGCTTCGCCCGCCCGCGCCACCTATTGAGGGGAATTACAAAGCAGATAATTTTAAATGAAAAACCCAGAAAGTGGGGAAGGGGGGGAGTCGTAGGGGGCTGATTTTTGGCGACAGAGCAGGTCCTTTATTGATAAGCCTGCCCTGAAAATTTCAAGTCGCTAGCTCAAACCGTCTAGGAGGAGATAGAATTACAGATAAATAAATAAATACACGCAAGAGTTTTAGTATATAGATTTCCACTTTCAATTGTTAGACACTGTTAATTTTATTTTGCAACAATGCCTAAACAATTGAAAGCTAAAATTTCACTGGACACACCCGTCAAATTTTCGTCGGACAGTGGATAATAGGTGTTGATATAACACCGTCTAAAGAGAAAGCCTGCGCACGGAAACGTCATACATTCTTACATCATCATAAGAAGTGGAGCACTACACAGAAGGTATACGCAATCCGACATTTTTGGTCATTATTTCTATAGCGATTTATTGAAAGTTTATAAATATTTGAGTTTAGTGCTAAAATAGACAAAACTAGCTGATATGCCCGGCATTGCTCGGGCCGTTTGTTAAATGAAACTTTGCAATATCTGAATTTGAATCTAAATAAGAACACATGAACTAATTCTAAATAAACAATATACACTTTGGAAAAACTAAAAGAATTCTCTAAAATGCTCGCACTAGAATTTTGTGTCCAATTGGGTTTGCCCAGGAAAATTCGAAATTGCATCCTTAACATTTTAGAATATCAAGGAAAAGTTATAAGTATTGAATTATTTATGTCTATATTAAAAATACTTGACAGACTGGTTGATAGAGATCGGGAACTCTGTTTACAGCGTCATCATATCACTAGCGTCATATTGGCTCGGACAAAAAACTAGAATATTTTGGAACAGTGGTTTCCAGTGGAGAAGGAGAGAGGGCGCGAGAGAGAGATCAGGTGAGGTGGGATCGAGAGAGGGACAGGGAGAACTTGGAGTTCGGAGAAGGAGGAAAAGAAGAAGGAGACGGCGAAAAAAAGAAAAATTCTACGGCTTAGATGTCCGTAAAATAACGAGAGAGGCCAACTCTCCTATTTTGCAAACTTTTTTAACACGGCCACTAACAATAAAACTAAGTGGAAATCTATAAAGGAATTATTGTACAGACACCCACCTTCCATAATGCCGTTTTCTGACCCCTCCACTATTGACTCAGCATACTTAACGTCTTTTCTCGATTCCTTCTTGCCCCACACTTCTCAAAATTCTTCTCCTAACCACGATTATCCACCCTGCACCTTTGGAAAGCCAAGTTCATTATTTTTTCAACCCACCGATACTGAGGAAGTATCATCCGTCATTCATGGTCTCAAACCCTCTCACCACCTGGACTCCCTCGGCATTACTTCGATTATCTTGATCTCTGCTTGTTCAGGAATTTCTATTCCCCTCGCTCTATTATTCAACATCTCTATTTCCCAAGGCCTATTCCCGGAATGTCTTCGCTCTGCCAAAATTATCCCTATTTTCAAAAAAAGGACACCGCTCTAATTTTTCTAACTACCGCCCCATTTCTATTCTTCCTCACTTTGCTAAAATTTTCGAAAAACTCTTTAACTCTCGGTGATCCTCTTACGTATTGTCTAATGCTTACCTTTCTTCCTCGCAGCATGGTTTCTCCCCCAATCGTAACACCTCCACGGCTTGCTTTGACTTAACTGAATATATCATGACAAATACGTCCAAAGGTAAACTTGTCATAGCAATGTCTTTGGATTATTCTAAGGCGTTCGACTCATTTCCTCATAACCTTCTGCTACACAAATTAGCCAAATTTTATAATATTCGGGGTCTACCGCTCCAATGGATTGCCAGCTTTTTAAAAGATAGACAATATACCCTATACCCTCACCCTTTTTAACAAATCCTCGTCTACCATAACGCGTAACATCGGCGTTCCCTAAGGCTTCATACTATCCCCCCTTTCTTCAATTTATTTATTAACGATCTCCCCTTGACTTTAGCTCCTCTATCCTTTACGCCGATGACGCAACTCTGCTTTACGCTGACTTTACTCTTTCCGCGATTCAACACTCGTTTAATACTGTACTTAACAAATTATAAGGAACTCAACTGACGTAGTTAATTTTACCTTACGCTATAATACAAAGGAACTCATTCCTACTAAATCTTATAAATTTCTAGGAATTCTTATAATCTTTCCTGGGATACCCATATCAATGACTTATCTTCTACTTTAAACTATCGGCTCGGTCTTTTCTCACGGCTTCATTTTCTGCCTAAAAACATTCTGCTGCTACTCTATTATGCTCTCATTCAGTCATCACTTATTTACGGCCTTGAATTTTGGGGTAGTACCACCAAAACAAACTTAAAACGCTTACATCGTATTCAGAAATGGTTTGTCAGAATTTTGTTTAAACTAAAAAAATCTGACCCCGTCCCCCATCTCTTTCCCTCAGCAGGTATTATGCCCATTTTTCAATTGCACTCTTATTATCTTGCGCTCTTCATCTTTAAAGCCTTAAATAACAAGCTCGTTTCTTCTTTTCCCCTTGACTACTTCAACTCTAAATCGTTAGGACCTTATAATTTACGGAATAATGACTCTCTCAATTTCCCTCTGATTAAACGCTCTTACCAACTTAAGAGCGTTACTAATGCAGGAATCAGACTATGGAATAATCTAATAATCGAAATACGCTCTTCTCCTTCCTTATCCATTTTCAAAAGCAGACTGAAGAAATATTACTCTAACTTCTCCTACAATCCCTTTTAATCTATCGCATTCATATTATCATTTATGCTGATTGTATTTCTTATTTTTTTTAATGTATTTCTTATTTTACCTCCATCCAGGGACCTAACTCGTCGGCCTTTGGCCATTCTGGCCCTGGTTGGATTCTGTAATTATTCTTAATTAAATGAAATTGTAGATATATGAAAAAAAAATTCTATGCCCCGAAAAGGATGTGTACAGCCGTCATCGAAGAGAGGAGTCCTGAGAGAAATGGAATAATATTTGAGGACTTCTACGGGCTAGATCCATGCTACGACCGGGAGACGTGAATCATAGCAAATGTTTCTAAGGTCAGTAATACTTCTAATTTATCAGAGACGATCAATAAGGAGACCTGGCATTAGCTCATTTTACGTGTAATGCGCATTTTTCATGCGCAGATTCTGTTCCATAAGTTTTATCCAGATGGCGCTGCGGGTGATGACGTATTGGTTTCAATAAAAGTGAAAATGAAAGTTGAAAACGACCGTTAAGTTCGTTAACGTGTGTCTGACATGTTAAGCAGTGAGCATTCCACAGTGAAGTGCACGGTGGAGATATAGTGGTTTTTGATCTTGAAACGTTGAATCTTGGACTAATAAGTAATCCAAGGTTGACTCGTCAGTGGAAGCATCGCCAGTTTTATCTGAACATGTCATCTGCAGCTTTATAGTAAGCGTTTAGTAAAAATATCTGCAGTTTTTACTAAAATATCAGAGCAATGGTGCGACGAGGAGCAATTGTGCTAACTGACGACGAATGAAGAATTTATTGCTCATGCATGAATCTGATGATCGTTCGTAACAGTTAATGTATTTTAAGAGGATACCAGAATCTATATGTATGAATCATTAGATTGTAGTTTACTCAAGTTGCTTTTATTCCATAATGAATAATGTTTCATGATGAAGCAACGAATGCCTTGCTTTGTGCATGTCTGCTCTATTTTTAATTTTTACTCTACTACGTGTTAACATGTTTATTAATGCTTAATTAAATGTTTGAACTTAATGTCAGTGTTGTTTTTTTTTATATGGACTTAATTTTTCCTTTTGTAGCATAAACATTTAACAGGAATTAATGCAATGTAAAATAAATTAAAGTAAATAAAGGATTAAAATAAATAACACCTGTTAAGTAAATAAAATGAAAACAAAGAAAATGAAATAAATAAAATACAATTTTAAAGAAACTCAGAAAAGAAATTTTAAGATTCAGAAGAGCAAGTAGTATACTATATTGACGTAAATTATGACTGAATTATACGACGTCATTCATGAGCGGTCCACATGTTTCATTGGTTTTATCCAGAGGGCGAATAATACAAAGTTTGTATGGGAAAAACTGCAAATGTCAGGTCTCCTTATTGATGGTCTCTGTAATTTATCGTTGGGCCTTAATATTCATATTATAAATGAGAATGACAATGATTTTTAAAGAGAAAAGACGTACGCACAGCATGCAAAAATATTTCAATTTCGAGCCAAGCTTTAATTCAACGTTACTTACCTGCACCCCCCCACCCTCTCAGTGTGTCTTACCTTGATTGAATTAAGATTTTTCGTGGAACATTGCAAGTTATTATGAGCAACGAAATGAGCTTGAATTACGACATATGTGTATCATGGGCAGTTTTCCATGGGATTTAGCTGTTTATTTGGGAATGGGCTTGGTCAGTTTAAATTAATAACAAGCCAGTAAAAGCTTTTCTTTTTATTTGTGTACTCATTTAAGTTAACTTTGTTGGTTTCAGCTGATTGCGTATTGACAGCTGAATGTTAATTAATTCTACTAATTTTTGAAACAAATTGCAGTATCAACGCTATTTTATTAATTACTTTTATTTATATCATATCCAGCGTGGGAATTTTTCACTTACTCTTATCATATCTTGGATTGTTGTTTAAAAAGAAAAATCTTTACGGATCATTTATGAAGAAACAATTTTAATTTGTGGATTTCTTATTTTGTCCGGGGATTCTTTCTTCATTTCCTGGATCTACGCGTGGGGTGATGTCACGTTGATGCAGATCGTTGGCGGATGCAAGAGTCTTCATCGCCATTCTTCGAATTCAAGAGACGGCCAAGTTTTCCGGGAAGTGAACCTGTATCATAGAAAACAAAGTTGTGAAATTTTAAACGACTTACCCAATTCAGGATTGATAGGTGTTAAGTCCTTACCATTAACTTTCTTCCTGTCCTTTAGATACATCATATTGCAAACTCCAATGCAAGTTATATATATGATACTGATTACTTACCTACTCAAGTTGAGTTATATAATAGCTTGTTAAAGAAATTCGTTTCAGTTATTCTTTCCTCCTATTTTCAATATTACTCTGCACTTAAATAATCATTTCACATCAACATGTAACCTTTCAATAGAGTTGTAAGAAAAGCCTGAATAAGAGGAATTCTGTGCATTGTTGCATCTGTATTGCACAAACTTTGCCTTGCATTGTTGGTCATGAGATATACAAGGTCTTTATAATTAAAGTTTCATTTTGACATGGCCATAAAAAAAACTACTGGACCAAAAGCTATAATACTTGGTAATATTATACAAGAGGGCATGGGAAGTTCATACCCAACAAAAAAAAAATAGTTCAAAAGGTCACCACCAGCATGGAATGGCGCTCTATGCAATATTCGTATACGAAATTAGACACGAAGACACAGGTTAACAATGTGGTTTATGCACATGCGCTTTACAAGTCATTTGGTTTTCAGAAATAAGAAAGGGAGCCTCGTTGTCAGTACGCCTCATCTGTTACTAGTCGACGATGCCTGTTACCATGCAAGACCGTGCGTTTTTGGGTAAATGTTATTATGAATGCCACAGCAATGTACGGCAAGCTTTTGCAGCAATGTTCGACGAATACATGTACGTCGGGGGCCAATGACACCGCAAAGTTTGAAGAAGATGATGACAAAGTTTGAAGCCACAGGTTTGTTATCGGTAGCACCGGGCCGAGGAAGGAAACCCGTCTCTGAGGCAACCGTGCAGGCTGTTTCAGTAGCCGTAGAGGAAGCAAAAATGGAAACCTCACAAGGGGTGTGCAGCGTAAGTGCTGTTGCACGTCGAATGGACTTACCACTGAGTACGGTGTACAAGATCTTACGTACTGTAAAGTGCTGCGGTACTACCCATACAAAATCCACCTTGTCCAACAACTCGAACCTAACGATCTTCCTCGTAGAGAAACCTTCGCATTGGAATTCCTTGCACGGATGGAGGTGGACGAGTATTGGCCATGGAACATTTTGTGGACGGACGAGGTTCATTTTTACCTGAATGGGGATGTCAATACCCATAACGGCAGGATTTGGGCCACCAGTCCCCCTCATGTTCTCCACCAAATTCCATTGCATTCTCCTAAAGTTAGCGTATGGTGTGATATGATAGCAAATGTCTTAATTAGACCGTATTTTTTTGAAGAGCAGTCGAGAGATGGACTCGTTACATGCACTGTGACTGCTGCTCGCATGGCGTCGATGCTAAGAAGTTTTGTGATACCAGAACTTCAGCAGCGTGGCATTTTAGATACAACGATTTTTATGCAGGATGGGGCTCCACCTCATATTGTTACATGTGTCAAACAGTTACTTCAGCAACATTTCACAGATGAACGGATTATAGGCCGAAACTTCCCCCTTTCTTGGCCACCCCGGTCACGAGATATCAACCCCTGTGACTTCTAGCTCTAGGATTACCTCAAAGCCACTGTTTATGGTGATAACGTCAGGAATTTGGCGGAACTGAAAGACGCGATACACCGACAGGTGCGCAACATTCCTCCTGATATGCTACGAGCTACAGTTGAGAACGCAGTAATCCGGTGTAACCTGCTTTCAGTAAATGGTGAAAGCCACATTCAACATGTAACTAATTTCAGTAACGATAAAAGACTTGTTAACCTGTGTCTTCGTGTCTAATTTCGTATACGAATATTGCATAGAGCGCCATTCCTTGCTGGTGGTGACCTTTTGAACTAATTTTTTTTTGGTGGGTATGAACTTCCCATGCCCTCTTGTATAATATTACATGCTTTTGGTCCAGTAGTTTTTTTATGGCCGTGTCAAAATGGAACTTTAATTTAAAGACCTTGTATATTGTTGATCCCTGCATAGTATTGGTGCATTGCGTGTCGATACCATTGTTGATAACTATTGTTGCACAAACTTTGCCTTGCATTGTTGGTCATGAGATATTTCTCATTAATTTGCCTTGCCGTTTCAGTGAATCACAGATGGTCACCCATCCAGTGACTAGCCGTGCCTGATGTTGCTTAACTTCACAGAAGTTGTTTCAGTGAAAGCCCACCAGGCCACGGCCTCCCCCAAATCGTAACCATGAATATCGATTTTTATCGATAATTATTATTTTTTTGAAATCTGAGGTAAGCAGTGACCTTCCTCATGATTTGATGATCAAGCATGCAAAATTTCATCAAGATCGGAATAAAACTGTAGATTTGTATAAAAAACAAACAAACCCACAAACAAACATCCTTCTTTATACAGGGTGATTCAGAAAGGTAGGTCAAGAATGAAATGCCATGTACAGTTTGTAGCGGGGTCCGAAATGCATCCTTACAGAGATAATGCAACTTGTACGAGATAGGAATGGATGTGCGTTACCCGGACGGCAATGGTAGGGTCCATGTAAATTAGGATCTAAACATGTAAATTATTCATGTTCACTCCTTTAAAAGAGAGGAAACGAAACATGTAACTCCATTGTCGTACAATGGATCGGTTGACTTATGCGGAGCTGGCGGAATTGCATCTCGTCTACGGCGAGGCACAGGGTAATGCTACTGAAGCGGAAAGGATTTACCAATAGCGTTTTCCAGACCGTGATCACTCACATAACTGCCTTCCAGCAGCTAATTCTACAAGTACGCCTGCATCGAGGCTCAGGGTCGGAATTTTGAACACCTACTGTAATGTCATTCCTACCTCGTACAAGTTGCATTATCTCTGTAAGGATGCGTTTCCGAACCCATGTTTATAGGAAAAATTTTATTCCCCGCTACAAACTGTGCATGGTATTTCATTCTTGGCCTCCCTTTCTGAATGTTAAGGGCCTAAACATCACGCGAAGTTTGCTGAAAACCTGTCGAAAACGTCATTTTATCTTGACAATTGCCGCCGATTTAATTGTAATCGCCCCTTTGAATTTAATGAACTGCTGGTGCGGAAAGTTCATAAATGACGTAACGACGCCATTTAAATTTTGAGTTTTCGACATTTTCGATAAGGAACTTTAAGTTTGTAATCATGCAAAGGATCACGCTAGGTACGTTATGACCATCGAACCTGATAAACCGGTGTATAGAAAGATTTTTATATTCTGATTGCAGCGTTTTGTCTCTACTGTAATTTGTCAAGTTTCCTGAAAATGGCATTGCATTGGATTGAAAACACTGCATGCTGTAAACAAAAAACTTTTAAAAAAAATTCGATTTTTTTTAAAGAAACCATTTATCTCCATGAATATATATGCTATTCTCATACAGATTTACACAGATAAGTAAAATAAGCCTCCTAATCATATGCTACAGCTATAAGGTATTTCAAGCATTACTTTTTACAGGATGATCCCAAATATAAGTTATTTTCCTCAACTTGTTGCTGGTTCCCTATTAGCCTTCGGGACAAAACCATCGCTGAAATATGTAAGGTGTAACAAGCTCTTTACACCCGTGAAGTTTCAGGATAATTCGTCAAGTATTTTTCTAGATATAGACAAAACGTCTAAAATCAAAAGTGTTCTTATTATTGTGTCCAACTTCTGTATATAGTAAGAAAATTACCAGGCAAAACGTGCACTGACGAAGGTCTCCGTTAAAAATAATCATAATTCTTGGTGGCCAGTGGACTACTTCGACGCCGAAGCCATCTAGTAAGAGCAAGTTTTCCAAATTACGTTTTTAACAATCAGCAACAATGGAGTTGACCGATCCCTAACTTCTAATAATCATGCTACTATGATCAGATGAATTTTCAGTGCGCAGGTTTGCCTTTTTAAAAATACTAATTGTTAAAACCCGATGATAGAAGAAATGAAGGTTGAATTGTCGGTCGGCCTACCATGTTCAGATGATTTTTCCGCGCTGGGGCATGGTCTCCTTGAAACTACCAGGCCTGAACATGGAAAAGATAAAACATTGTTGCTTCATTCTGGTGGAGTCAAAGCCAACTAGAAAGACAGGCCGGGGCACTAAAAAATCAAATGACCAAAGTAGATCGAGCAACAATCCAATCTTCTTGTTTCCAACAAACGAAAAAACGCTGATTGTTGAAATCCAAGATGGAAACAATGAAGAGTGGATTGTTGTTCGATCTATTTTAGTCATGTGACATTTTATTGCCCCGGCCTATCTTTTTTGTGGGCTACGGGTGGTGTGCGAGGCCAATGAGAGACAGGCCAGGGAACACCACCTCTACTCAAAGCCTGAGCGCGAAAACGTCATACATTTTTACATCATCATGCGGAGTCATAATTTAAGGCTTATTATTGGTAGAAATACGATTAAACATGACTCCGTAGGAAATGCAACAATGTATAATGTTTCCGCGCTCAGGCTTTGAGTAGAAGTTATATTGGGCTAGGGCAGTCAAAAGGAACCTGGAACTTCGGCATTCGAGCAACTATCCATTGTTCATTGTCTCCATGCTAAATTTTAACAATCAGTTTTTCGTTTGTTATTTTTCTAAGATGAAAACCATGAAGGTTACATTGTTACCCGGACTAAGATGGTCAGGTGGCTTTTCCGCGTCAGGGCCTAACCACCAATGACATATATTAAAGATAGACCTCGAAACCTGCTGCCATACTTGAAGCCAATTGGGAAATTCCGGCTTCCAGAATCCTCATGGCCTAAAACAAGTGAAGATGACGGAAAACGCATGGTTAAACATGAAGTAAGTGATTAATAATTCTTTCTCATGCCGATCACGGAGTGATAAGTTTATTTTTTGGTTAACTTTGTATTTCAAGTATTTTATTATATTTTATAAACAGTTTTTCGTTCTTGGTTTCAATTTCAATTTCGTTTCGATCATCTTTCAGTTACGTATTTTTGATTTATGTTTGTGGAAAGTGATTCCACATCCTTTTTCGTGTCTATTTGTACTCTGTTGTTCGTTACATTTCATCCCTCCCACCCAATCATTTTCTCTTCTATAGTTAGTCAATTTTTCTGAAAATGGCATTGCATTGGGTTGAAAACCCTGCATGTTAAAAACAAAAGCTGTACATGGAACAACTTTAAGGGATGGTTTTGAATTAATTATTCTTCGGGCCCAAAACTTTCTGTAAACAAAGTAAACAAACAACAACTATTCCACGGCTCACACCTGCCGAGAACTGCCATGGCTTCAATTGGTTTCACTTTGTTAGCAATGTTAACAATAGGATCCGGAATCTACCTTTAATATACGTTGTTGGTAACCACCAAGAGAGAAGGCGTCCGCAATGAAACGTAATACATTGTTACATCATTAGAGTGAGGGGATTGTTATTCGTATTTCTACTAATAATACCCAGTTTGCCCTATCTAAGACGTAGTAACAATGTACGAGGGCAAATCAGTAAGTCGGTTTCACGAATTTTTTCCACAGGAATTTATTGGTCAAAAAAGACGATATTAGGTGTGCAGGAGTAGCAGTTTATTACTTATGTATCTATATATCCAACAATCAACGGAATATCCTATGCTGCCACGCTTACCAAGCTACACCGTGCCTTGCATAATAAGCGACAGAGTGACTACGTCCGCCTCCTTCACGACAACGCAAGGCCACAACGTCGCCAAGGCGGTCAAGGAAAAAATCGCTAGGTACGACTGAGAAATCATGGACTATCCTCCATACAGTCCAGATCTGGCGTCCCCGGATTATCACTTCTTCGGCCCGATTGGCTGGCCAGTAATTCTCGGTCTGATCGTGAAGTGCAACATGCTGTGAGGCAGTGGTTAAGCCAGGAGTCGACGACGTTTTATACAGCTGGCATATCCTAATTGGTGTCAAGGTGGGAAAAGTTCATTGCTGTCGATGATGGATATATAGAAAAATATGTAATGAACTGCTACACCTGCACACCTAATGTCGTCTTGTTTGACTAATAAATTACTGTGAAAAAATTTGTGGAACAGACTTATTGATTTCCCCTCGTATTATGCTTCATTGTGGAAGCCTTACGTTTCATTTTTTTTTAATAAACTGATAGACACCAAAAATGCAGATAATCACAATTCAGAACGTATTATCAGACTGTGAATATATTTGACTGTGAATGTGTTTCTTGATCCTATCTATTGCACGTTCAAATAGATTTTATTTTGTGTTCAATATCTTATTAAAGACATTATTATCATGAAATAGCGAAAAGTATATACCGGGTGGGCAAGAAATAACCTGAGGTGTTCAGAGCTCGCTAGCGGGAATTCTATTAGGGCAAATGCAGTACATTTTGGTGTATATACTTAGTGGAACATGCAGTTTCGATTTCTGCAAAAAAAGTACCAAAATTCGCCATAGGGGGCGCTTATTTCAAGAAAACAATGAATACTTAATTGTCAAATGAACAAATACCGTCCAAACCAACTTTAGTAACAACAATAAACAATGTTTTTATTTTTAATTACAAATGTGTTTCAATATGATCACCAGTGTGCTGTTCCAATGGCTGCATGCGGTACACGACATTTTCTACACAGTTCGCAGCATATCTGCATTAATTAGTCTGATATGTAACGTTATTTGATCCTTTAAGGTTGAGAGGTCAGGAACATGTGCTTGATACACAAGGCTTTTCAAATATCCCCATAACCAAAAATCACAAGGGATGAGATCAGGCGTCCTGGTGGCCATACCATGGGAAATGCACGACTAATTATTCTGTTGTCTGAAAAACGTTCTCGCAAGATCTGCTGCACCTGACGTCCGATGTGCGGTGGCGCACCATCCTGCATAAAAATGGTAGAATCCAGACAACCCTTTTCCTGCAATCGTGGTATCACAAAATTCTCAAGCATATCGGCATACCTGGCAGAATTGACGGAACTAGTCACCGGTCCACGGGGACGGATTTCTTCAAAAAAGTACGGGCCGATGATGAAAGAAGCAGTAAAGCCGCACCATACTGTTAGTTTCGGTGAATGCTTAGGAGTTGGCAGACACACTTGTGAATTTGATGCAGCCCAAATACGGCAGTTGTGGGTATTGATATCACCATTCAAATAAAAATGTGCCTCATCACTCCATAAAATTTGCCATGGCCATGCATCATCCACTTCCATACGTGCTAAAAATCTCAACGAAAAGTCAGTTCGGGTACGTTCATCTCCAGGAAGCAATTGTTGAACAGGTGTGAGTTTATAGGGATAAAATGTCAATATCTTATGCAATATTTTCCTCACCGTCGAATATGGGATATCTGTTTGGCGTGCTATTGCGTGTGCACTGCTGGTACTGCACAGTAGTCATTCCTGTTCCACAACAGCAGTTGCAACTTCTTCAACGTGTTGCTGCCTGATTCGTTTGCGTCCCCGGCCTGGTTGCACTCCTAGAGTTCCGGTAGATTCAAATCGTTCAATCATTTTCCGTAAGATAATTATGGTCATCGGTCCTCTTCGTAAAGTTTTCAATCGCCGGAATTCACGAAGGGCAGCACTTGCATTGTCGCTCTTCTGATAAAACAACTTGACTAATAGCGCCCGGTCACGCAAAGTAAGCGTCATCGTCAGGCCATTCGTTCGTGAATGATGAGAAATCCTCAGCCTTGCCTTTTATTGTCATGATTGCTCAACACGGAACGCGCTTATGCAAATGTATTCATTGTTTTCTTGAAATAAGCGCCCCCTATGGCGACTTTTGGTACTATTTTTTTTTTGAAGAAATCGAAACTACATGTTCCACTAAGTATATACACCAAAATGTACTGCATTTGGCCTAATAGAATTCCCGCTAGCGAGCTCTGAACACCTCACGTTATTTCTTGCCCACCCGGTATATTGAAATTCTAATTAAAGAATCATTAGTCAAAAGATTTATGCACATCGCGAATTTTTTCAAATTAGTTGCATACATAAAATTGTCTTCATACATAAGATGAAAAAATATACAGGGTGTAAATTTTAAGTTGACAAAGCAGAATAACTCGAAAAATAAGCTTCACACGAAAAAATGCGTAGAATCCAAAGTTGATTATTTTCGAGGGGGCATCTGCTGGTGCTAAAATTAGCCCACCCCCCCCGGCCCCTGGGGGTGGGGCGGGGGGCAACTTTAAAATTTCAAATGGGAACCCCCATTTTTTATTGCAGATTCAGGTCCTACATAAAAAACTACGTACATTTTGTCTGAAACATTTTTTTTATTTTTGGTAGATGGCGCTGTAATTCAAGAAAATCCATTTTCTCATTTTTGCGTGGAAATAACTAATTTATTATTCATTTCGATTCCTACATTGTTTTAACTACAATGTAATTTGAAGACATTTCGTCAACAAACAAATAACGTAAACATTGGCATTTTTTTCAGAATGTTTACATTTTAAATTCTGATCTTTAGAAGAAAAGATTGTAATTTTTCAACTGTTTTTGTGAGTGTACAACGCCGTATTGCTTTTGAATTTACATTATGAATTATCTTTCTGTGGAAGAAAAAATTGAGATGGTGTACATTTATGGAGAAAGTGGGAGAAATTTTGATAATGCAGTCGCGCTTTATGCTCAGCGTTTTCCTGGCCAAACGCGATCACGGTCTTCTTTTGTTCGAGTTATTAAACAATTTACTGCGGAAGGTAGTGTGAACCAGAAAAAAAGAACCCGTGCAGCTACTGTTTGTGGAGAAAACAATCAAGTGTCAGTCCTAGCTGCTGTGGCTCATAATCCACATGCGAGCACAAGAGAAATATCAAGGCAATCAGGAATTTCACATATGAGTGTTTGGAAAATGCTGAAGCTCCACAAATTTCATCCATATCATGTATCTATGCATCAGGAACTACATGGCAATGACCACCAAAACCGTCTAACGTTTTGTCACTGGGCACTTCAGCAGATGCAAACAAACCAACATTTTTTTGCACGAGTTCTTTTCTCCGATGAGTCAACATTCACAAACCACGGGGAAGTTAATCGACATAACATGCATTACTGGAGTGAACAGAACCCACACTGGATTCGAGAAGTCAACCATCAGCGACCTTGGTCAATTAATGTTTGGTGTGGGATAATTGGCGATAAACTTATCGGTCCATATTTTATAGACGGTAATTTGAATGGCAACAAATATCGTAACCTACTTGAAAATGAACTACCAGATCTACTTGAAGACCTGAGTATTGAACTTCGACAACACATGTGGTTTCAACATGATGGTTGTCCAGCGCATTATTCATTAGTAGCGCGCGAAGTACTACATCGACTTTACCATGGTCGCTGGATCGGCAGGGAAGGTCCTGTGAATTGGCCAGCCAGATCGCCTGACCTTACATCGCCAGATTTTTTCTTATGGGGTTACCTCAAAGATATCGTTTATAAGGAAACGCCAACCACTCGCGAAAACATGATTCAAAGAATAAGAGATGCTTGCGCTGCAATTACACCAGACATGTTATCAAGATGTGTTCAGGAATTTACAAAACGAGTCAATAAATGCATCGAAGTTGGAGGTCATCAATTTGAACATTTAATTTCATAAAACGGCGAGATGCAAGGGATTTAAGGACAACAAGCAGGCCGAAAGTGAGAGGCGAGGGGACTCACTGGAAATACAAGCACCCCGAAATTCATTTACTTGCAAGTATTTGCAAATAAGAAAAAATAAAACGAAAACAATCGGTCCTTTTAAGGACCACCAAATCTTAAACGGGAATAACTTCATCTTTACACAGTCTTTTACTTTTTTACTCTGTTAGTTAATGAGTTCACTCGTTAGTACGTAGGATGTTCGGTTAGTTAGTTAGCTAATCAGTTGATTTGTTTGATAATTATAAAGTTGTGTGGCCTCATGACCACGAAACAAAACAAAATTATCCTAATCCGCGGCAAAAAATAATAAAATAATAACTTTGCGGCAAAATTTACGAAGTAAATAAGTATTTTTTATTTCTCCGTAACCATTTCCACGCAAAAATGAGAAAATGGATTTTCTTGAATTACAGCGCCATCTACCAAAAATAAAAAAAAATGTTTCAGACAAAATGTACGTAGTTTTTTATGTAGGACCTGAATCTGCAATAAAAAATAGGGGTTCCCATTTGAAATTTTAAAGTTGCCCCCCGCCCCACCCCCAGGGGCCGGGGGGGGGTGGGCTAATTTTAGCACCAGCAGATGCCCCCTCGAAAATAATCAACTTTGGATTCTACGCATTTTTTCGTGTGAAGCTTATTTTTCGAGTTATTCTGCTTTGTCAACTTAAAATTTACACCCTGTATAAGGGGAAAATTCACACCTTTAAAAAATAGCCTCATTCCCAATTACTTTTCCAAGAAAGGACAAACCCATTTTTCGTAGGTTAGAGCGTGAGATTGATTGCTTGAGTGTTCTTTGTGCTTCATAAATCTATCTCTATGACGTACTTTCAAGGACCCATTCCAAGCAACGTTGAAGGTATGGAAAATTTACACTCTTATGGAATTTTATTGATATATGGACCAGGCTTATGTTTCCGAATAGAAAAATATAATGTAATAAATATTTTTTAGAATATAAATGATTTTTAGTATTTCTTAATAATCAATTGAAGAATAGATAAAAAAGGGAATGACTCTTAAGAAATTTCATTTCGTTTAAAATAAAGCCAAAAAGAAAGAGAGAGAGAGAGAGAGAGAGAGAGAGAGAGAGAGAGAGAGAGAGAGAGCTGGTTTAATGCCAGACTTTCATTTTCAACGTGATCTGAGAGTGGTCCTTTAGTTATATAATTATGAAGCTCAATTAAAATTTAGTCAAATAATTTGTATGCACAAGTCACAGTAATCCACAGAGGATAAATATCTTAAGAAAGTATGATGAAAATATGTTCTGCGCGTAAGATACCCGTTGGCCGTGAAATTTTCAAAAATATTGGAAAAGGGGAAAAGAAAACATTAATCGAAACCAAGCTGTGGTCAAATCGTAATCATCTGCATATTGTTAACTTTGACTTTTTTGAGTGTCGTCATAAAGTTTCCCCTTTTTCATAGAAAACTTGATAGTATTGATCTTTCTTCTGACGTTATAGATTTTTTTCAGACTTACTCAACACTCGTACATTCAAGGTTAATATAAAAACAACTTTTATGATGTCAACATTATTATAAGCGGTATTTCTCTGCTTTTCTGTTAGATTGTCGGTGACCATCATTCGTCCGAATTATTTATTTATACAACGACGCTTTTTTTCAAGAAATCTCTCACTTGTCTGATACTTCAATCCGCAAAATGAAGTCAATAATCTAGTTATTGGTTTTCAAATAAACGGCATTAAAATTAACGTTTATCAAATTTTATGAAGTGAAGTGACTGACACCCTTGATTTCATAAAAGAGCTGATTATAGAGAAGGGGCTTCAACAGCGATGTCTGATAAATTGTCTGATAAGTGAAAAGGATCCAGAAATATAGAAGAGGAAGACTCGAGGGAGCGGAGTTCTGTTATTACAAAGAGCTTTATTTCTTAAAGAGTAACTGTACAGGGTGAATCAAAAGTCGCAGTACACCCTGTTTTTTCGAAAACCTTGCAGGAACTGGGAAATCTGAATATCTCAGTAAGGTATGGGTGAGGTGATTTATCTTTTACGGTATGTACCGAACATGGCCGCCATCTTGAAATCGGCCATCTTGAATCTAAGTCAATTTTTTAAATGGAAAGGGGGTCGTGTGATATATCAAATAACATCAGCATTTTCTGACATTTTCATTCATGTAAACAGATTTGAAATAGCAGTTATGGTTCAAAAGTTACAACACATTTTGTTTGAAATTATAGGCTGGACTGTTCTCCATAAAGGACAGTCATTTAATGTGTTCAACATGGTGTCCCTCTTGGTCAAGGCACATTTGAAGGCGCTGAATCCAATCGTCATGCACTCGCAGAAGGATTTCCGCAGAAATGCTGGCACACGCTTCTTCAATGCGTTGCTGGAGATGGTGTCTGTTTCTGATTTTCTCTGCCTATACGAGTTGCTATAAATGACCCCACAGATAAAAGTCAAGTAGTGTGAGATCAGGTGATCTGGGTGGCCATCCCACAGCACCATGTCGGCCAATCCAATGACCAGGAAATTGAACATCTAACCACTAACGAAATATCTGCACCGTACTGTGGTGGAACCCCATCCTGTTGAAAGTAAGAGGAAAAGCTGCCATCTTCATTCAGAAGTGAGGGAAATACCACTTCTTGCAGTATTTCCAGGTAGCGTTGAGCATTTAGGTTCTGGTCAATGAAAATGGGTCCAATTACACCAGTATCCTATATTTCACACCACACCTTAACCTTTCCGTCACGAACTACCTTGGAAGGTTCCATCCAATGTGGATTGTGGTCAATCCAATACCTGTAGTTGTGACGGTTGACTTGACCACTGACATAAAAGTTTGCCTCATCACCGAACAAGATACCTTGTGCAAAAGAGGGATCTTGTCGATGTTGCTCTAGGGCCCACGTGCAGAACTGCATGCGTATGTCTGGGGCATCTTCTGCTAGGTGCTGGAGTATCTGAATCTTGAATGGACGCCATTGATGAGTATGAAGGATTGGTACGATCGATGACTGGCTGATTCCACATTCTGCTGACAAACGTCGTGTGCTGCGTTGTGGGCTCTTGACGAAGGACGCCAAAACCATTGTTGAGGTTGTCTCGTCAGTAGCATTTATTGTCACTCCGTGCCTTGTCACCACTGTCCCAGTTTCACGGAATTTATTAATTAAGCACCTGACAGTGTTATGTGAAATTGGAGGTCTTTCTGAGTGCCGGTTATTAAAATCTGCAGCTATGTTACGGAAACTTCGTTCTCCAGACATCAAAATGACTTCAGTTCTCTCCTCCGTGGTCAAAGCCATCTTCAGTTACCTGCTACAAAATGAAACAAAATGTGTTGTAACTTTTGAACGATAACTGCTACTTCAAATCTGTTTAGAGGAATGAAATTGGCAGAAAATGCTGATGTTATTTGATATATCACATGACCCCCTTTCCATTTAAAAAATTGGCTTAGATTCAAGATGGCCGATTTCAAGATGGTGGCCATGTTCGCACATACCGTAAAAGATAGACCACCTCACCCATACCTTACTGGAATATTCAGATTTCCCAATTCCTGCAAGGTTATCGAAAAAACAGGGTCTACTGCGACTTTTGACTCATCCTGTAAACAAAATATCGCTATTGAAGTCCCTTCTTTTTGAGCAATTTTCTTAAATAAAAAATGAGGCCTATTTTTATTTCATGCACTTTTATAATAAGATATGTTTCAAAATGAAAATTTAAATAAAATCTGGCCATGAATTAATATAATAAAATATACTTAAGTTCGACAAAAGTATATTTGACCACTGGGATGTTAAACTGACGATGACTTCTTGTAGATTCAAACATTAGAGACTTTTCTAGAAGAAATTTTACACCGAGATGGTGACATTCCATGATAACATAGTCTTAGTTGAAAATGGTAATGGTGGTAAGATGACTTAGATGAAAACGGTTCAAAACATTGGAGTCTTTTCCCAGATGGTAAGCAATCTCTCACAGTCGGATGTGTGGTAAATTATAAATTATTTGGAACAATGTTATTCCTTAATTCTGTAAGAATACAGACGATTAAAATGATAACAATGAAAAAAGATTCCATGGAAAGTAGCATATCATTACTTTAGAATAATTCAACTTTCCGTTTTTCAACTCATGAATTATAAATATCTGTAAAAGAAATTACGGGAGGAATACTTTGTGAGAAGGCTATACAGACATTCTCAATTGTGAAAGAGTTTCTGTAAGTAAATACAGAAACCAAATTCTATAAAACATAAGAAGGAAGGAAAGAAACACCATGCCAAAATTAAAAAGAGTATATACCTTTTGACTGTAGATGTGAAGATTATCAGTAGCAGACATAAAGCAACCACTTTTCCACAATGAATTTTAATACGCATGTATGTACAGGGTGACCCATAAAAATGGGAATTTTTGAAATGCGTAGTGGCAGCCTTGAGCAGGTGGCAGCACTGTGGGACAATGACTTTGAGCAAGTAAACACTTTGTCATTTTAGTAACCATGGGTCAGTGGAACGGGCAACAGGGTGCATTAGCCATAAAAATTTTTTTAACCGTGTGATCTCAAGAATCGGTAACGTTCCCTGGCCGCATAGATCGCCAGATTTGTCCGTTTGTGATTTTTTCTTGTGTGGCTATCTCAAGAGTAAAGTGTATACGACTCGACCAAGAACTCTGGATGAGTTAAAACGGAGAATTCCAGATGAAATTCACAGTATCCCAGCTGAGATGTTGCAGGGGTCAGTGAGGAATCTCAACAGCAGATTTCAAGAATGCATTCGTACAGGCGGACGCCATAAAAAAGGATAAATTCCATTAATGTTTCGTAAAAGGCAAGTATACAGGTTTCAATTACTATGAATTAAATGTTTTTCTTCCATCGCTCTTGGTTTTATTGGATTGTTAAAAAGTTCCCGTTTTTTTGGGTCACTCTATACAACAGCTCGGTCGCTACTAATTCTATATAAATAGTAGTTGTTAATGTATTTTCAATTCAGTCATCCTGAAAGAAGGCGGCGTAGCGACCGAAATGTACATACATGTGTATTAAAATTCTTTGGTGAAAAGCGGTTGGTTTATGTTTCCTTTTGATACCATGCCAAGAATCATTCCTATTGGGTAAGCCTGAAGAAAAAGGCAAAACGTCCAAAAGAGGGGAAGAAAGGGATCCGATAAGAAAAGGATAAAAAAAACCAACAATGATACGAAACAAAACATAACAAAGAAAAAGTCCTCAGTGGGAGTTCATTGTTGAGAGTAAAGGTACAACCTTCGAAATACGTATTGAGCGTTTTTTAAAAGTTTTTCTTTTTTGTGAATTATAATCTTCTTTCATAGATACAATTATTTTTAGAATATTTTAATTGATCATAATAACGTGTAAATTAGTTAGGAAAAAAGAGCACGAATATCGAAATCTGTAGCAATTTGAAAAAAATCTGTCATTTATTTGAGGATCTATGCTAATTAAAAATCGGAAATCGAATTCGTTGTTTGTTTTTTCTTCCTAATTATCATTAGTCTTAAATACGAAAATAATTATAATAAATTAGTCATTAGTGAAGACAGAACTTTTCATGATTAATTAAAGCCAGCTAAAAATATTCGTATCAAGAAAGAATGCAATATATCTAATTCTCTCTTATGAAACTACCGTCCTCTTGCATCTTATTAAGAACTGCAAGACTAGCAGAATATTGCATACTTGTAAACTAGGCTGGATTTCCATTTTCAACGAAATTTTTAAGTTCCTTACTGAATTCTATATTTCTGTCTGTCCGCATTTTTTAAGGTGCGAGGCATACGATATACGAAATGAATGCGTCCTTCATCTCTTTTTACGAATATCACATCCAAAATTATATGAGGCCAAAAGTTCCCGAGATATTGGCCAAAATTCGAAATGACGAGTGTTTTTAAATTATCTCCCATATTATACATGTTAATTACTCAAGAACTATTACAAATTTAACGTGATTTTATTGATCTAAGGAGTTTAAATTAATTTAAATTAATTTAAATTTAAATGTGTTCAGTCTCCTTTTAATGGGGAAAATCGTAAATTAATAAAAACAAAAAAATAAATAATAAGTAAAGTCACCAATCTTGAAAAACGATGAAGAAACTTGTGAGATGGAAGAAAACTCAAAGGATGTAGTCTATTGAAGATGTTGTTGATAGTAGAAATAAACCCAGTCTATTGAGGATGTAGATGAAGTCTTGTGAAGATAATGTTGATAGGGGAAAACGATAATCTTGAAGGAAGTGTTGGTTTTGAAATACAGATGAAATTTTGAAGAGAGTGATCCAAATATTTGGGATAAAATTTATACACTACTATTTATAAAAATCGCAACACCCTGATGGAATAGCCCAATCTGCATTAAATTTGGAGCATTTGCATATCATGGGTCAGAAAAGAAACCATTAGATTTTCAGGTCAATACAATGCGTTTTATTGTCACATTAGTATCGGGTGAAACCACCGTGGGATGCAATTACAGCCTCTAAACGTCGTGGCATTGAGTCAAACAAGCTCTAAATAAGGGCCTGGGGAATGTCCTGCCATGCTCTGTCTACACGGGTATACAGTTCATCCACAGTTGCTGCTGCAGGAGTCTGGCGAGCCAATCGATAAGCAACCCTGTCCCACACATGTTTGATTGGGGTCATGTCTGGTGAACGACAGGCCAGGGGAACAAGGGCGTCTGATGTGCTTGCAAAAAGGCGAGGACATTTCTGACATGCGGTCGGGCATTGTCCTGTTGGAATACAGCGCCTGGAAGGTTCTGCAGGAAGGGGATTACCTCGGGTTGCACAACTTCCCTGATGTACCGGTCACTGTTCAGATTGCCATGGATTCTGATCAGACGGGAACGGCCATGGTAACTGATTGCACCCCACACCATCACCCCTGGCGTTTGTCCTGAATGACGCTGCAGGATGCATTCTGGAAGGTCGCGCTCGCCACGATGTCTTCTGACTCGTATCCTGCCGTCATGGTGCTGCAAGTTAAACCTTGACTCATCCGAAAACACAACTTGTTGCCATTCAGCTTGCCACTGTTGGTTTTGGGCCCATCCGCAACAATGGTACTCGTGCCATCAATCCTCTGGAAATCAAACGGCGTCGTACAGTGCTAGCAGACATTGTCCTGCCTACTGTAGCACCCCACTGTTGTGCTAACACTGTGGAAGTGGCTGTACGATCTGCTACACACATGCGATAGAGGTGTCTGTCATCTCGCGGTGTCGTCGTGCTGGGTCTTCCTGAGCCTGGTCTTCGGTGTGCCCTGTTCTCTTCGCTCCACTGCCTCCATGCACGCATAATTGTCGTTGCATTACGTCCTACACGAGCAGCAATGTCACGATACGACCATCCCGCTTCACGCAGACCAATTATGCGTCCTCTTTCAAAGTCTGTCAGCTGTTGATATGGTACCCTTCGTCGTCGTCGAGGCATGGTGTTCTTTCAAGCAATTACTCTGAAAATCTAATCATTTATACTCTGATCCATTGTATGCAAATATTGCAAATTGCATATGGATTAGACCATTCCATCAGGGTGTTGCGATTTTTATAAACAGTAGTGTATAAAAAAAACGTTTTCGAGAATATTTCTCATCATCAGTTGGCTTAACATTTTTGAATGGTGAAAACAGTTGAAATAAGAATTTAACAATTGATATAAAGGTGATGAAGCTAAGTTGGTTGTAATTGTTGGTTATGATTGTTGGCTATTGTATACTAGGGTGATTGTTGTTTAAAAGTAGTGCCCATTTATTTTTTATCTCTATTGATGGCTTGGCTAAATTTTTGTTATTTGTAATGATATTTCTGCTATCAACAACATCTTCAATAGACTACATCCTTTGAGTTTTCTTCCATCTCACAAGTTTCTTCATCGTTTTTCAAGATTGCTGACTTTATTTATTATTTTTTTTTGTTTTTATTAATTTACGATTTTCCCCATTAAAAGGAGACTGAACACATTTAAATTTAAATTAACGTGATTTTTTCTATTCAAAAGTTTCTTAGCATGCCTTAATAAATTTCAATGTCCCCTCCCCCCATTTATGGCGTAAAGGACGTCTAAGCGAAATTCGATTTCCTCAAATGTTCCGGTTAGCGTTTAGGTGCGGTTTAGTGCATGATGGAGTAATCGGACATTTCTTTTTCGCTGAAGACACTAATACCGCTGCAACTTACCTAGATTTTCTGGAGAACTACCTGATTTCACAGGTGCAAGAACTGCAGCCCAACATAGTTTACCAACAAGATGGAGCACCTCCTCACTGGGGCCTGCAAGTTAGGCAGTGCCTTGATACGAACTTACCAGGACGATGGATTGGAAGGGATGGGCCAATCCCTTGGCCCCCTCGCTCACAAGACCAACGTTGATAACATTGAAAGTCTCAAGAACAGAATAATTGAAACAATCGCTGAAATCACCCCCGAAATGTTAGCCCGCACATAAGAGTTTCGCTTTGACGTCCTTCACGCCATAAATGGGGGGCACATTGAAATATATTAAGGCATACTGTTCAGAGGATTAAAAAAATGGAACGTGGTTTGGATTAAATATCATCTTTATTAATTACAAATATATCAGGGATTTTTAGGAAATGTTTGGACCTGCTGTGCTACCAAATAAGCTAGGTGATATCTCCGGCAATGGACATAAGAAGGCAACGCCAGCAACTGCTGTCAATGATGGCATCGTCGCACGAACAAATGAGCTGATAAGGGACAACGGGCAGATTCATGTGCGAGAATTGGCATCAGTACTGAACATCAGCACTGGCAGTATGGAGACCATCATCCACGATAAGCTGAAATTCAACAAGATTTGTGCAAGATGGGTCCCTAAGCAACTCTCGAGGATCACAAAACCACCCGGGTCGAAATCTGTTCCTGCTGTTGCAGCGATATGACAGGGAAGGTGCCAGCTTCCTAAGGGGTGTTATGACCACCGATGGGATATTGATTCATCATCGTATCCTGAAGGCAAGCTTGCGAGCATGGAATGGCGACGCACTGATTCAACACGACCCAAGAAATTCAAGATGACACAGTCGGCAACAAACGTGATGGCATCTGTATTTTGGGACATTAAGGATATCTATCATTCATGTCGATTTTCTGGAAGAACGTCAAACCATAAATGCACCCTACTACTGTGACATTTTGAGGACGTCCCTGAAGAAGGCACTAAGGAAAAAGCGACCAGGACTCCTTACCAGTTGTGTTTGTTTTCTGCAAGACAATGCTAGACCACACCCAGCCAAACTGATTATGGACACACTGATGGAACTCAAATGGGAAATCTTATCACATCCTTCAACTTTTTGGGCCATTGAAAATAGTTCTTGGGAGGGCAAAGGTTCGGCTCGAATGAGGCAATGAAAAAGGCTGTCCTGACGTGGTTTGGACATCAGTCTGAAGATTTCTACAGAACCGAGGCGGGTTCCTTATCTTAGCCGGATTTGCCAGCCGGCTGGTAGAGACACCCAATGATGACGTCATCGGATTGATAATCAAAAGAACGTTAGGCTGAAACAATGATGTGACGTCATCACCCGGTGTCAATGTCAGCCAGCTAACAAAGCCGCTAAGATAAAGAACCAGATGCTCCCAAAACGATGGAAAAAAATTTGTAGAGAAGCAAGGAGAGTTCTTTGAGAAATAACTGGTTTGTGTGTGTGTGTGTGTGTGTGTGTGTGTGTGTGTGTGTGTGTGTGTGTGT
>JAHWFO010029305.1:988156-1031892 GCA_023313115.1 Rhysida immarginata
TGGAACTATTCATAATGGGCTTTTCTTCGCAACATTTTTCTCAGGACCTCTACAAAAGTTCTTTTCAGAACTGCTCCTGGAGAAAGTATGTTCTACTTCGATTTTCAACGTTTTGATGTACTCTGCTTTTTTGGAAATGTGAGACTGAACTTTTTCCAACACGTCAAGACTTTGTGAAATATTTTGAAATGTTGCCCATTATGGAAATATTTTTAAATGTAAATTAATTTTTATGTGTAAATTGATTTGATAATTATTGCCACCTTTTTTGTGGCTAGTTCCATGTAAATAGGGAAGGGGTAGGGTGTTTTTTAATATTTCTTTTATTATTTTTTCTGTTTTTGTTTTTCGTTGGGGTTTTTCTCAATTTTTATGAATAAATTGAGTGTAGAAAAAAAATATGTCTAGAAATTCTCCCCAACATAAATTGTATATGTAAATTTTTGTTCATTTATTTTCTCATTTATTTACTGACACGGAAAGTATAATTATTTTATTCCATAACATTATTTTATAATGAAATCTTGTAATTTTTTTTAAATTCTGTAATTTTTAATATACAGGGTCTTTATAATTAAAGTTCCATTTTGATATGGCCATAAAAACAAAACTACTGGACCAAAAGCTATAATACTTGGTAATATTATACAAGAAAGCATGGGAAGCTCATACCCACCAAAAAAAAAATTAGTTCAAAAGGTCACCACAAGCATGGAACAGCGCTCTATGCAATATTCGTATACGAAATTAGACACGAAGACACAGGTCTTTAATCGTTACTAAAATTAGTTACATGACTAAAATTATTTTTAGCAACGATTAAAGACTTGTTAACCTGTGTCTTCGTGTCTAATTTCGTATACGAATATTGCATAGAGCGCCATTCCATGCTGGTGGTGACCTTTTGAACTAATTTTTTTTTGTTGTTGGGTATGAACTTCCCATTCCTCTTGTATAATATTACCAAGTATTATAGCTTTTGGTCCAGTAGTTTTTTTTATGGCCATGTCAAAATGTAACTTTAATTATAAAGATCCTGTATTTTAGAAAGAAAGCAAATGTTTATTTTAACATGACTTTTATTCACTTACTTTTTTAAAAGTGATTTAAAAGCAGACGCCACAAAATATTAGACCGTGGAAAAGAATTTTTTTTGGCTAAAAAACCTGCAACGTATGCAGCCGAATTTGTTTCAAATAAATTTGGATTTTCAGTGTCTAGAGTTATTGGATCTGAGTCAAAAGAAGACTTTGCAACTGCTTCGAGTTCATCATTATCCTTTTCACAGTTTCCTTCTGACCAGGATAAAATAACATTTGTGGCCATAAATTATTTTGTAGCAATGATGTTTTATTGCTTGGCAATTGCTTTACTCTTAGCAACACACGCGCAAGCTATATGATAAGCTGAGGCCGCGCTGAAATGCATTGTTATAGCAGCACAAGCAATCAAAAAACGTATAAGGATAAGAAGTGAAGGCCATGTTTATATCACTTGATAAAAGCTGCCCGATCATCAAACGGGGGCTTCTCTGCAACGCACATTTCCCGCCAGACTTGGGCGGCGCCACTTACGTCTATGCCAGCCTTTCGTTCTATGTGTCTTACGTGAGCGATCTTGGAGAGACGCGAGCGAGCGGACGAATTGAGAGGGAAAGTGAGCGAAGGAAAGAGAAGCGGACAGTGTGTCTTACGTGAGCGAAACATGAGAGCGAATTCAGTGCGGCGAACTAAAGAGGTATTACAGTGAGATCAATCAGATTATTTTCTGCCAGTCATGCTATCTGTGTTTTTCTGCTAATGGAAACTCATTATGTAAAATTATTAGAAGCGAAGAAGAAAAAATGGAATTGTATTTTATTTTTTTTATTTTATTTTACTTTTTTATATTATTTTATTTCTCCGCATCAAGAAAACCTATCCAAAATCACCAAGGCACATTTGGTGTTTAGCTGGCGCTTAACCCTCTTTATTTGTGGAGAATTAATTAAGATAAATAAACCTCCCCTTTGAAAAGTCAAAACCGCCTTTGAAAAATTCCTGCAAACGGGCTTGAAGCCACGCTACTCTATTTACTAAATAAATTTCTATTCTAAATAAATAAGCACTCTCCCCAGGTCATCCACCTCAAATATTGACGTAATATTGAAGAATTGACCTTATTATTATTATCATTGTTTGGGGAAGCCAAACTCGGATCAAGTCCGGAAGCCAATCCCAGAGGCGGACCCAAAAGAGGGCCAAAGCCCAAGGGACTCAAATGCGAGGGAGGGAAAGTTATGCACTCGTGGCAGTATTGATGTTTGGGTGTAGGAATTTCCTTACTATGTGACAGGTGTTTAGAATTGTGGCTTTCTGTAAGGTTTTGTATAAGTGTGGGTTTAAATTTAGTGTTGACAGGCTTTTGTGTAGCGAGTGTGGAATAACCCCAGTGGCAGAGAGAACGATAGGAACAATGTGTACTCTGTTAACTCCCCAAAGGCGTTTTATTTCGTGTGTAAGATCCGTATATTTAGTGATTTTGTCAGTGTATGTCTTTTGTAAATTGTGTGTATTGGGGATGGAGATATCAATTATGTAAGTCACTTTGTTTTGCTTATCTACTAGTGTAATGTCTGGTCTGTTATGAGGGATAGTTTTGTCGGTGATTATAGCTCTGTCAAAATATAGTTTATGTGTGGTGTTCTCTAAGACAGTGTCGGGGATATATTTATAGTAAGGAGTGTGAATGTCCCTTAGCTTGTGTATCTTAGCTAGATGTTGATGTATGATGTTGGCTACCTGGTTATGTCTGTGTAAATTATCTGTCTGCGTGAGTATTTTGCAACTGGATATGACGTGTTGGATGGTTTCCTCTGCCATATGGCATTTCCTGCAAGACCCGTCAGTCGAATCTTTGATAATATGTTTTCTGTAGCTTTTAGTGTTAATAACCTGGTCTTGCATGGCAATCATGGTTCCTTCAGTTTCCCCAAAGAGACTCCCTTCACTCAACCAAAAGTTCGACGCTTTTTTGTCGACGTGTGGCTGGTTGAGGTCAGAAGGATGTCTACCGTGGAGTTGCTTTCCGAGCCATGATTGAAGTTTAGTGCATGTTGTAGGAATGTTATGGATGTTCTGCATGCTGTTCAGATTCAGAGGTGTGTATTTTGTATCAGCGATGCAGACTGCTTTGTGTAATGGTGATGTATGTTGTTTAGAGTGAAAGAATTCTCTGAGTGACTGAGTCTGTTTCTGGTGTAGATCTGTTATGTCAATAAGACCTCTGCCTCCTCTGAACGAGGCAAGGTGAGTCTTTCAATAGCTGCGTGTGGATGGTGCTTTCTGTGCTTTGTAAGCAGTTTACGTTGTTTCCTTTCAAGTCCCTCACGATCTGTGTGTCTCCACTGTATTATTATTTATTATTATTATTATCTCTGTATTTCACGGGTTTTTTAACATCCCGGATAAAAAAAAGGTAAATAACGGAGTAAATACTCAAGTTACTTCCCTACTATGGAATCAATTACTTATGTTAAGGAATTCACGGGTAATAGAACAAGTATTTAAAATCACTGATTTTTGAAGACTCATGATTAATTTTGAGTCAAGACCCAAAATATCAATACTGGTTGAAAGTTTCTTGGGAATTAATCCTGTAGCAGAGAGAATTATAGGGACGATTTTGACAGAGGACTGATGCCACATCTGTCAAATCTCTTCTGAGAGTGGTAAATATTTCTGAATTTTCTCATTATACTTTTTTTCCATATTCTGGGAATGGCTATTTCAATAAGGTAAGTAGTTTTGTTTGTTTTGTTAATCAAAGTGATGTCAGGTCTATTGTATGGTGTTGGTCTATCTGCGATGATATCTCTATTCCAGTACAGTTTGGCATTATCATTTTCCAGGATAATTTCCGGTTTATATTTGTACCAGGGAAGGGTACAGTTTGTTAAGTGATGCAGGTTAGCAATGGCTTGGTGGATTTGGCGTCCAACGTTGTCATGGCGTGTGACATACTTAGTAGGAGCTAAAGAGCTGCATCCACTTATTATATGATCTATGGTTTCCAGCTGAGAGTGGCATAGTCTGCAATTATTATTATTTCAAAAATTCGTCTACGAGTACCTCAGCTCTCTTCTCGAGAAACACTGATGCGTCTCCATCCAACGCTTATGAAGAAAGCACATGCTCGACGATCCCCACTTTTTCGCATTCAGTCCACCTACAATAGATTGCAGAATTCCTTCGATATTTTCAACTGATGTGTTTTTATTTTTATTTATTTATTTATTTATTTTTTTTTTTTCCTACATTGTTTCTTTAAGTTTGTTTGTTTTCATGTATGTTTGTTCTTTTTTGGCTTCGGCTGTTTGAACTAATAAACTGAATTGAATTGAACTGAATTGAATTGAATTATTATTATTATTATTATTATTATTATTATTATCAAGTAGGGATATACTGTATATTTAGAGAAGGACGAGACACAAGAACCATGGAATACAATAAATAATAGTTATTAATTAAAAATACAAAATAAATAAAAAATAAGATATAATAAAAAAAAATAATTAAATAATAAGAGATAAAAATCAAAATAAAAATAAAAAGCTGACGTTTTGGGTAGGAACTATCCTTTATAAAAGCAAAAAGGGCAATTCTCTAAAAGCAAATTATCCATAACTTCAGGATAATTCTCTAATATTCTATTTGCTTTTAGAGAATTATCCTTTTTGCTTTGATAAAGGATAGTCTCTATCCAAAACGTCAGCTTTTTATTTTGATTTTGATTTTATCTATTATTATTTTTTAATTATTTTTGTTTATTATATCTTATTTTTTTATTTATTTTGTATTTTAAGTAATAACTATTATTTATAATCAAGTAGCAAATCAATATTTGCGAATTACTGTAATAGATGTGCCTTCAAAGCAAATTTTTAGAATCAATTTTAATGAAGTTTTTCAAGCACAAATTTAATCTTATTAACAATTTTTCAATTTCTATTTCACGTAATTAATTTTTATTTTCCATCCTCAGTAGTTTAAAAGATGGTTATGTTAATCTTTATTCCTTTGATCCCACAGATATGGTCTTTTCTGTACGCAGGAAATCAAGTTTCCCTCGACCATTATGGCAGGCACCGCTTCTTTCGCGTGAAAAAAACAAACTGCTTTGTTCTCTTCGCGCCCGCCTCTTTGCCGCCTCAACCTCTCGCCGCAAGGATTTGCTCACGTAAGACACTCTCACAGAAATAATGCTTTTGTTATTTTCGCTGCGATCCGCTTCGCTCCAAGTTCGCTCACGTAAGACACAGCGTTATCCTTATACGTTCTTTGGTGGTAGTCCCTTTCAAAAAGTTTCTTGCTTACCATCTAAGCTGACAACAATTGCCACGTACAGCATAAATCGCGCGGCGTGCTCACGCTCTAGTAAAAAAACGTACAAATGATGCACAAAAGAAAACATTGTTGGGTAAAACTTAAGGCTAAAGGCAACAAAGAAACAGCTTGACGCACGTGGATAAGAATGTGGAACAAAAAATAAAATACATAAAAAAAATAAAAGGCTTAAACAAAAAAATAGGCTTAATAAATAAAAATAACAAAAAAATACAACACTACAAATTAAAAAAAAAAAGGAGAAGTAACGTAAGAAAAAAGAAAAATACCGTCGTGAATTAGGCTTTACATCCTTTTCTTATTTTTATTATTATACAAGCAAAAAAATAGGATCGTAAAATAACTTACAATAAAATTCTCATTCTCTCGTTCAAAAAAAATAGGGAAACCTTAAACCACAAAAAATTCAGCGTTCCCAAAATTGAGATGAAATATCTTCAAAAAAAAAAATTACTTAAAGCAACAGCAACCAATTAAGCTTAAGCCCTATCGAATAATGTTAATACGAAGGAGGAAAAAGACGAACGTTACAGTGAGTGTGTGTGTGTGTGTGTGTGTGTGTGTGTGTGTTTCTGTGTCCGCGTGTGTTGTTGTCTTTTTTGTAGTTTCCTGATTTAAAAAAAAAAATCTTGTAAATATTCCAAGGAGGAGCGTTAGCAGTGAAGCAGAAATACATTTATACATTTATTAAAACAAAATTATTGCCCCCCCCCCCCCGAGTGGGGTAAAAAGCAAGTAGCAGATCCTGCAGTCATCTATTTTTACCTCTTTATCTGCACTTTTTACCTCTCCCTAAGTTTTTTAATCAAAAAATTAATTTTCTCGAACATAATATGTAGAAAAAAAAGCTCGTATTTTTTTTCCCCTTTCTCATCATTTCCGAACTTAACATATATAACATGCCATGTGTTGCCATAATTCTAAAGAACAAGTGACTGCCACCCCAGCAAATCCGACTCCAATGGATCTTGCCTAGAGGAATCTGGATACTGAATTTCACGCCTTTACGTACCTAAATAGTACACAGATACGTTATCCTCTCTGAATCCCACCCCCGTAATTCCGACCCCAGTGTACCAAACAAAACGAAACTAAATAGTTCAGATGGATTAATAGTCGAAATCGGTTAAAACGTACCTGCTTTTCGTGGACCCATTATGGTTCAGTGGAACTTTCAATGCTAAAATATGGCATGTAATATATCAAACGACTTGGAATGATGTGCCATGAATGCATATAACATAAAATTAATGATAATTGAAATTGGTTCCATGATTCGTGTTTTAATGATACCATTATGAAACTATTGGAAACTTTCTCTGCTAAGATGTAGCATGTAACTAATTACGCCTTATATTATCAATAATTAGTTTGTGTTAGGCAAATTTTAACATTAGCTGGTAGCTACTCATCCCTTCAATGATATATGCTTACATAGAAAAGCGTTGGCAATAGTTTTTGAAGAAAGATTATTAAATATGGATGCTAACAAATTAAAGGATTCGTATATGTTCTAATCTATAGAGAAATGCTACTTTCTCCATTTAACTTTTCAGATTGTTTTATTCAATTTGAAGTATACGTTTCCCTTAGAAATACGCCTTTCTTAGCAACCAGAGGCTTCCTTTGCAGCCTCATCTAATTCATAACAATGAAAGGCTTCTTTAGATATCAAATGATTTCCTTTTCGTTCTCGATTTCTTTAAAATCCTATCGGTCCTGGGCATTTCGGTTGCCTGACTTGTTAGGACCGATAGGTACTTATGTTTTCACAATGTGCATCCGTCCGTCTGTCTGTCCGTCCGTTTGTCTGTCTGTTGGTGCTCTAGCTTTCGAACGCTTCCGAATTTTCGACTTCCGTTTTCGCCATTCGACAACTTAGGGAAATCGGAAGACTGAGTTCGTTCGTGGTAAAAGTCGGTGAACTACTTTCGATTCAAAAGGTCAAAAATAATATAGGGGACCACGTTTTTCGCTATACATTTCCATGTATAAATGGCTGGTGCATTGCCAAATGCTGTTCTCCCTTTGGCATTTCACACCTAAAGCAGAGAAAAGGCTTGTGAATTAAGTGAAGACACGTGATCGTCTTCCTTGATGGTCTATATCAGTCAGAACTGATTCAAGGGTATGTGTTTAGTGGTACAATTATGGTTCACTGGAAAGTTTCAATGCTAAGATATGGCATGTTTTATATCAAACAGCTTGAAACAACATATAATTGAATATTAACGTAAAATTAATGACAGTCGACATAGGTTCAATGGTATGTGGTTTCATGGAACCAGTATGATTCAGGGGGAACTTTCAAAGCTCAGATTGGGCATATAATATATAAAACAACTTGGAATGATGTGCCATGAATGAACATAACGTAAAATTAATGATAGTCGAAATCGGTTCAAAGGTACCTGTTTTTCATGGACCCATTATGATTCATTGGAACTTTCAATGCTAAGATATGGCATGTAACTACTTACACCTTATATTATCAATAGTTAGTTTGTGTTAGGCAAATTTTAACAATAGCTAGTAGCTACTCATCCCTTCAATGATACATGCTTACGCAGAAATGCGTTGGCAATTGTTTATGAAGAAAGATTATTTAATAAGAATGCTAATAAATTAAAGGATTCTTATATGTTCTAATCTATAGAGAAATGCTACTTTCTCCATTTAACTTTTCAGATAGTTTTATTCAGTCTGAACTATACCTTTCCCTTAGAAGTAGATGCCCGAGGACGCGGGTTCGATCCCGGCCGAGGACGACGAGGATTTTATCAGGGGGAAAATCCTGAGATCACGCACTTCCTTCGGAAGGGAAGTAAAGCCGTTGGTCTCGTGTAGTCGTTTGCCCGCTGCACGTTAAAGAACCCCTGCGAGGCAAAATTTGCGGCCCCTATAACGCCGTCCTGAAATGACCATGGCAGTTGAAAAGGACGTTAATACCAAACAAACCAAACCAACCTTAGAAGTTCGCAATGCTTAGCAACCATAGGCTTCCTTAGCAACCTCATCTAATTCATAACAATGAAAGGCTTCTTTAGAAATCAAATGCTTTCCTTTTCGTTCTCGATTTCTTTAAAATCCTATCGGTCTTGGGCATTTCGGTTGCCTGACTTGTTAGTTTTGTGGATCAAATGAGTATTATTGACCAAGTTAAAATTTCCCTCTTCTGCTGTCATACAATTAATTTTCACTGCTTATCAGGTGACAGTGAAGTGTGTTAATATTTAAATCAAATCATTATCGGTCTCTCCAAACTTGGTCTCAGACGTCTACTCGCACTATATGCCCTTATTTGTTATATATTTATAAATCAATTGTTTCTCCCCTCAGAAATAAAAAAATATAATAATATAAGATTTATATACCAATTAAGTTAACCCTTTCGTATTAAAGAAATACTGAAAATAAAACGAGAATTGTAAACGCTCTTTATTACTATACTTATCTAGCAACTGAATGAATGAACAAAATTAAAAGCAATGTACCGTATAAATTCGCGTATGAGTCGACCCCTAATTTTGACCCCAAAAAGTGGAGAAACGGCATGACTCGAGCATAAGTCGAGGTAAAAGAAATTATAAAGACTTGAGAGTAAACAAGTGCATGAAAAGAAATTTTCAATAAACAACGCTTACATTTTGAACCATTTTTCCAGCTTTTCACGAAGTTTCCACGAGTTTTCCTGGAAAATTTTTCGATTCATGCATTGTCACGGACTTTACGTATGTGTACAAAATTTCAGCAAGATCGGATTAGTGGAAGGGGTTGAAATATTGATTGCAAGATTTCATCCACCAAACATGACTCAAACATGGTGAAAATTATATAAGCGTCTTAATAATAAGTCAAGCAACCGAAATGCCCAGGACCGATAGGATTTTAAAACATTCGAGGATAAAAGGCAAGCATTTCATTTCTTAAAAAGCCATCCGTGATTATAGTTAGATGAGGTTGCTATGGAAGCCTCTGGTTGCTAAGGCAAGGCGAACTTCTGACGGAAATGTGTAGTTCAAAATGAATAAAGATACCCGCAACATTAAATGGAGAGAGTAATAATAATATATTCGCACATATAAGAATCCTTTAATTTGTAAGAATTCCTGTTAGTAAAATAAGCGTTAACTGTTCAAGCGTTCTGTGTAAGGGTCTATTCTTTCTTTATTGCTAAAGCTTTTCTACGGAAGCATGTACTGTTGAAGCAAGCGATTAGCTAATAGCTATTGATAAAAATTGGCCTTACACAAATTAACTATTGAAAATGAAAGACGTAAGTGTCACGGCTTTCCTGTGTGACAGCAGAGTAAAAAAGAGGACGTTTTTATAAGTAACAACAAATAATTTAATCCAACTATAAATAAAGGAGAAATCACGGAAACAGTTTTGCATTGTTGTTGCACGTTAAAGCATTGTTGGCGCTCACTTAAAGCACACGCCGGAACTGAAAAGCCACCTGACCATTGTTGTCTGAGCAACAATTTTTATCATCATTCAATCACAAAACTATAAATAAAGGAGAAAATGTGAGTTCATCAAACGAAACAATTTGAATGAATTGAATTTGAGAAAAATAATTACCGCGCAAACTGCGCGTGGGCCCCGTTCATTAATCCAATAATAGAAGATTTGTAACACAGAATTATAGTTAAGGCTGTGCGGGTACTAAGGGTCTCCGACTTAATATGACAGTCAGTAATAAATTCAATAATTTATGAATAAATACAATCTTCTGGAACGCCTAAACTTTAAACGGTGACGTCAGTTGCTCCTATCTCGAGGGCATCTGCTTCTGGATCAAGAGAACGGTCCGTAGCCCACCAGGAGGAGGGTGAGGGCTCCATCCTAATTCAAAATATACAGAAAGGGGTCATTGTCAGAAACGAAGGCGACATTAGGACGTAATTGTAGCCGGCAACCTAGATAAATGAATACTAGTTACATAGCCCCCAGTATAAAACTAGAAACACTTACATTAGTCGCGTTCACAACCTCTTAACTTTTCTCGCTTTTCTCACTTATCTTGCTTAAGTCACTTTCAGTGACATCATTTTCAGAAAAGCGTAGTCTCAAAAGTCACTTTTCTGAAAGAAAGTCAGTACCCACTTTCCCCTCTGCTTTTCTTACTTTTCTGGCTTTACAGCTACTAACTTCCGGTTTAGTGGTAGCCATGTTGAATCGCTGCTTCGCTCGTTTCGATGATTGCCCACTGATAAAACTTGTAATTTAAAGGCGTAAGTAACGTACTTAACGTTGTAAATTTTTTTGGTTATAAATTAAGGAATAATAAAACCATGGGGAACAATAAAAAACATTTTTCGCAATCAATAAGTCACTTACTATTTTTCAAACAATTTCAATATGTTCATCATGCTATTTATGGCTGACTAATTTTTAGATGCAAAAGTAACAAAAGCAGCAAAAGTGATCTTTTTACTTCCGGTTTCATTCATAATGAAAACCTATTTTCTTTGCTTTTCAAAAGCACAGACAAAGTCACTTTCCCTTAAGTGAAAGGATGTGAATGCGACTATTGTATTTTACTTTACCAATCGGACTATCGTCTTACTTTACCAATGCCAGTCGTGGCAAACAACGTATAGCGGAGGTGGAACCTTCGGCGTTCCCGGTGTTCCACAATGATGTCTTGGGGGCGGGTATCACCAACAGACAAAATACAAAACGCACAATTTATTAGTAGAAGTTGTGACGGTTTAAGACCGTTAATTAATTTACTTGTTCAATAAACAATTATTGATTTAAGAACTTAAAGTTAAATTTTTATTTTAATCAATCATAAAACTAACAAGTGACAGTTTTAAAAATCAAGTTATTTTTTTGAAAGAGTACAGACTGATTTCAAAGATTACAAGAATAACTAAAAGCTTTCACAACATTTGTGAATTAAGTTAAAATTATAAAAAAGAATATAAGAAGTTGGCTTTAGAATCAAAATAGACAATTTAAAGTTCTAAACATCGTACTGTCGCCCCTCCTGTTCATTATCTTTATGGACTGGATAGACAGGGGCAGCCGAGGCGATGAGCGTGTTTGTGTGGGCGACTGCCTGGTGGAGAGGTTGCTCTTTGCTGACGACCTTGTCCTGCTTGGGTCTTCTCGCGCGAACCTTCAGCATGCACTAGACCGGTTTGCAGCCAAATGTGAAGAAGCTGGGGTGAAGATCAGTGTGGCTAAAACCGAGGTTCTGGTCCTTTCAAGACAGCCTGCTCAGTGCCCTCTCCATGTTAGGGGAGCCTCATTGAGACAGGTGGAGAAATTCAAGTATCTCGGGATTGCATTCACGAGTGATGGACGGCAGGAGAAGGAATTGGATGCTCGGATCGGCGCAGCAAGCTGTGTCAGACGTGAACTGTGGCGATCCGTGGTAACGAAACGTGAGCTGGGTAACAAAGCCAAGCTCTCCGTCTTCAAATCTATCTTTGTCCCCATTCTCACCTATGGTCATGAGGCTTGGGTAATGACCGAAAGAGTGCGATCGCGGGTACAAGCGGCCGAAATGAGATTTCCGAGATGTGGAGATGTGTGGCAGGTGTTACCCTACTAGACAGAGTGTACAGCAGCACAATAAGGGAATCTTTAGGTGTTGAGCCGCTACTTCTCCGCATTGAGAGATCTCAGTTGCGCTGGTATGGCCACGTGATACGGATGCCGCAAACTAGTCTTCCTAGGCAGTTATTATTTTCCAAGCCGGTGGGTAAGAGACCAACGGGTCGGCCTAGAACCAGTTGGCTAGACTACATGGAGAATCTGGGTTCGAGTCGCTTGGATATTACCAGGGAGGACATGCGCCTGATGGCGGAAGATCGCGATCGCTGGAGATCCTCCATAGGGCTGCTGCCCCCGCGACCCTAACGGATAAGCAGGTTTGAAAAGTGAGTAAGTAAGTAAGTAAGTAAGTAAGCATCATTCAAAACTTACATCGCGTTGTGTAATTTTTTTTTCTTAAAAGGAAACGCTTAACAAAATTAAAGGAAGTTACTTTTATTAAAACAATTGTACACTAAAATTATGTATACACTAAACTTTGTTTGCAGATAAGAAAATAAGACAACTGAGATATATAAAATTTAATATCAATTTTAATTTTCATTAGAAAAAGGAAAAGGAAGTCTTAAGAAAAGACACTATAAATATATATAATTGTTTAAGAATTCAGTTTTCTTCAAAAAGAAAAATTACAATCCCAAAATGAAATAAAGGTCAGAATAGTAATTCTGAATATTTATATTAAGTTTCAAAACAAACTTAAAAGACAATCAAATGTGAATGTCATGAAACAGATTGGTTACATCATCAAAAAATAATGAAAAATAAATCCTTGTGCACCCTCAATAATTATAGTAATGATTCAGTGCACAACTCAATGTTCTCTAACAACATGGTTAGAAGAAACAGAAAATGCAGTATTTGTGTGGCCAACACATTTAAGGCAAAAGAACGTAGAGTAAAGTATGTACTAGACATAAAAGGAAACTAAGAGACTATAAAGAAATAATTTTCATTTTTCTAGTCAGAAAATAAAGTGGGCAATGTTCATAGAGCATTCACCGGAAATTGGCTTGAAACAATGAAAAATTAATGCTTGACAGAAATAATTTAGATCAAGCAAAAAAAAAGAACAAAAAAAACGAAATATAATATAAAATGTTTTACTACCCTCCCTACCACTACATGTCAAAAGCAATTAAGGGACAGAAATTATTAAATAAAAACCCCCTTTAAGATTGAAAAAATAAATTTTAAATTACATCTGGCCAAAAGGAAGAATAGAAGTAATATTACATTAAAATTAAAAGAAAATATATTTTAGAAAGGTCAAATGAAACATAATTTCGGCCCCACTGGGGTCAAATTGGCACACTACAGTTTAGAATCACAGTATAACATTGCAAGAAGCTGAAAACTGAAAGCTTACTTCCGGAGAAGAGATGATTTGGCAAAGCCAAAAGAATCTGAATCATAGTTACTTAAACACATGTCCATCTCAAAGGTAGTAGACAAGTGGAAAAAAGTCTTACATATCCTTTAGAAATGGAAAGTTGAAAAATCAGAAAGCTATTATCTTTGTAGACTCAGAATAAATAGGTGAAGAAGAAAGACTGAAGTGGCCAATGATGGTGGTGTTTCCCTGTTGAAACTGGAGCCGATGTTATGGCTCCAGAGGAGTACCTTGGATCGTAAAACAGACAGGGTGCCCAGGCGCCATGCTACAGGAGTACGGGCAGCCCTCAAGGGCTGCACCACCTATGTAAACGCCTCAAAAGGAGGATGTCCGCCCACCGGTGGGTCATCGATGTCGAGGGGAAAGGTGAAGAGGAACGAGATGTTATTCGTGTCCCCTTCGATGACCTTACAGAGACGCTGAGATGATGAATAACGTCTCCGGAACGTAGCTGGGCCAAGCCGATGCCATTCAAGATGAAGGAAGGACCTGAGATGGATGGCGCCTCTCCTCCAGATGGCTGAGGCTGGCGGTTGGACACCATCAGATCGCTTCTGACGGGCCAGCCAAAGCTCTCTGTTGAAAAAGGCGATGGAAGTGGCTAGGTCCAGCTTGTACGCAGCATCGGTGGAGCAGTCCATCAGAAATCGCACTGACTGGTAGGTAAAGTCAGTCAGAAGATAGTGACGAGAGAGGCGATCCCAAATGGACTGTGCAAACGGGCACTCATAAAAAACATGAGAAATGGTTTCAAGCAACACGCAAACCTGGCAACCAGCAGATCTGACAACTCCCCAGGGGTGTAGACATTGGAGAGAGTAGAACCCATGGTGCAGCAAGCGCCATTGAAAATTAAAGACGGCCTTCTCAAAGGCGAGAGACCTGACGGTCTTCAAGATTGCTGACCATGGATACTCAAGGTACCACCGTACGATGTCAGAAGTCGCACCCTGGTCAGACTGCTGGAAGAACCAAGATAGACGAAGGTTTCCCCAGTCTTGCGAGTCGAACTGTTGAAGGCCAGACAGGAAAGATGACAATTCTCGCCAGACATTGTGATAAAAGTCCGGGGAACGTGAGATGATCGGTCACTGGAGCGTGGACGGAAAAGGTAGCCTGTTCACTTTCAAGAAGAAGCGCAGATGCAGAAAGAAGAAGTTGGCCCAGATAGGGGGACGAAGGAGGAAGGCACGAATCAAGGCGGCCATTCTGGCCACGCTGAGGTATCACCAGATGTTTGGCAGGCCCAACCCCCCCCCCCCCCCATCGAAGGGGATAAATAGCAGCTCCCAACAGATGGGATGACGGGCTGCTGAATAACCCCACACACAGTCAACTATCGCACTACTCGCCTTCTTTAAATGATACCGAGATGGCAAGGCAAACAGGCACTTAGACGTCAAGATCGGTAGAACGTGCGTCTGGACAAACCTCGCCTTGATAAACATCGAGGTGATAAAACGAGAGTGATTGCCAAGGCAGGCGATGCATTTGGCAATTACCAGCTATCAGTGACGAGAGTCCATATTAGGTGAAAAAGAAAACGCATATCCCAGCACTGTAATTTGCTCACACCACATTATTGGGAAGGATCGAAGATAGTCTAACGTCCATTTTCCAATAGCGATGCCTTTAGACTTGACGAGATTGATGGAACTTCCCGTCGAAGTACTAAAGAGATCGAAGGATTCTTTATAGATGCCCAGGGAATACGGATCAGATGCAAACAGCAACAGCGATGCCAGACCTGGGTTGTTCCACCCAGATCTAGGTTTTTTTCTATCCCAGCGACATCTGCTGAGAAAATAAAAACCCAGAAAAAACCTAGATTGAAATAAACCCAGGAAAAAAAACAGAAAAAACCCAGATGGAAAAAAATAAACCCAGAAAAAACCCAAGTTCGGAGTGTCACTTTAGAAAACCATTCATATGTATATAAATGTAAAAATAAAGATTTATATATAAATGTATATAAAAATATATGTATATATAAACATCCCCTATTTAAATGTAAACATCTAAATGTTGGTTATGGTAAATCAAATGATTACAATTACATTTATTGAACGAATAAACTAAAATATATCAAACCAGAAAATAATGAAACGCTTTTAAAAAGTTATATACATGAACAAAAAATTAATAATATAAAAATTAATTTTATGCATGAAGTAAAAGCCACACTGCCTTTTTAAAATGGGCTGTGCTCTCTGCTGACCTTGAGGTCATTCTCTTGAAGTTTTCACATTTGTATAAGAAACAAGTTTCTTTATTCTTTTTTAAAACTGTTTTATTTCGGTTTGAGGTTCTCCCTCTCCCCTTCCTCTAATACAGTATTGAGTTTTGTCTGAAGAGGTCGCTGAGATAGTTGGCAATGAAAACAAACCCAGATGTGGGTGGAAAAACTTATTTCCGGCAATACTTCCGCTGGCAACGCTAAAGAGCACTACATCGTCAGCATATGCCAGCGTACGGATGTTAATGGAAGCAGCTGGCAAATCATACCCCCCGACATCTGGTGTTGATTAAGATGTTGCAATAGTGGCTCCAAATAGAATATGTATAAGAGGGGAGAGATTGGACACCCCTGCCTAACGCCTTTGGACAGTTCGAAGAAAGGAGAGTTGGAGTCGTTAATCGCCACACACGATGTGGCAGAAGCATACAGTGCTGAGATAATTGTAGCAAATTTCCGAAGATGAAGATGGTGAAACACTCGGAAAAGAAAAACGTGATTCACCTTGTCAAAGGCCTTTTCCTGGTCAAGACTTAGCACGGCGAGAGTCTGACGACGCACACATGCTTCCTCCATAACACATTTGATGGTAATCAGGTTGTCGGACATCCTGCGAGATGGAATGGAGCAGGATTGCCCCGGATCGAAAAACTCGTCGGCGAAACATTTGAGCCGTTGTTGGAGCACACCAGTGAAGACATTGTAATCTGTATTAAGTAGAGTAATAGGCCTCCACTGGGTGGCGAGTTCAGGATCCGGTACCTTTGGGAGCAAGATGATTCCCCCCGCGGTAAAGTACGACGTGATGGAGGAAAGGTCCTTGAGGATCTAATTGAACACTTGCAACAGGAAAGGCCCAAGAAGTTTCCAAGTCGCACTGAAAAACGAGTATGGGATGCCGTCTAATCCAGTGCTGGACTGATGACGGCCATCCATCGACAGAAACTTCTTAACTTCATCTTCGGAAAAGGGACGGGTAATTGACAGGTCAGCGTCAGCAGGGAAAGGTCTAAGTGCCTCGATCCACATCATCGTGTCGTCGGATGGAAAGACTGGGTGGCCAAAAATGATGAAAAATGCGAGTGGAAAGCAGACAAGATGTCAGCGTCGGTTTCCACTGTCCCATTCTCCACCACCAAACGATGGCACCTCTTCTTATTGGCGTGACGCCTCTCCTCAGCGAACGCAGCTGAAGACATATGTCGGATGTCAGACGCCCAGGACAGTTTGGCCCTGAGAGCTGCACCGGCGACCCTGCGAATCATTAGAGCGTTGATCTCGCTCTTCACTTGGCGAATATCATCAGCATACCCCCCTTTGGGATAGAACAGCGGAGGAGGCGCAGGATTTCTTGCAGCATGAGGAGATGGCGCCGATTACGTCTAGCGGCGTCACGCCCAATCTTTCTGAAAAAACGACGAATCTTGGATTTAAGAGAAAGCCACGAAGCTAACGACGGAGGCAGATGTGAAGATGTCTTTCCACAAACCGAACGAACATTCCCTTGTTTTTATCGATGTCAAGTAAAGAAACGTTCAGGTACCAATTGTTCGAAGTAGGGCCTGCAGAGGAGGCTGGGAATGGACGGTTCCAAGACCACTTGATGGCACTGTGGTCAGAAAACGAGCATGGAATACCTCCATGGAACCCGGAGCACCAGCGAAAGTGGCGTCAACGAGAAAAAGGTCCAGCCTCGAAGACACAGAGGGCCCTTGATGAAAGGTGGACCCACACTGGCTAGAATGGGAAGAAGACGCCCAAAGATCGAAAAGTGCATTCCGCTGGCACAATTGGTAGACACACCCGGACGAAAAGATGTCGTTCTCATCCGGATGGCAATTGAAGTCCCCAGCAACCACTACAGGCAAGGGCGAGCACAGGTAAAAGTCTAAATCTTCGAAGAATGTCCGTTTCTCTGCTGATAAACACGGGGCGTACACATTAAGCAATCGGAATTTGAGACCAGATAGAAGGAGGTCTAAAGAGATCACCCTGCACTCGCAGTCAAAGACACAGTCCGACGCCACGATGGAGGGGTTGAAGATGATGGAGGCAACCCCTTGCCCATGTGGTGAAGATGAGTTGATGAAGTACTATGCAGATGGATATAGACTGCGAAGGCCAGGGAGGTTAGCAAGCTGTTTAGAAGCAGCAACCTTCACCTCCTGAAGAAGGACATCTGGCCTGTACAGGGCAATAAATGACGACAAAAATGATTGCTTGAAGGATGAGCACAGGGAACGAACGTTTAGGGAAAAGACCTTTACTGCGAAATTAAGCTGACGGAGGCTGACCTGTATCTGAAGGAGACTTGAGCCTCACCGACGAGAGAGGAGGCTCAGATGTCTTCCATCTAGGGGAACGAGCACGTCCCGAAGAGGAAGAGGGGCTGCGATGATTGTGGTTGGTGCATCTGTCTCTTTCAGAAGAAGAGGACACAGGAACCCCGTCCCTCTTGCTACGATGAGGTCGGGCCTTTTTTTTGCGAGGGCTCTTAGGCATCACAAGAAGATCCCGCTGAGCAGACGCTGATGGCTTTGAGGTCCCAGCAGAGGAAGAAATTTTACTAGGCGCAGGTGCACAGACGATTCGCAGAGGCTGCGATGCCGATGAAAGCGCGAGTGGAGTAAGAGATGGAAATTCCTCCACCGACCCGAAGCACAACGAATCGTCTACGATGACTTCAGCAGAGGGACTGTCCTCCAACATCGGCGAAACACATGGCAAATGAGGAGGAGAAGAAACAGTCTTACGAACCACACGAGGCCGAGGAGGGGGAGGTTGCATTTCCCTTCCAGGAGTCGTAGGAAGAGGAAAAGATGGTGGGACCGCCTTCGATTTCCTCGGTGGAGGAAGAGGCGTGGTTGCTGTATTTGGCTCTGGTGATTTGGCCAGAGAAATCATCTTTGCTGGTTGCTGGGACGACATTCCTCGAGGTGGTGGCGTTGGGGCTGCTGATAGAGCATCTGGCATCTCCTGGCACTGGTGGAATTTGTGCACGGTCTTGTGGCAGAACTTACATTTCCGAAGGAGAGGACAGTCTTTCCTAACATGGGAAGTCTTTCTGTAGTAACAGCAGCACTGCCTCTGTCCCTTGTAAGACACGGAGACGCGGCCTCCGCGCATCACGACGAACTCAGGAATGTCTCTATAGACCACGATATCGCCCGTCATCTGAAGAGGAGAATCTGGGTGCAGGGGGTACGAAATTCTTCGCATCACCCCGTAATCCGACATGTAGTCTCGGAGATACTTCTCAGCCATCAGTGGCAATGCGCCCTGGATGAGAACTGGAACATATCCGGGTTCAGCATAACTCAGGTGGACGGTAGTTTGCCCAACCTTGATGAAGTCTGCAGCCACTATACGGTCTACAACATTTCGTTGCTTGCAGAGCATCTTCGACTCTGTCGGAGAAAGCCTCTGCAGGACAGAAACAACGGGGTGACCCGACAAAAGAACCGGAGGTATACCCGTTTTGGCGTATACCTCCTTTATAAACATGCCGACGGCAAAGGGCCCATCGGCAATTAAGTCGACCATGCGTTCCATGGTGAAAAAGTCAATGTAAGGAAAAAAAGGAAAAGACCTCCCCTAGGAGACACCAAGGGGGGGGGCACTATTATACTACACACTCAAGAAACATGGCTGCAGAGTGGCAGAGTAGTGAAAAAAAATTCTCAAGCAGTTGAATTTATACTTTTGAAGCAACAATCTGAAGGCACTCGGCTAGCAAGCGATGACAATAAGAAGCCACTCCCTAACAGCATTCTTATGTAAATAAAGGAACACTAAATTGCCAACTTAACAGAAAGTTAACTATCTTATGATCAAAACATTAAATGAGAAACTGGAAAGGACTGTGGATAACGACATGACCAACTGACAACAACGTCTTGTCCGATACCGGCATTGAATAATGAATTCAATAATGAATTCGAAATACGTATATGCTTAATAAAATTCTTTTGTGGACAAGAGGTTGTTGTCAGTTGGTCAAAACATTAAATAATATTTTTCTAACAGAAAATTGTTTCTAAGATAAGACTCTTAGTAAGTGAGATCCTCAAAAGAAAAGTATATTTAGCTAAATAACTTTTAAAAATGTATATACACTTAGAAAAAAACACATTTTCATCCATATTATGCTCAAGATTACAAATAAGAATTATAAAATTCCCAATTTAAAATATAATATCAGGAACTTAGTTTTTATTAATAATTAATAAAAGGTCCAAAAGTAAAGAAAGAGCTTTTCTGTTTAAAAAAGCAAATTACTAAATTGCTATAAACAACACACTGCCAGGAGAAATTGAATGATTAAAAGGGAAAATGAGTAAGAATTATATTAAAATTATTCCAAAAATCATCAAAGAATACTAAACTATTTAATTATGATGTTGAAAGTTAAATCGTCTTATTGTAATAATGGATTACCCGGGAAAGAAAAAAAAAATGAACCAATTAGAAAATCATTAACATTGAAATTATGACTAAATTGGGGCAAGATGAGAAATTAGACTAGATAACTAATTAATAAGTTGACTTGTCGGCCGACAACAAAAAAGACAATCATGGCGAAGAGTTGTTTAAAGAAAGATAAATAATGTGATGGAGAAAATATTCCAACATCTCAAAGTCTATGAATTAAGCTAAGCGCTCTAGTACGATAATAGCTCCATTATCTTAATTTTCTAAATTGTTAATCTTATAGACAGTTAACTCTAAATAATCCATAATGATCCAAACACTTACAGTTCTTATGACGGGATCGTATCCGTTCGCAAGCTAGACAAACCGCGGAAGCTGGCGCCAGTTCGCACGAAGCCGCTAGCTCGTTATGCTCCTCGTCAGCTGTTTCTCCATAAGTCGCTTCCACGTTGAGGCACAGTCATCGTTGCTTAAACGCTCGCAGAAACCTCCGTCGGTTGCTTTGCACTATTCCTCTCTGTTATCACATTAACATTTCCTCGTCTTCTCCTTTCGCACCAATGGACCACATGCACGGTCGAGCGGCGCCACCGTCGATTTTGTTTCAAAGCGAGGCTGGGCTGGCAAGCTTTAGTTGGGGTTAAGCTGTAACCATGTGTTGGCAGTACGGTGAAATTTCAGTGAGTTGTGATTTTTGCTTTTCTCTATTTATTGCTAACCTAATAATTAATCTCAAATAAAATGGCGCATTGCTGTGTGCCTGGATGTACAAATGATCACCGCTACAACAAAGAAAAAATTTTTCATCGATTTCCTACTGACAACAAACGTCATAAGCTATGGATAGTCCAAATAAAGAGTAAATAAATTCATAAGTTAAACATACATTAAAGTAAATAATTTTCATGGCTCCTAACATATGTAATAAAATTAATAACATTTAAATAAAATTGTATAGATGGAACACTGATTTATAAATAATTAAGGTGATTTTTATTTTTAAAATTAAATAACCATACTTAATTTTAATTAATAAAAGGTTTACAATTTACTGCATGTGTCAATAAATCACTGCTTTGTGGGAAAATAAATATTGCTAGTGAGAGAAGGCAAGTATGCAAACATACCAATCAACAAAACTATGCATTTGCCACCACCAATTATTTATGTGGGTATGAAGCATTTATTTTATGTATTTTTCAAGCTAAGCATACACATACACATGCATAATAAAAAAATACCATTACTTACTATACTTTTGTTTTTAGATTATCATTTTCTTGTCATCTGTTTAAATAACACCTTCCAAAATGTACAATAAAAAGAATTAAATTGTACATATTTCAACACAGTAATTTTTATTTTTGCTAATTTAATTTTGACTAACCTTGATAATCATGTATATAAGACTCCACAAAAAATTTGTATCCTCTTTGAAAATTTGCTTTAACTATTTTTCCAAACAATATTCAATATCACTATGGCAAATATTGGGTAAAGACTCTAAACTCGTAGTCCAGTTAGTTGACATTTCAAAAACAGCAGTAATTTACTTGTAATAAAATGCTGCTATGCTAACAAACCCTACTGCTAACACATGGGTACAGCTTAACCCTAACTAAAGCTTGCCAGTCCAGCCTCGCTTTGAAACAAAATCGACGGTGGCGCCGCTCGACCGTGCATGTGGTCCATTCTTGAAGTCCTTCTTTTCAATCGAACAGTTTCTTACTCCTTTCTCCGCGTCGTAGAAATTCCGTCGTAGAAATTCCTCGCAGGAAACGGCGGGCCGTTTACATTTTCATCTTCATTCTTAGCCGTCCTTTTCTTCTCGTAGCTCCTCCGGAACTCTTTCGTCCGATGTCTATGTCCAGCGTGACTATTTCTTCTCTCCTCTTCTATCCTCGCATGTTTATTTTCCCGCTTCGAATTTTTATCGACCGCCCTGTTTCGAATCCAAATTCTCTCTCTCTCTTGTTTTTTTCTTGAATCTTCCTTTCTCCCCTCTTCTCTCTCTTCTCCTCATCTTGGGCTCTCCCGTCTTCACCTATTCCGGGCGGGGGTGTTCTTCCTGTAAGGCGATTCTTCCCGCTTGTTTATCCGATTTTTTTTCTAGATTGTTTTAGATTAAATCACATTAAATAAAATTGTTTTTGGAATAATCTGGAGCTTTTGGATATGGGCGTAGTATTGATTTAATGGTGCTATTTATTTCCATGCATTTAACATTAAAGCAATCTGAATTTTTTTCTGCCGTTCTGATCACTCTCTGCCGCCAGGAAAGTAGTTTTCTTTTCTTTCCTGACCTGCTCTTTACGTGTATAGCCGGATACTGACTGAGCGAGCAGCCTCGGCCGTATGCCTCGCGAGGCAGCCTCGGTTTCAAGGAAACTGCGCAAACGTTTGCCTCGCGAGGCAAGCGTGAGCCACAAGTCGGCCGAGCATTTTATTACTCTCAGTTCAGACTGCACATACAGAGAGCCGTTGCAGCTTCTGCGTTTATATTAGTTCATCTTGTAAAGAAAAAGAAGAAAAAATCTATGAATACAGATTGCAAAAATGGAAGAAATTATTTGAAGAAATGTGTTTTGATGATGAAGAAAAAAAATTTACACGGATGTCTGAGACTGAATTTGAAACTCTCTACCTCTTGTAAATGCCAAAATACATAAGAATGACACAAATTTTATTACTCTCAGTTAATTACCTGGTTATACTTCGCCCATGCGCCTTCCTTTAGCCCTCTATTTGTGTATTCTGCGCATTGTGAATCCAAAGTCTATTAAAAGAACCTTCTCTTTCTCCACAGCGCGAGCAAGCGAGGCAAGATAGAACCGTCTTGAGTGCGCGAGGCATTCGTTATGGGCCTTTTTCACGTTTACGAGACTTGAGAAATGGCGGCGTCTTTGGCAGATTGAAAACGAGGCTGACGGGTCAAGTTCACACAAGGGAAAGCACTGTATGTGCTAATTTATAGATTAATAAAGACGTAACTGTTTAATCACTGGATTTTAACTCAGGATATTTCACGGATTCACTTGATGGATTAAGATTAGTTAAGAAGGAGGCTATTCCAAATAAATTTGTGTTGCGAAATAGACCAAAACGAATGACTAAAGAAAATCACTTCAAAAATCACTATACTATCATTACTTTTATTTATTTATTATTTCGTTAATTAATATTAAAATTTGATATAAATTATATTGAATATAATTCATGAATTTAACATACCTTTTGTATAATAAATTTTATTAATTGAAATCAATTAAAATTATATTGGGATGTTATTTTTTTTATTATTTTTTTATTTTCATTTTTTGTTTTTATTATTTGTTATATTTTATATCAATATGGCAAGATCAATTAATCAATCAATTAATTAATGGATCTTAATAACATTTTACATATTGCATAACAGTGTGTAAGTAACAATATAAATGTCAACGCACTGGAAATGATTGTTTATTGCAATCCATGCAATGAAAGTAATAACACATATGACAAAAAGTTAAAAGAGATTGTTTAAGAATCTCCTTCCAAAAACCAAGTTTATGACGAACGTCAAGACTACCCAATATGACAATTTGACAGGATAAATAAAAGTTCAAGTATTTAGGAGAATTTAACAAAACGCATCAGAGAAAAAAGCTTTTTAAGCAAGAGTCAGTAAGATGAAATCGGCCTATTTTCTCACCAAAGATATCTATAAGAAGTCAATATCATTCAACGCTAAAGTTTGGCACTAAACAACAGTAATATGCCCAGAAGCACTTTATACAGCTAAGTGTCTGACCCTGATCAAAAAAATGTTAACTCAACAACTGAAAGTAGCGGAAAGAAAAATATTAAGAAAAATGTTGGGGTCGATATTTAAAGTACGTCGCAACAATGAAATATACACACGTATTAAAAAATTACTGATACTGTATCGTTAGGAAAAGGAGAATAGTTTTTTATGAAAATCTTGAAAGAATAAACCCCAATAGGCTCACAGGAAAAAATTTCAAATATATGTCAAAATTGAAAATAGCCAATACTTGGATAAATGAAACACAAAAGGACATAGAAGAATTACAAATTTCACAAGCAGACATATAAAAACGTACACCACATGAAACCAGGTTGGTACAATCAAAAGGCTTTCGGAAAAAAAAATGAAGAATTAAAACGGCGCATTTTGGACTCGGGAAAGGAATAATAATGAGTTGAAAAGAACGTAGTCTATTGCGGGTTATTCAACAACACAGCAACAACGATGACAAAATAAACCTCATTTGTCAAATGAATTTGAAGTAATCATCATCATTGAAGAAGGAACTGAAAATTTTTATATATGTCCTGAAAATTGTAATTTGCATCCTGAAAACAATGAACGGTTTGATTTGATCAACAGTTTCCAGATTTCTCTCGGTTCCTTAAGCCTTGGATCTAACAATTTCTATTACATCCTTCAATGATATCTGTGGTAGTGCATTTAAAAAAGGGATGGCTCGGGCGAGGCAACACGTGCATTTTCCTCGCGCGAGGCACGTCCTGACCAGCCGAACATTTGCCTCACACGGCTGCCTCACGAAGCTGCTCGCTCAGTCAGTACCCGGCTTATGACGTTAATTTCGGCAAAGGGTACAGCAAAAGTTTTACATTCATTGTAAAAAGATAAGGTTATTTTCAATCCCAGGGTTTGTCTTTCTCGTTAGTTACGATGCTTACCTTAATGATTCACATTTTAAGAGGAATAGTTATGAAAAGTAATAAATAAATAAATAAATAAATAAATAAATAAATAAATAAAAATCGTTGTGAAATACAAGTTCTAGTTCGTTAAGTTGTTCAAGCCTTTGCTGAAAAAGTGATGGTATTTTCCCTAATAAGCTAGAGAAAATTTAATTTTCATATGGTTTTTGTAATGTAGTAACTTCCTTTACAGAAGTTACAGATAATGTTTATCTAAACATATCAGAAAATTATAAAGATCTGAACTGATTGTACAAGAGGGCAGTTTTGCTACTAAAACTGACACTGGCAATATTAACAAACACATTCAGGACATGATTCCACGCTCTGTGACTGAATACAACTCTACTGAAATGGTTACATGTTGATGAGGGATGTTGAGGCTGTAAAAAGAGTTCCTGAACTCTCTCATTCCATCTATGAATTATTTTTAGTAAAGACAGAAATAATCCAATACTCATAGGAGCCTTTCTTTGATATTCTAAAATGTTAAGGATTCAATGTCGAAGTTTCCAGGGCAAATCCAATCGAACACAAAATTCCAATGCAAGCATTTTAAATAATTCTTTCGCTTTCCCATTACTTTATTTTTACTTTATTAACTCTAAGGATTTTTTGTGTGTTCTTATTCATATTCAAATTCAGATAATGCAAATTTCATCAAACAAGCAGACCGAGCAACGCCGGGAGTATCAGCTAAGTTAACTATAAACGAGATGATTTCATGTTACAATCAACGTGTAAGTGAGGCAATAAAAGTTAATGCGTGGTTTTAGAGTGAAACCACGTCACTGGAAAATGCTACATCAACGAAAATTCTTCTCATGCTCATTTCATATGATAAATTACTTATTTTATACGAGTTAATTTCGATGTAAAAATATATTTGAAATGAGAAGTAAATTCTTCATTTTAACTCTTCAGGGACTATACAAGTCTGTCCCCCCTTTTATTTTTTGAACCGAAGCAGGTATGTCAATTTTGATGAATCCAATGAATAAAAAGTTGTGGGTGGCCTATCCCATGGTGCACTTTTCATCATCCCAAATATGCAAATTAGGACACATTCAAAATTTATATCAAAAACCGTAAGGGATAGAGAAAAAAACCTAACTGCAAACTTGTTCAGCATAAAAAAACAAACAAAACAAAAAAAAATCATCCAAATCGGACCAACCAATCACCCACAATCACGTGATGAACTGTTTGTAGCTTACAAACAGTCACACTGCACAAGGAAAACTGAATGTTGATATTTCCACCATGTGAAGCATGCAAATCAAAAAATTAACATAAATTACCATACCCACATTTACTTTCATGCGGAAAGGCAAATAAAAGGCATGTTTCAGCACACAGAAGACAGAACAATTCCAGGATGGCAAGCTACACTGTTCCGGAAATGGTCAAAAGCTACACGTGATTGTGGGTGATTGGTTGATCCGATTTGGATGATTTTTTCTTTGTTTTGTTTGCTTTTTTTATGCTAAACAAGTTTGCAATTGGGTTTTTTTCTCTATCACTTACGGTTTTTGAGATAAATTTTGAATGTGTCCTAATTTGCATATTTGGGATGATGAAAAGTGCACCATGGGATGGGCCACCCACAACTTCCTATTCATTGGATTCATCAAAATTGACATATCTGCTTCGGTTCAAAAAATAAAAGGGGGGGACAGACTTATGGACCACCCTGTATATCTGTACATGATGTCTTTTAACAATAAATAGATTAATTTTTTTCTGAGTGATTCATTAGTGAAATCAGCAAAACTTTTTAATCATAAATTATTAGAAAAGGTTTACAGACAAAAATGTAACAGTATCTAAAATCTAACAATCTAAAAACATTACTTTTTTTGAAAAAGAACTGAAAAGAATTCAAGATATCTTTTACATATTATCTTGAACTAATTACTAATTTTGAACTTCTTAATTACTGTCGAATTTTTTCAACAACACCCAGAAAAAGTGAAATGAAGTCACAGGAAAATAATAGCTGTAAAGAAATTTTTTTCTTTGAATGAGGTTAATTACTTAAATGCGCTTGTGCACACATTAAGGTTAATGGGAATTTCCTGTATCTTCAGCGAGGAGAAGAACATATCTCTTTTACCTTAAGGACACACCTAATAATTGCTTGTTGCTAGGTAATTCGAAGCCAATAAAAATATTCGTCTCGGCCAGACTTAATAAGGGGTATGTGACGAGATCATTCAATCCACTCACCCACTAAGTGCTTTTGTGCAAATTTTAATCAAATATATTAACGAAGAGTAAAAGCAAAAAGAGTACTAACGGGTTATGTTACTCTTTCACTCTTATTATCCACGACGAACCTCTATGTCTTCATTAAATTTGAAAGCAGCATTTTGAAAAGATGAGGGGGAAAACCGCAGAACGTTATTAATTAAAATGAGATTTTCGTAATCGATATGGAGCAAAGTGTGGAATGAACTTTGAATGATATTCACCGCCCAACTTTCCATATGTAAACTAAACTTTATATAATAATAAATTTCCAGTTTTTATTTTTGTTTATCAAAGATATAAACACATCTGTGAATTCAAATCAGATTTAAGGTATTCATTAAATTAATAATTTTATTGACGTCTAAACAAGGACAAGTGAATTCAAGATTACTTTCTAGTTACATAGAATGAAGCATGTAATTCTGATAAAAGTAATTTATAGAAATGTGAATTGTAATTCTGAATATTAAGGATGTAAGGGAAAACAAATACTGTATTTTAATTAACACTTAGGAGAGAAGTTTTTTTTCAGAAGATTTTTATAGGTCTTTAAAATAGAAGAATCATCTAAAGTTTTGCGAGACCTTTATTTTTACAGAGGAAATGTAATATCCAACATGAATTATCTATGTCAGTTTTTCAAGGATTCCCCATATGCGTTCAGATACTGTTGCTATCGATGTGGCAATTGCCCTATGCCTTTGGCGTAGAAAGAATTGGGCTGTTATCGTAGCCAATGCATGTTTTCCTTCTACAGCGTTTCATCTGTTTTGTACTTTTGCCCCCTCCCTCCCACAGATGCTCTTTAATGAGCCTAACCAAATGATAATCACTGCAAGGCAGGCGTCGTCATGGAGACATTGCGGGTCTTTTCTTCCATTGCGTACGGCACCCTTAAGCAGTTTGCGATTCATGAGGCGTTAATCGTGTTACCTTCATCAGGAATATCTCTCTCAACTTATATCAGCTCCAAACTTGTAGACCTGCAGCGAATGTCAAAACTCCCCTTAATCTTACTAAGGTGTCATCTTAGATTTTCATAAAGCTTTTGATCAGTACTGGGTCAGTTTTGTACACTCACTGTATACCAATGAGAAGTTGCTCCTACCATTCCCTCTTCAGGAATTGCGGTGACGTTATGGACGGTGGGAGGACAGCCCATTCCGCACTTAAGTTGCCACTTGGCATCGCCAGGAAGGAAAATCCTCTCTGCAACATAATCAAGGCAAGTGGTCTGGCGCAGGTGCTCAAGACATGTAAATTTATCGTATAGGATGAATTCACCAGGGCTCACAAGGAAGCTCTCGACGCTTTAAAGTCACTCTGAGAGAATGACTGGTTTGGTTGGTCATATCAGGACGGCGTTATAGGGGCTATAAATTTTGCCTCGCATGGATTCTTTAACGTGCAGCCAACCTGTCTACACGGGACCAACGGCTTTACTTCCCTTCCGAAGGAAGTGCGTGATCTCAGGGTTCCTCCCTTGAAAAAATCCTCGTCGTCCTCGGCCGGGATCGAACCCGCGTACTTGGGCATCAGGGGCGATCACGCAACCCACTGTGCCACCGAGGCCGATTGAGAGATCTGAGAGAAAACGACAACCTGATGGGAGAACCTCTGGTGTTCCTCTGTAGAGACATTCGTCATACTCTGTCCGTCATCCCACAGTCAACACCAGCCGATGAGGTCCATGCATGTTTAAAACATTCATTTTTGTGGAGACAAGTGCGAAAGATAATTTTAAAACTAGATATGAGAGCACTTTTAGGAGATGACAGTGCTCAAATTTTTTTTCAAATAAACTACTGGAGATCGAAGTAGTCGAGTCTTCTGGCAAGATAAAATTGCCATCCGATTTTTGTAATCTGGTGTTGTCCGTCGCAGAGCTAACAGATGCAGTCTATCCGGCTGTTTTCCAAAACTATCATAATTTGAACTGGTTAAGAGAGAGAGACTAAATGAAGACGTCCACGAAATAAACAATCAAATACTTGTTCATGACATTCATTAAATTCAATAATGCTGATAAGGTCAAAAATAAAAAGGAAGCAATTTCTTGTTTGAGCAGTATGGTAGAGTACTTATTACGCCAACGCGTTGCTGTAATATAAATTCTGTAATCACCTGTCATTATCCTGTAGCTGTAAGCCCGTGAATATGGTGCCAACCGCAACTCGTTGGCGTAATAGACGCTCTATGTCGGGAACAATTCAGAAAACTGACAATCGAACAGTGAAGTGTACATTTGTTAGGATGGCACGAAAGCAGCGCTTTCACAAAGCTCATCTAACCAGAATAAACTCCAAATGAAATACACTGAGATAGTCAAGAAGCCTAACCAACCCAAGCGGTCTTCCATATTATACAACAAAAAAGAAAATAAGATTGACGATTGTCAGAAACAAAAAGCAAACGAAATAAGAAAAATACAAGTAGAAATAAGATTATCACATCTTCCAGTAGTCTGGGAAAGAGACATTGCTAATATCTTCAAAATTGATGTCAAGAACGTGCCTCGGTTTACGATACTTCGTATGCCAGTTCATATTCATTGAGTTCTTCAGTATCCCTTTCACAAGCTTATTGTCGTGAGTCTTCATCTTCTGTATCATAATCAAAAGGAGATCCTGTATAAACTTTCCGATATGGGCCATGTTTAAATCCAAGTGGATGGATTGGTTTTTCACCGTCCTTCTGTCCAGCTGGGCAATGGTCCTCAGGGTAACATTCTGGAATGACTGTAGTTCACTCCATCTGGTTTTACAGATAGTCGCCCACGCAGGCATGCCATAGAGGAGTATGGTCCGGATAATCGATTTGTAAAGAAATAGCTTGTTGTCAATGCTGAGGGCGCTGTTGCGACCCATGAGAGCTATGATACTGTACTTAGCCCTCTTCGCTTTATTCAGAGCATAGGACATATGCTGGTTCCATGAGAGTCTTGAGTCAATGATAACTCCTAGATACTTGTAGTTGTCCACCCAGTCTAGTTTCTTATTGAACAGAACAAGAGAATCTGGGGGATGCTTGAGCTTCCTATTGAGGTACAAAGCCTTGCACTTTCCGACGTTAAGGTTCAACTTCCAGCAGTTAAACCAGTCTTCGAACTGCTCAAGGCGCACTGCAGCCGAGTGATAACGTGAGCCGGCTGGTGTGCCCATGTCATAATGGCAGTGTCATCCGCATAAAAATACAGATTACAATTATCGGGTTTCGGGAAATCATGTACAAAGTAATTAAATAGCACAGGCCCGAGGACAGAACCCTGAGGGACACCGGCCTTTACAACACGGGGTGTGGAAAGATTTTCTCCAACCTTGGCTTGATAGGATCTGCCGTCAAGAAAGGATTTCACCATCAAAATCAAATCGGCAGGGAACCTGTCTCTGATCATTTTGTAGACAAGGCCCTCATGCCACACTTGGTCAAAAGCTTTACTGACATCGAGAAATACCACCCCACAGTACCTGGATAGGTTCAGGGGGGTACTCAGGTCTTCAACGAGCCTCCATATCTGCATCGGACAAGAGTGGGCAGCACGAAAGCCAAACTGTTCTTCCCGAAAAAGGTCATTTGCTAGACAGTGATCTTGAAATCTGACGAGGATCGTTCTCTCCAACACCTTGGACATCGCGGGTAGCAGGCTAATAGGTCGGTAACTCGCCGGAATTGCAGGATTTTGCCCCTGCTTGGGGATACTCAACACAATAAATTGCTTCCAAGCCACAGGGAAATAAGAAAATTTCCAGCAGTCGCTAATGATATTGGTTAGAAAGTCAATAAAGTTCTTTGGGAGATTCATAAGGGCGTTATTACTCACCTTGTCTTTTCCTGGAGCCTTCTTCTTTTTCAGTTTACTTATGATGTTGGCGATCTCTCCAGCCTCGATGTTGTACTTCGTTAAATGCTGCGGGACTTCATCAAAGTTGACAATACCTTCTTCCACACGCTGAGACATGATTTGGCTCTCGGGCTTATCGTTGGTAGGAGTAACAAACTGCATTTCCAGTGAATCTGCAATGACTTGGGCCTTGTCCTGATCAGTTTGGACATATTCACCTTGTGGAGTACGTAGTGGAGGAAGCGTATTATTCTTCCTCTCTTCTGTAAAGCTCTGACCATACTCCAAATGGAATTGTCGCGAGCCGACAAGCTTTTGAGTTTTTCATTCCATCTAGCGTCGCGAAGCTCTTTTATATCCTCTTGGACTTTTCGCACTAGCCTGTTATATTTGGTTTTGAGCCAAGGTTCACGATAGCGTTGCCATAGTCTACGGGTCCTGTTTCTTTCAGAAATTAGGCGTTGGATTCCAGGAGTGAGTTGGATTCGATGAGAAGTTTTATTCTCTGATGGATACTTACTAGAGTTTTCTATAGAAGAAATACGCTCTCGTCAAATTGTGACGTCAGACACACGCAAGCGTTACGCTAGAAGACGAATGGGTTCAAGCCCGGGTGAGAGAGAGGCTCGAAAAATCTTCAGACAGATTGGAGCCGTTGGAGAGGAAGGAGGTCGTAGAGACTTGGCGAGAGAAAGATGGAAGCCACAAAAGAGAACCGAGAAGCATTAGCGATACGGAGAAGACGCCTCATGTTAACAAGAAAACAGCGTACAGCAAAGAGTCGCAGGCAAGTGTTTCTTCATTTCCCGTATTAAGTGAGCAAGTAATTAACGTTTCGCCGGGGGTTTATCGTGCTCCGTGTCTTAGTTCAATCGGCAACTTAACTGAAATTCAGCTCTGCTATTGGAGCAGAGTTGATGCAATTTCAGAGCATAAGTGTCTGTGGACTCTCCGACGCTGGAAAGCAATATTTCCGTTTGGCTTGTCAGCCTTCTCCAGCCACGACTGTGGAAGAATATTCATTATTCATCATTCGTAGTTATGCTAATACAAGGCTCAGGAATATTCATTATGTTTCTGCTATTTTTATGATTGAGACTTTTTTCTCGACGCCTTCTCATCGTGGGAGGATTTATAACATTACTCAATTAGTATAACTTTATGCGAGAAAATTAAAGGCCAATTGCGTATTGACGGCCACCTATTAATAAACGTATATTGTCTTTATTATTAAGCAACGCAACAAGATTGCATGATTGAGGGTTGCGGTGTTTGGAATTGTGTGTTATATACTAAATACTCTTTCTAATAGTTTCTTTGTGTGGAGGATATGATATTTTATATTTAGTGGAACTGTATCATTGACTGTTATTGTCTTACCTGAATTTTGCAAGGAGATATTTATCCATATTTTTTTTCCAGTGGATGCTTCCGATTTCCTATCGAAGAATATTTCCCTTATCCACGTAGCTTTAAATAACTAGTAATCTGGATCTCATAGCGTTTGTGTATTAACTTTCTTTATTCTTACTTACCTAGTTCATGTACAGCTATTCAAAGAAGTCGACGGGAGTTAGCAACGGTATCCTGTTGGTCCTTACATGTGTTACAAGGCGTCGTTCCTACTGAATCGAATTGGTGCAAGCTACAAGGATCGGTATAGCTACGAGTACTACCTACCGAGACGTATTTAATACTATTTTTCTCTCCGATCAGACATTTAAAAATCTGTGTAAGAGTTGCTCCATAACGAGTGCAACAGAAGTGTGGACTTAGCTTTAAGTTGTTTGATCAATAGCGTTCTTCTTCGATTCATCTCCTAAGAATACTGTTAAATTATTCTTTTTCCCTTAGACGAACTTAATCGTAGCAAATTATGATTTAAGCTCTCTCTTCAATCTTTTTTGTGTACTTTACAAATTTATGATTGGTATTATAATCAAGCCGATTGTTTACCGTAATTAAAATTTATTTCTTTAAACCACGCACTCTGCCTTGTATATCTGTTCAAGTTTTTATTTCAATTCCAATTCAGCAAAATTTAAACTTGACACTCTACTATATTGCTCATTCAAGATAATGTTTCCTTTTTATTTTTGACCTTATCAGCAATATTGAGCAGCATGGATGTCATGAACATTATTCATCTCTATTTTTACAAATCAATAAAACTGGCGTTGACGATACTGAACTTACAATTCAACAGAAGATGTCTCCGATTGAGAGTAACTCCTAAATAGCGATCATCAACATCAAGGACCGATCCCAAATGGCTAGACGAACGAAGACCTAGGCAGAAAGGAGACGCGTTATTGAAGAGATCCGTTTCTTATGCCAGAAAAAGGATAACTTGAACAAGACGATATTACAAATGCACCTGAAACTCGCGAAATACACATCCCCGGCCTTGTTTGATGACATTAGCAACCTGATCAGGAAAACCATTAATTTGAAAAACGAACGATGAACGAAAAAATGGAGAAGTTAATCCATCTACAAAACCAGCAGAAAAGTAATGAGGTCAGTACTTTTAAGTTCCATAAGAATGAAGTAATAAACCTAACTGATGTGAAATTTGATAAAGAAGAAACGACACCACTAGAGAAGAGCCTAAAATTCAATCTGCAGAGAAATATCACTAAAGATGACTTACAAGGGGACATTGCGACCTCGGAATTTTAGTTTAATACGAGACTTCGTATAGTTGTAGTGTACCTTTAGGATGTTAATATACCGGGTAGGCAAGAAATAACGTGAGGTGTTCAGAGCTCGCTAGCGGGAATTCTATTAGGCTAAATGCAGTACATTTTGGTGTATATACTTAGTGGAACATGCAGTTTCGATTTCTGCAAAAAAAAAAAAAAATAGTACCAAAAGTCGCCATAGGGGGCGCTTATTTCAAGAAAACAATGAATACCTAATTGTCAAGTGAACAAAATCGGCCTCGGTGGCTCAGTGTGTTGCGTGATCGCCTCTGATGCCCGAGTACGCGGATTCGATCCCGGCCGAGGACGACGAGGATTTTTCAGGGGGAAATCCTGAGATCACGCACTTCCTTCGGAAGGGAAGTAAAGCCGTTGGTCCCGTGTAGTCGTTTGCTAGCAGCACGTTAAAGAACCCTTGCGAGGCAAAATTTGCGGCCCCTATAACGCCGTCCTAAAATTACCATAGCAGTTGAAAAGGACGTTAATACCAAACAAACCAACCAAACCAACCAAGTGTACAAATGCCGTACAAACCAACTTTAGTAACAACAATAAACAATGTTTTATTTTTAATTAGAAATGTGTTTCAATATGACCACCAGTGAGCTGTTCCAATAGCTGCATGCGGTACACGACATTTTCTACGGCAGCTCGCAGCATGTCTGCATTAATTAGTCTGATATGTAACGTTATTTGATCCTTTAAGGTTGAGAGGTCAGGAACATGTGCCCAATAACCTTATAACTATCCGGTGTGTTATGGAGGAGGCTCGTGTGCGTAAACAAACTCTTGCTTTATTGAGCCTTGACCAGGAAAAGGCCTGTGATAAAGTAAACCATGATTTCCTGTTCCATGTGTTTCATCAACTTCGTCTTCGGTCGTTTGCTATGTGTCACGGTCCGTTCGGAAACGATCTAAGACGAGATATTTCTATGCTTCGCGAACGGCCGTGACGTCAGGTGGGAATAGCCTTTTCCTTCTCATAACTTTTTCCTATGCCCTTCTCATAACTTTTTGTGAGATCAAATCGGCTTGGGAATAGCCTTTTCATTTTCATATCCGTAGGGCTGGTCCTCGTCGCGCCAAACGTAACTTTTCGGGATCTGAATGCTCTCTGATCTTCTTGATCTCATCGGTCTGCATATATATCCCTTTAATAAGCTCATTGGCTATGGGATTACGCAAGGCCAATTAGAGCGCCTGCCGGTTTTTCTTGTGATTCCTGACGGAACTATTATCGGACGAGGGTGACGGGTTTCTCTGCTGCTTCTTCGTTCGCTGCCAGTTCTCTTGTTTCTTCCCGGCAGGTTGCATTTCCCCGGCAGTTCCGCCTGAGGACATGACAAACGGAACTGCCTGTTTGTAAAACGGTTGCCCTAGTTTTTTTATGCACATGAAACCTCTTACCGTGGAATATACTTCAGATTCTCAAAAAAAAAATGTTCTATATGCTAACTTCCACTTAAATCCCCATTAGATAATCATAAGTAAGACGTTGCGTTCTTTGAAACAGAAATTCGATGAATGATGACTTATTAATTAAATAAGCAGGTAAGATGGTGGAGCTAAATAGAAAGTTATTCAAAGAAAAATAAAAATAAATATATAACAAAGCACCTTACAATAATAAAAAAAAGAATCTACGATTAAGCCTTTTTTATGTGTTTCTTAAAAAAAATATTGCATACATCAATTTAGCCAAGGTCTATTAACTATGTTCAGCAATATGACTCAACATAAAGAAAAGACCCTTCCCAATACTGCTAAATCCCAATAATTTGAATTATCCTGAGACAAATCCCTTCTTACTCACCCAATGAGAATTTATTCATTAATCCCTATCTTTCTTATATCTAAATCAACATAACTAAATCTACATACTAAATCTACATATTACGTATCTTCTATTATGCTAAAGAAAGAAAATACGAAGACACTAATCCACAAAAACTTTTTTTATTGACTCAGATGTACATTTGAGTCAAAAAGAATGTTTTTTTAGATTAGTGTTTTCGTATTTTCTATCTTTAGATTTGTATCCACAGTTTTTGGTTTGCATATCTTGCTTCTATTATGCTGTTCAAAATTGTATTATACTACTCACAGTTTCACAAAAAGCTATAAATTTGAATCCATCAGTAGAGATGTAATCCCAATGCATTATTTTTTCATTTAACACTTCCAATACTTTGTCTCACATGATGACCAGTATGCACATCTAGGAGGATCTGGATCATTCACCCTGCGATTCAGTGAATTGTTCCAGGTAGGTTCTACAGATTCGCTTCTTTTAATGTAGATTTCCTTTTAGTGGTCATGCAAATCACTCCACGTATGCTTCCTTCTTGCATGCGTTGTGTTGATCTTATCCAGGTAGTTGATTCACAGTGCTTATCGTTGAACTTACTCCTTTGACAACATGGAAATTCTATTCCAATAGCCCTTTGGATATTCTCAGCCTAGGCTCTCCCCTTGCCATCCTGAAAATCGTATGTCAGATTCCAATCCGGCAAGTCGTGTTCAATAAAATTGCCTAATTACTTTCATGTATTTTCAATTCCAGTAAATATTAGTTGTCACAAATCATTTTCTTTCTCCAAAATTAAAGATGATACTGTTTAAAAAAGTTAAAGGAATCTCGCAAACGTTAGCAATTTTCGGTTACAAATATCAAATTTTCACATACAAAAGAGTTAGAAGAGAACCCTCTTCACTTCAACATTTACCTCATTTGTTTAAGGCTCATCACAAACAATACATGGAAGGAGAACTGCTCTAGAATATTTCTCTCAATCGCAAGATACTGTCGAAATGTTTTCCCCTTCCATACTCATCCCATGCACCATTCCACGAGAGCTCAAAAACTTACATGTTGCTTTGCATCGTCAGAGACTGATCTCCTATCCCCTCTTTATCGCATCTTCTATTTATTTATTTATTTATTAAATATGCAAAATTCTAATAAGATTAATGGATACATGATACTAGCATAATTACTTAAATTTACACCAAAGTAATAATTATATAAGTTGTTATGAAGACAATAAGAAATTAAAGCAATCAGAAATCAAAAAATAATGTAGAATCATACAAACCAAAATTTCACATCAAAAATCTTAGACCAGAACAAGTAGATACTTGACGATAAAAACAAATTGGTTTAAGACCACTTTAAAAAGAAGATTTATCCAAAAAAGATCAAAGTAATATACAGTTAAAATTCATCTAAATTATAAAGAATTTAAAATAAATAATTTTATAAACAAAAACAGAGAGTACTACCCAACATTACAAACTAAAACAAGTATAAAATAAAACACTATGACGTCTAAAAACTATATCTATAATCATTCAAGTTACTGATAATATATTTTTGAGAATATTATTATAGTGTTTACATGAGACTACTATACATGATAAACGCGAACAATCATATATTTTGCAACGAATATTTTGAGGTAGATTGTTCCACAGATTTATAGCATTATGTGGAAATATTTTGACATAAAAATGGATTGCCTTTGACTGATAAATTTATATCGAGGTGTAGTTTTGGTGTGCACTGTATCCATGTATTAATTTGATACATAATGAAAAGGATGTGACTCATCCCGCAAGGCGTTCGCTAGTGTTTTACACTTTTGGAAGGCAACATATCCATTAAAGGTAAAAATATTCTTTTCACTACAGTACGTGGTAACGGACTGATATTTTGTTAAACGTACACAGTCGTTATAAGCAGGGCCGGACTAATACCTTCAGGGGCCCTAAACACTACACACCTTTCTCAGTATAAATCCTGTTTTTCAGAGGATTTGGGGGCCCCTATTCACATTCTTTGTCTAACGGGCCCTAAGCACGTGCTTAGTCTGCTTATGTATAAATCCAGGGCTGGTTATAAGACACCTTTAAGGGTTGTAATCGAGCTATCCATATGCAAGAGCATAACTCAATGCACTTTTAATTGAATAGCACTTTTAATTCGTTTAAAGTCAGAGTATTACGTATTTTGTAGTAGACATACTTTTTGCCAGCCATAATGTGCGACAAGTACTGGATTTGCTTATTTAGGGTTGCCATCCGTCCGGGTTTCCCCGGATTTGTCCTAGTTTAGAGGGCGTCCGGGGAGCGTCCGGGCGGGGTATCATTTGCAGTCCGGGTTCTAAAGTTTTCAAATTAAAGGCATGGATGAAGGAAAACTGGATCGAAAACTCCTTTGTCTCTGTAAGTGAGTGCTTCAAAAGAGCGCCATCTGGTTATTTGCAGTCGTACTAACTCACCTAATCCACGGCCTACGAGATAGTAAACCGAGATTTACTATCTCGTAGGCCGTGCCTAATCAGACGACACGGGAAAATTTTATCGGTTTTAATCAAACTTTTGCGTGAACAAATGCCTTTATCTAGTCAAAGAATATTAATATTTATTCCCTGAATCATATTTAATCGTTCCGTGAATTAATATCTAATTGATTTTAGTGAAACTTATTTTAATTCAATTAATCTTTTTAATTAAATAACAAACCAATCAAAAACTCTCGCGCTTGTTAGTTTGTTGTTTCCTGAATCTAAAACGTTATGAACATGGTAGAAATTAATACATTAAGAAATTTTATGTGTATTAGAAATTTCATATAACACTTAACGTAGACTTTAAAAAAAATCATTTTTTAAAATGGATTTGAAAATCCGTATGTCAAATTAATTAAGAGATGGGTTAATTGCATTTGTCAACAGGGAAGGGGTGGGAATTTTTAAATTATATTTATTTTATACGTTTACTTATTTAAACTGTTGGGGTGTTTTCAAATTTAAAATAAATTTGATTGGTGGAGAAACTTGTTGTATAATTCATATAACGATATAAGAAATACGATATAAGCATATATTTTCACTATTTATTCATTTTTCATTAATCACTGAATGTGATTACTCACTTTTTTATGATTAATTTGACCATAATTTTATAAATGTTTTAGCTTTATTAATTTCTTTGAATTTTCGTTTTTGTTTCAGTTCCTTTTCTCATTTCTTCAGGTCTATCTCTGAGAATTGACTATCCATTTTCGACATCTGAAATTTTTTAAACATCAACTTTCAATATAACAAAGATATGTTCAGGATGTGGCCTATTAGTAAACTCACGGACTAAAACTAAATTTTAGTAATGTGCAAATCAAAGTGTATTTCTTTATCATGACCGCATATTCCTTGTTACAAGACAGTCAGCTAGTATGCATTAGTTAGAAAATGCATCAAACTGTTCATCCATAAAAATTATTACTCGATTTGTAATAATTAAAGCATTTTATATAATTTACAGAAATTCGTCCTTAAAATATGAAGGATGAAGACTTTCTTCAAATTTCCATCCCTATTTTGCGAACATTTTATTTGTAATGCATCTATAAAAGCTAAATATCTTCTTATACTCCAGTCCCTACTTAATTATATCAATTACAATAAGCAACTATGCAATATTATTTTACGAAAAATACAATAATATACGAGTAATACAATAATAAGTACCTTTCCGTGTCCTTTGGAAAACGGAAAAACTATAGCGATTCTTTCGACGATTATTGTCGCCATTCAGAGCTGAACATTTCTGTCTGCCTGGCGTGGTCATGTTTTTAAATTTGCTTTGTCGTCTGCTTAGTGCATTAGTACGAATGCAAATACCTAGGTGGCGACACTGAAAAAAAAACTCACGCCCGACGCATTGGAGTAACTTTAAAAAAAAACCACTGTTTACATGTCCGGGTTTTAAGCTCCGAAATCCGGGGTTTTCATGCATCATGTCCTGGTTGGCAGATTTTTGAGATGGCAGTTATTGAAAGAACAAATACTATAAAAATGTATATCCAATATTTTTGTGTCTACTATTTGATCGTTAGGTGTCCTTTTTATTATAATGATATGTTCTGTTTTGTCTCTATTCCTTTTAATCTGTCGGTCTTCATACCATGTATTAATCTTGTTCAGATCCTCATAAATTTGCTTAATAGAACTTTCTCGAGACTCCTTTTTACTACACAACAGTAAGAAATTATCATCGACATATGAAAAGAGATTAGAGTACAATTGCAATTCGTGAATAGACTTAGAAAAATTAGCAAAAAATAGATCCGCAAATCCAGAACCTTGCACTATTCCTAATTCGGATGGAATATTACCGTCCGTTTCTGTATATGTCATTTTTAGCCTCCTACGATTGAAATACGAGGTTAGTATAGGAGGCTATATGATTGATTTATAGACTCGCCACATTTGGTTTCTCATCACATGATCAGTGAAATCGAAAGTAACAAGATTCAAAAACGAATTTGGAATTTTCCCTCGGAATATTCTTTTTAAACTTAATCTGTGATAGACAATCCATAAATAATCAATCACTTTATAATTGCTCCCAATATTCAAAAGACAAATGCTGCAAAATACTTCCAATAATTCCAGTAATCATTACATCCAGTCTACGTGCTTCTTCTCTAGCTCATCCCCTACCATTATGAGTTGTATTATCTAATATCCATTAAGATATAGTAAGTCATAATTAACCACTAAAAAAACGTTATTCCATACATCAATTGACCAAATAGGAGAACTGTAAGAGAAAAATACGTCTATTGATTAAGCAATTGAATCAAATTATTCACTCTACACTGTTGAGCACGTGAAACGTTACGCCGAAACTTTTAATGGATGTGAAAAACTTCGCCTATCATTTACCGGAAACTGTATGGAGTTTATTCATCATTGCAACTGATATATAAAAAAAGTGTTTGCCATGGAAAAGTTAAATGGAAAATTTTAATTATCATTACGATGGGTATGGTGAGTGTAGATGTCACGCGAGCTGACAGCGCATCCAGAACGCGAGGCTGAAGAGAAGATAACCCAGTTATTAGTGGCGCCATCTATTGATGCGATCGGGAAGGGTTATCAAAGGAGCAATAGGAAAAGAGGGCGACGTAAGAGGAAGACGAAGGCGGAAGTGACGAGACAACCGACGAACGTTATTTCTAGGTCAGTTAGGAGGAATCCAGCGTTCGAGACGGTCGACGACGAGCAACCCGCCGCGACCACAAAGTGCTCGAACGTTAGGCCTACGTTGTTGGCCAAGAAGCGTGTTTCTCGGGAGTATAAGAGTAAGAGAATCGAAGCCAAAGCGACTGCGTTCCGCGCGAAGCAGCATATTTCGCCGCCGGAAAAACCTACTGCGTCGAACACGTTGCAGCGCCTCAGCGAGTCACGTTTGCGTCGCCATAAAGAGGTTAGGCCTGTCGTAGCTTCGCCAACTCCATTAACCGCTTCGACCTCAGCTATTTCAAATGTGTCGGACGATAAGCAGTTCCAGTCAGTAGCTGAGATATTTGAACGGTTTGCTAACCAAGACGAGAGTGTGAGCAAGTTTAGCTTCTGCGTCAGTGAGTATTCTCTTGCTTTTTATTGTCACTATCGCGGCTCTAGTACGCTCCTTCGAGCCACTGCGATAGTCAGGCAGCCTATTAATGCATTAGAATTTGCGCTGCGTTATTTGGTGTTAGTTAGAGCGCGTAGTTCGTCCCTAGCGCTCTCAATTATTCATAGCAGTTCATTAATAACTCATTCTCCCGAAACCGAGCTGTTGCTCATTATGCCCTGGGGGCTCACTGCCTATTATAGAGATGATTTGGGCACCATCTACGTTTGAAGGCCTCTCATACCTATAGTCCAGGTAAATCTTACTATTACTATTTGAGCTTTTAGATTAAATGAGTACTTTAAATTCTGGATCTAGGGAGTGCCTTTTTACTCTACTTTAAGAAGAGATAATTAATATTATTTTATCTTTCTCTATTACAGTAGTACGTATAAATCCCTTAATGGGTATCAAACGCCGAGGCGTCGCCGCTTACTGATAGAGGGGACATTGGAACCCCTGCGGTAGAATTGAGACCTCACGATTGTTTCTACTTCTGACAGAATTCCACAATTTATTAAATATATTGTGTACATTGATTTGGCCGACCCTTCAAGTAAAAGGAGGCCAAATATCCCGTATGTGTATATGGGCGCAAGTGACAGCCCTATGAGATTTGTATAGCGTAAGTGGCTAATCATAACGGGTTCTTCTATAGATTGTGTAATTCTAGTTTGTTTAGCTATCGTCCCCACTACTCTGGCTGTGGTTGTGGTGGACGCTGTCCTTGCGATCAGCTATTCGCAAGATTCTAACCATTAGTATTTTGCTTTTTAGAAAATTAAACAGACTTCTTTTATTTCCTACCTACTGTGTTTTGCTGTAGTTTATTTTCCACTGCGCACAGCTTTCTCATACGTGACAGTAGATCTAAGGAAATTAATTTCAGACGCAGCTGCTTTGTGAAAAAATGTTTATTCCAGCGATTTTGAATGTCTTCGATAAATTCAAACAGTACCCAAGAATTTTTGAATTTTTCTGACTGAGCTTTCATTGATTGAGCATTCTTTATCTTTTTCATTGATTGACTAGGGGAAGCAATGCAGAATTGGGAAATAGTTTAAATATGTCTTTATCTAAAAATTTAAAACAAATAATATTCTTAGCCTTCACTTTTAATAATTAACTTTAGCGCCTGAAACTTACATTCTTAAAAATAGAAGCGGCATCGGTAATCATAAAAAAGATCTCTTTTAGATAAGAAGTCCTCAGCCCACGTGAATAATATTAATTAATTCTAACCCGTATCTGAATTTTCTTAACATCTTTAGTACGTTTCACTAATTTTTATGTTTACATAATTACTAGCCCATACGATTATCATCTTTTCCTTGCCCTCAGAAAAAGTTCGGGCGCGGGGGGGGGGGGGGGGGGGGAGGAGTAAAAGTTTTTAAAATGAGTAGAATCTAGCAAAAATAACCGAAAAATGTGGATATACAAATTAATAAGGACAACAATTTATTGTCCCGTATGCGCATTTCGGCTACCTTGTATCCATCAGTCAGCGGAATACAGAGTACGTAGTGAAAAAACGCTATACACTCACTCACCAAAAGTCATGGCACACCCCTCCAATCAGGTTCTCTGTCCGTACTGAGAAGGATCCCACTGCTTCCATTCTCGGAATGCAAGTACACAGGACTCCTTGATATCACACAATCATTATAAGCAAAGTTAGCTGCAGAAATGGCTGCACGCCGAGACCTATTCGTATTTGAACGTGGGTTGATTGTTGGCGAAAGACGGATGGGTTCCTCAATATCAGATGTTGCCAACACCCTGCAATTTTCCCGCACAACCGTTGCAAGGGTCTATCGACAGTACCCCCAACGAGGGGTTACAACCCATATCGGACAGCAGGCGGGCCGCCCACACCTCATTGATGTCAGAAGTGTTCGCCGGATCACCCGGCTTGCAACGGCTGACCGAAGGGCGGCAGCGGCCCAAATCACCATGCGGTACAACCAGGGACGTCCCACAACAGTATTCGTAACGACAATGGCAGCTGCAGGCTTTGGGAGCAGGAGGCCACGACAGGTGTCACTCTTGACAGCTGCACATCCTCGAAAACGCCTAGCCTGGGAAAACCAACATCGAGATTGGACCGCTGAGGACTGGCGAAGCGTTGCCTGGTCCGACGAGTCACGGTTTCGGCTGTATCGGGCCGCTTGTCAGGTGGGGACCACTCAGGCAGATGAAATCGTCCAGTATCGCTATCCGCCATGTTTTCGTAACTTGATTTCGTATCTCTACCGGAAATGATTCCCATTTCTTGTGACTTCCTCTTAAAGCTGTATATGGCGCTGTTAGATGAGTCGGGGATTCGTAAACACTTGAAGATGGATGGTACAACGTATCTACGGTTTACTGTATTCTTATAATCGAGTCAGAGAGCTATCTTATATAAAATGCTAGGTTAAAGTTCAGAGTGGCGTCCCCAACTTCACGGACGGCCCCGTCGCGTTCAGGCTCAGAAATTATTATGCAAATTTTGTTTACGAATAGGCAAATAATTTATCTGATTTTAGGAACTAATTTATTCATAAAATCATGCTGAAACAATTCATGAAATCCCCGTCAGCGCACATAAGATCCCGGGCGGCCATAATGCCAACATGGAGGATGGCGTGTGTCTCTTTCTCCTCACAAGGTGGCAGTGGCGTACACATTTGCTCCCATTTGTAAGATTGCAAGACATTTTGCTATCAACTTACTTGCTCCG
>JAHWFO010029355.1:0-11240 GCA_023313115.1 Rhysida immarginata
ATAATCATATAACACCTATCTCGAATTTACATAGGGTTTCAGGAAACTATGATATTATGGAATTTATGTCAGATCATTAAAAAGTTCTTGTGTATTTTCAGTATACTGAAAAAAACATTCAATTTATTACAATAACCGTTTGGAATATCCTATAATATAACAAAATATTAACAATAAAAGCGATGAATTTTTAATATCAATAATGAATAAGTAAACGATATATCTCAATTACTATACATGTATTCATTATTGATATAAAAATTTATCTTTTAAATTGGTAATATTGTGTTATATTGTAAGATAGTACAAATAATTATTATGATATTAAAAATTCACAGTTTTTACTCTTAGTAATTCAATTTATTCCTTAAAAAAAAACCTTACAATTAATAACACAACGGCTGGGAAATGTAAATCCCAGGTCTTTGGTAAAAACTTTGATTTTGGAGGTGAAAAAGTCTCCAACTCTATTTCGAGGGCATGACGATCTGTAAACTGTCGTTTGCGCATGATTATCCAATGATCTAACAAATGATAATCTGTGAGAGAGATGACATATGAGTACGGAGAGATGGAGCACAATTTCCAAGATCTTGAACTGCAAGATCTTAAAGGCTATCTTGCATAGACCTGTAGCAGTACGGCCTTTGCGATTTACTAATGAAGGTTGTTTTTGAGGAGTTTATGAAGAGTACGTTGAAGCATATGACAGTACACATAAAAATGACATTGATCTAACAGTAATACCTCAAAGTGCATTACTCCAACCTCTATCCAGAAAACGGTCAGCAACACTTTCTTTACGTACAGGTCCTGTTTGGGATCTTTCTCGGAGGTGGTTAGTTCGATAGGTTTTATGGACGCTTCAACAGTTAGGTTATTTTTAATATTTCCTCACCCAATCCAGAGTATTCAATATGATTATTATCTTTTTACATTCCGAGAACAAACACAAACATCCATACCTGCAAGCCGACGGATTCTTTGTATGCTCCAGCGTTTTCGGCCACTAGGCCGGCCTTTCTAGGACGTTCTTCTAATGATAATCATTGGTAAAATAGATGAATATTATTGTAGACGACCCACTTTTCAGTCCATCCGTGGTTGACGTTGGAGCAAGGAAGAGAAAGTGGGCCAGGCGTTGCATTTTATTTGCTCCTGACTAACCTAAGCCCGCTCTAGCGGCGGACAACCTGGACCTTTGACCGGCGCGGGAAATCTAAAAGGCGGCATTTCGGTTGTGAATGTGACAAAATATTGATGAATTAAATTACCCAATTAATCGAAATTTGTCGATTTATTTCTTTGGCTAAAATTACCATGCAATTTATGAAGGGTGTTGCATGAACTTCTTTGAAACAGGAATGCCGGTAGGAAAGAATATCATGCTTTGAATTGAAGAAATATGATGCCTCATATTACAAAGGGCCGCTCTTGGGATAATTTCGTTACATAAAAGCATTAATTTTGCTAATACGTCGGTGTTGATAATCAGTGCAAGATTTTATATAATCCCTGGAAAGAAAAAAACAAATATGTATTCCAACTCATTGCGGTGCATCTAAACAAATTAATTAAAAACGAATTACTCGTAAAATCATTTGGAAAATAATTTATTGGTAAAGAGCTATATTTTATTTTCATAACCCATTTTTTATGTAGACTTCTAATGGTTGGATTTTCATTAAAAATTACAGAAGTAACTCTTCTGTGGAAAATAAAAACTAATACGCATAATCTTGAGAAATAAGAAACTAATATGTGCCATTTCACTTGTAAATTGCATTTTATATTCCTGAATCTTCACCTACCTCCCTTTTCTGTTAAATGAGTTATTCCATGACAGCAATCAACACATTTTATTATTCATTTTAAAGTCGACCCCCATTAATAATGGCTCCAAAAAAACAGCTGTCCGGTGATATGAAAACAAGAATAACTGAAAACTTGCAACGCGGCGAAGAGCAAGATGTAGCCAAGTGCTTTGGATGCACACCTTATGGAAGAAATTCAAGACCACAGGATCCGTTAAGAGGCAAAAAGGAAGTGGAAGACCAAAGGCAACAACTCCGAGACAAGATCGAGAATTGAGGAAGCTGTGCAAGAACATGAGAAAACAGATCTCCAAAGACATGAACAGTAAATGGGCTAAGTCAGGTGTGAAAGTGAGTGACAAAAAACTAAAAAACAGATTACATGAACTGGGTTATCATAATCGGATAAAACCAGCTCTCACAACCAAACAAGGGAGCACTGTACACGCATCCGCGTGCTCTTCGAACTATGCACGGACACTGCGCGCTGCACGGCATGGCGCATTGTCCTACTGGAAGATGCCATCGTGCTGAGGACACACAATCTGCAAGTAGGGGTGGACATGGTCCGAAAGAACAGATGCGTACTTCCATTGGTCCATGGTGCCGTCCACAATGATGAGTGCACCCAGGGAATGCCATGAAAACATTCCCCAGACCATAACGCTGCCTCCTCCGGCCTGGACCCTTGCGGCACGTGTAGCAGGGTGTTTGTTTTCTGACGCTGAACGCCGTACATGCCATTGCCCATCTGTCCGATGGAACATAAACCATGATTCATCGGAATAAAACATCTTTCGCCAGTTGATTGCTGTCCAGTTGCGTTATTGGCGAGCAAATGTCAGCCCTTGTTTCCAGTGAACAGCATTGGTGCACGAACCACCCGTCTGCTGCGGAGCCCAACTGTCGTTGAGATACAGGTTGGTAGCTCCTCTCGGCTTCCTGGAAGGGTCAGTTGGTCCACGGTTGCACGTCTGTTCGCTTGCACGCATCTCCGTAGCCGTCGTTCACCCCTGTCAACTATGGCCCGTGGTGCCCCACACTGGCACGTCGCTGATTTTGGGTATTGCCATTCTGCTATGCACAGTATATTTTCACCACGGCGGCACGCGAGCAGTTCACAAAACTAGCAGTTTCAGAAATACTGCCTCCCTTGGCTCGGAAGCCAATGATCATGGAAGTCGAATAAATGGTGAAAGTTTCGCCATGACTCCAACAATTGCAATGTTTTCTGCTTCCCTCTGACACCCTTCTTATACCACCCCCCCCCCAAATCTGATACTGGTATGTACCTTCTGGATGTAACCATTTTCCGCCGAAGTTGAACGTAGGGGATGGTCACATTAATCTGACTAGACTGTGTATTAAAAATGCATCTGAATAACAATTTGTAACCGGGTACAAGTACATTTTAATTTTTACTGTTTTGTGTTACTTGACTGTTAATCTTATTTTGAATGTTTCTTTCTAAATATAATACGTTTTTATTATAATTTAAAACCAATTGATCTTTATTTAAAATAAAAGATATACAGGGTGTCCCAACGGTACACGTCCAAAATGAAAAATTGATTGAGTAGAGGACCTCAATACCTATGAGAATCATCCCCATGTAATTTATCTAAATTATTACTCTTATTTTATTAACGATATTAACAATTTTGTGATTTTTCCGGTAACCCTTCGAAGATATACACTCACCGGCTAATGAATTAGAAACCTTCGTTCAATATGGTTGTGACCCTCCTTTGGCTGTAATTACAGAACATACGCGGTTTGGCATGGACTCTAAAAGGCGTTACAATGCAGGTAAGGTAATCGCAGACCATGCATTCGTCAGAGAGACCTTCAGGTCCTGCACATTAGACGAAAGCGGATGCCTTCGACGAATATCTCTTTCCAACATGTCCCAAACATTCTCGATCGGATTCAAATCCGGACTTTCCGCTGGCCACGGCAGATGTTGCAACTCTGAGTCATGTTCAGAAAACCACTCCTGAACAATTCTTGCTCGATGGACAGTAGCATTGTCGTCCATGAAGAACCCGTCACCATTTGGGTACAAATGCACCATTGCAGGATGGACTTGATCTGCAGCAATGTTCAGGTAGTCTTTGGCTTTCACCCGACCGTCAAGGAATATCAGGGTACCCTTGCCATACAAACAAAACATAGCCCATACCATGACGCCTCCTCCTGCAGCTTGAACTGTGTTTACAACACATGAGGGGTCCATCGCTTAATGGGGCTGCCGCCAAATTCTCTGTCGGCCATTGGTGCAAAACAATGTGTAACTTGACTCGTTCGACCACATCACCTTTTTCCAGTCGTCTACTGCCCAGTCACACCGTTCTTTACACTACTGCAGGCGAACTTTCCGGTGTGTTACTGACACCAGGGGCTTCCTCACTGGCATGCGACTTCCCATCCCTATTCGCTTCAACTCTCGGCGCATTGTTCTGGAGGAGATAGGTTGTGATGATCCTTCATTGAAGCCTGCCGTCAGTTGCTCCACAGTAGACCTTCGGTTTTGGCGCACAATCCGTCTCAGACGACGTCGGTCCCTGTCTGTGTTGATTGTTTTTGATCCACAATTCTGCCGTTTCGTCAACACTTGTGGAATCCGTTTCCACGCATTGAACACCTTGGAGACCTGACTTTTGAGATACCGGTCAGTTGTACTGTCCTGGAAATCGTAGCTCCAGCTAGACGGGCTCCCACAAAAACTCCTTTTTGGAACTCAGACAGGTCTGCTTTTTCCCCATTTTGCTCAACTTGAGCAGCTGCAGCTTGTTCCTACCAACGTTGCCAACCGTGTAATAATTAATACATTTGTGCATTGTTTAGCTTGTATTATAACAATATCCAACATTAAATATTCCCATCTAAAAACCGGTGAGTTGGCAACCCTGGTTCCTACCCTATACCTGCAGCTTGGAATAAGCATGTACCTCACATGATTGCATTCTTTTGCGTATCACAATCGTTTCTGACCTATGACTCCGCTTTACATATCAGTACAGTAATTCATCACGGGTTTCTAATTCATTGGCCAGTGTGTGTAGAAGTTGGTGGCAGACATTTCGAACAGTTATTGTAATGACATGTTTTCCAAATAATATGTGTAGGTTTTCAATAATCCACCTGTAGAAACCTTTAAGATGATTTAGCTGTTCCCAGAGGAAATATCAATTTTTCTATGAAACTCCTTTTTTTACCTTTAAAAATCGCATGCTTTATTTTTAACCAATTACATGTACTGTTTTTTTTCTAACAGTCTATTAAATACCTATCAGTGCTCCTGACCTGATTTATTTTGTTTAGATTCATCATCAAAGATTTCTGAAACTTCAAAATAACTCAGACCTTCCTACTTTAACATTGATTTGCGAAAACGATTTGCGAAAAATTGTATGAATGCTGTTAAGACAGGTAAATATAACCATATGGGTGATTTTCGTTGGGAATCATGAAAATTCGGCCACGCGTGTTCCTGAAACACGTCAATCCGGTCACGTATGTGCCCGAAACATGTAAATCCGGCCACGTGTTTGCTCGAAACACGTCGTCCATTTTCTGAAATTGAATATTACGTTGCCCAAAGAATATAATTCCATTGACTAAATTCCTCAAAACGACATACACTCCCGAAAACACATTTTAATGGAATAAGGTAAGGTTACTGACAAAATCACAAAATCGTTAATATCTTCATATTAATAACACTTCGGATGCATACAAGGGGATGATTCTCATAAGTACTGAGGTCCTTTACTCAGTTTTTCATTTTGGACGTGTACCGTTGGGACACCCTGCATATTTTAAAAAAGTATATATTTAAAGGCGGAAGTTTGTCTTTTTTGTCCGGAGCGCATATTACCTATCTTTATATTGCTAGAGTTCATAAAAATGAAATTTTGGATACTTTTTTCGATTAAAAAAAAGGTTTTTTAAAAGCCTATTCACAAGCATTGAACGAATATTAAACAGAACGCGAAATTCATCAGTGCCGTTGAAGTAAAATCATGTTCGATAATTTTATTTTGCGATATAAAAAAATGAAGCAAATTTATTTTGCGAGAAAAAACAGACATCTGTTTCAAAAAACGATTAAATTAAAGATAAAAATATTATTAAGTCATACTGCGGATGACGTAGTTATCCATAACACACCGCTTCTGACATCATAGGAGAACGCATAAGAGTCCTAATGAACTCTAGCAATGTAAAAGTCGGTAATATGCTTCCGGGGAGGCATGAAGGCTAGAGCGGGCTCTGATGGAGGATCCATTTATCCAATATTTTAACTTTTCCCTGTATGCGAAAATGATTATGCACAGTTCCCTCTGTCACTGTGCTTATGCCTGACAGGTTTGGCATGGATTAGCCGCAATAACTGCCTTCAGTGCATCTCCATCAACAGCAGGCGGTCGTCCAGAGCGGGTGTTATCTTCGACGGATTCATCTCCATCCAGGAATTTTGAAAACCAAAACTGAGCTTTTCATGTTGACAAGGCATCCTGGCATACGCTTAACATACATTTCAGGATGTCTCAGTTGTATTGTGACAGTTTGAATTCAAAAAACAATGTTGCTCGAATTTTGACCTTTTATTTACCGCTTGTGACTATGATAAAGTAATTTCAATTAAGACTCTTCTCAAAAGAATAGGTATAAAGATGCAAATATTTGTTAAGTGGTTCAGGCTGCTGAAATAAGCAAGAATTTATTAAATGACCTGATATTTACCATTCTATTTGGAATTTCTTATCTTTAAGAATATTTCTGTATACATATTAATCCGTAATGTCATCTATTTGATGTATGTTGTCATCTATCCTGCGTAAGAAAATGCTCCCACACAATCAGTGCGATAAATGGTAATTGTCTCTGTTGGCAATTGATGTGCAAGATTAAATCTTTGACTATTAACACAGTCGAATATTTCTTATTCTGTCACTGCCAAATAGTTGAAACTTATTTTTATCAGAAAACAAGATTTTGCGCCACATTTTAGATGACCATGACAAATGAGTATAGCAAATTCTAGTCTAGATTTACGATTTTTGGTAAAGATAAAAGGTTTCGTTACTCGAATTCCAGCATTATTCTAGCGGCGTGAAACACTTTTTCAACTGATATTTACACTACGTTCTTCATTAATTTCACATATTTCATGTTACTTTTACTTTCGCACTTCATGTTAATTTTACTTTCTGCAATCTAGGAGTTGTTTTGCGGGTGTCACGGGTAAAATTATAGCGCAGTGGAAATGAGCTTAACAAGTGTAAAAAGAGACAACAATGTAGTCATATTAAATTTTTAGATTTATTAAAACAAACTTAATTCATACAGAAATAATAATAATGCATCACATAATGGTTTGCAACCTGGAGAAGACTCCAGGATATGGGCGTCCTCTAACACGAGGATTCGCCCTAAGGAGAACACATTGTCTCCTTTACAGAAAACATAGAAACAACAACAGTTACCAACGATATAATATATATCGATGTCCTAAACGGCGTAACTGAAAGAAAGGGAGCTCAACGAGCCCGAACTACTACACCGGAGAAGTAGTAGAAATTAGGCGCTTAATGTGCGATATTTTACTTAACGGTCTGAAGACCTACTCGCATGTAGGTATTCCTGTATTAGGTTCTGAGGCCGCAGAAACACACAATGGACTACGGCGACGCACCGCGTTTGATGGGAGGCCAGCAAATGCTGATCCTGTAAAGAGAAAGAAATATGGATTCTTAGCCCAAACCTCTAACGTAAAGAGGATAGCACGCTGCGCGAGAGGGCGTGCCGCTGCTAGATTGAATAGGAGAGACTGAAACAAAATAAAATATGCACATGAGTCAGCTTACCTCCGAGTTGAATAATAGGCACCCAAATCTTCTTTAATGAATGCTGCCAACCATGGGGCGATTAATGTCCAGTCGTCTGACTCCTAACTTGCGGACCCCTCTTTCCACGTAGCGGTCTTTCACGACTTTTTCTTAGTTGACTTTGTGATTACGCAGAGTGATGTGAAAGAGAAGGGAGGAGGCGGTAAGGTAGATATAAAATTACGTTTAATCAATATAAAATAAAACTTGCAGGTACAAATTAATAAAACAATAGAATTCAATGATGCTTAAATCTTCGGATTGAAGGATTTCAAAACTTGAGCATAAGTTCTTCGCTGGTATCCATTGCATCCGAGTCCTGCTGACCAACTTGTTAATTGTGGCAAGTAGTGAGGGGCCGCTCCAAACTCAGTCGTGTCCTTCGGTCGAACTTTGGAGTTTTCGGAGATCGACTTCTCGGCGTCTGGCCGTTTGTTCAGGTCGAATTCGTCTACATAAAATGAATCGTACTACTGAGATTAGCATGAGGAAAATTTTCCACCTTAATGATTATGAGTTCGACTACTCTGCTGAGAGCTAGAAGATTAATCGGATTAATGTAATCAAATCGAGCAATAGTTGAGTGGCAAAATAATAGTCGAGAGGCAAGCGTTAATTCAATCATTAATTGATTTCAAGGAAATAGGTTCTACGATTAAAAGTCCATAAATCAACTTATTACCTGCCCACGGAAGCAGCTTAGCAAAGCGCAACTCGCAGCGCGAGATCTCTACGCGGAGCGCGCTTGCGGAGCCTACGATTTCCGATCGGGCTCTGGTCGGGTCACAGAAGGTTTCGTTCCTTTTCCTTGAGCGGCGTGGGTTTCTCGCTTGACGGCTGTGAGCGATGCCGATATCCCTGGACGTGGATTCCGTACTTCGTGTCGTACCGCACGTTTCCTTCTCGTGGATATTCGCTCGGCGGTGCTGCTCGTGTCCGCTCGTATTCGTGTTTCCTGCCTTCTCAGTTCCGACTCGTTGGGTACTGTTTTCTTCCTCGGTAAGTAAATAACAATTAGGAAAATTGAACTTAGAATTTATACGACCTGTATCGTCGATAGATTCCTTCCGAAAGACCGGGGCGTTCCGTGTAGATGAGGCGGCTGTTTGGCTTGGGCTTCGTGAACGACTGGGGCTCCTGCATCGACGTGGCCGAGATTTCCTATGTCTCTTTGCAGATCGTCGCCCTTTCCTTGCAATCGGCTGAGTTGAGGTTCGTTCACTTTCTTTGGCTCCAGTAGCTCCATGTGGTTTCCTTCGGTTTCCCTGGGTGCTCTCTCTCGACTGTCCTCTGCCTTGAGTTTTTAAAGGCCGAACTGCTTTGCATGCGTTGAATAAATTTGTTCTGTTGAATAAATTTGTTCCTGGCGAATGAGCGTTCTCCAGCATTCCTCCTGCGTTGATGGACGCTTCGAAAAATCTTCGAAGGAGGAGAGAAGTGGCTGACGTCATTCTCCACCCAACACGATGCTGACCCCGCTCGATGTTGCTTAACTTCAGCCTTGGGCGTCGTCTGCTTCTCTCTTTTGTCAGATGGCTTCCTCTTCTTCGTGCGTCGATGCGAAGCCCTTGATAAGCGATCTGACACGGTCCCACTGGATAAAGGCCTGGAGAGGCTGGTGACCACTACCAAGTTCGTTCCGATGAATTGCGGAGGAGATATGCTCAGCTGCCACTCGACCCGTCGCCGAAACACTGTCGCTAAAGTAGCCAAAATTGATGCACTCCTCGACGAGCACTAGTTTCCAAATTGACGACCATACTTCAATACCGGGCGAGTTTCGGCTTCTCCGTCGTTGGCTGCAACGATGTGTACTCGCGCCGGCCATTCCAGCTGCTGAATAAAAGGAAGCACATGTACAATTAGTCTCGCGCGAGGGCTGCAACGAATCTTTTTCACCACTCGTATTCTCAGGCTGCACACGAGCACCGTCGTTCATGCTGCGACTGTCCGCAGAGCACGGAGGTTCCCACACGAACCAAGCACTCCATTCATACGTGAAAATCGGCGTAATAAAGTTCCCGGAATGTCTTTTCTCGTGTGGAGCTCGTGCTTGACCTCTTGCTCGGACGGCTGACTCGTGCACTTCCCTAGAATCTCTCTTTTCCTACGCCCGCCTCTCAAAAATCGCGCTATCGCGCAAATCTCCGCCTCTTCCGTCTTTAGGCTTTTTGCCCCGCCATCTGTTGCCAGTGATACGCCGTACATGCCTATAGGAGTTATTAATAATATTATTAATATTGCTACTGCCAACAGATGACGCCTGAGGCTGAGCTTTAGAAGCAGACGCTCCATTAGAAAGTTTGCGACCGCGCTCGCGAGTGCTCACAATACTTTGTGACATGCTCGCGCTGGCAGATCGCTGTTTAACCTGCGATAACTTACTATGTTTATCTTTTTCATTCGCTTTTGACGCCGCTATTCCCTGCGATCTTTGCCGCCTAAAGAACGCCTCAATGAGCCCTTTACATCTGTGAAGGTTACCCTCGGGTTCCCAAGTTGGCTGAGGGTAACCCACCCACTTGACGAAAAACTGACGTTGGGGTTTCTTCCCCTTCACGTCAAGCAAGTTTTGGACCTTATAGACGTCTTTGAATTGTGGGCCCTGAATCGGACCCGGCTGTTTACGGGAGCCTTTTCTTCTCCTCTTAAATTTTTTTAAGAAGGAGCAATGAATAACTCTATTGCCCCCCCATTTACGTGGAATTTGTACCTTGGCTGAAACTTTATTTATAATGTCCAAATGAGGCTATCACTACTACCACACCGGAAGGGAATAAATGGACCTTGGCTAACCTTCCTATCAGTGGCGGCTCGTCCATAGGCACTGCGGCACCCCAGTTTCACTTTCGATATCGATAAAATTCAATATAATGTGTCTTTTTTTTCTTTAATACTATTCTTATACAGTACATCTATATTACATGATCCTTAGGCTTAATGTTACTAGCTATTCCCTAGTTCGTGAAAAAATTACAATTTCCTGACGCAGCACCCCCAGAAATTTTGGTTAATGTTCACTATCTGCACAATCGCGCGGGGTGTCGCACAGTTGCAAACTTACCTGTCGTGCGTTTCGCTTTGCGTTTTTGAGGTTTGGTGTTTCTTGTTGGAGTTTCATCTGATGGATGTGTGTATTTCTTTGGCGCTTCTTTTTTAGGAGTTTTTCGTTTGGGTGTTCGTTTATTTATTTATTTATCTTTTTTTGGTTTCTGTTTTTGAGGTGTTCGTTGTTTTTTGTGTTAGGGCTGTGGTGGTGTTTGTGTTTTTTTTTTGCCTTTTTGTTTTTTTATGCCTGTATTTGTTGCTTTTCCTGTTTGTTGTGTGGAGTTGTTTTTGCTATTTCCGGTGTCAGCATTTGTGGTTGGGTTGTTGTAGTGTTTGGAGTTCTGCTGTTTTAGTAGAGTTTTTTTTGTTTCTCTGTGAAGCTTCGGGTGGTTGCTTTTAAGATTAGTGTTCCTTTTTTTGTTTTGCGTGCTGGTTTTTGCTGTGTGTGTGTGTGTGTGTGTGTGTGTGTGTGTGTGTGTGTGTG
>JAHWFO010029376.1:0-15294 GCA_023313115.1 Rhysida immarginata
TTCTTCTTCTGTAAAGCTCTAACCATACTCCAAATGGAATTGTCGCGTTCCGACAAGCTTTTGAGTTTTTCATTCCATCTAGCGTCGCGAAGCTCTTTTATCTCCTCTTGAACTCTTCGCACTAACCTGTTGTACCTGGTTTTGAGCCAAGATTCACGATAGCGTTGCCAAAGTCTACGGGTCCTGTTTCTTTCAGCAATTAGGCGTTGGATTCCAGGAGAGAGTTGGATTCGATGAGAAGGTTTATTCTCTGATGGATACTTAATGACTTCTATGGCACTGTTAATACATCTGGTGATGCCATCAACAAATTGATCGATGTCCTCTGTACAGTAAGCAACGTCGGGATTGTAGCCATAGTCCTTAAGAATATCTTTGTAGAGCTTCCAGTCTTGATGATGTACGAGTTCTTCTCGGAAATTTATGTCAACATTGTCAAAGTTCAACGCCACAGGCTTATGGTCAGAAGAAAGGTCATCAATCGTGAAGATATTGTACGGTTTGAAGAAACCCTTCAAGAACGAGATGTCCAAAACGTCACTACTAGAGGAGTGGTCGCAGTAGTAGGTGTCCTCCACAGGTCCAGCAGCGATGATATCATCTCTACTTTGTATGTACCTATAGAGAATCATGCCGTTGTAATTCTGCGTTCTGGAGTTCCAGCTTGGAGAGAAGTTAAACTCGACAATCGACAATCGAACAGTGAAGTGTACATTCGTTAGGATGGGACGTAAGCAGTGCTTTCACAAAGCTCATCTAACCAGAATAAACTCCAAATGAAATACACTGAGGTAGTCAAGAAGCCTAACCAACCCAAGCGGTCTTCCATATTATACAAAAAAGAAAATAAGATTGACGATTGTCAGAAACAAAATACAAACGAAATTAAAAAACACAAGGAGAAAGAAGATTATCACATCTTCCAGTAGTCTGGGAAAGAGACGTTGCTAATATCTTCAAAATTGATGTCAAGAACGTGTCTCGGTTTACGATACTTCGTATGCCAGTTCATATTCATTGAGTTCTCCAGTATCCCTTTCACAAGCTTATTGTCGTGAGTCTTCATCTTCTGTATCATAATCAAAAGGAGATCCTGTATAAAGTTACCGATATGGGCCATGTTTAAATCGAGGTGGATGGATTGGTTTTTCACCGTCCTTCTGTCCAGCTGGGCAATAGTCCTCAGGGTAACATTCTGGAATGACTGTAGTTCACTCCATCTGCTTTTGCAGATAGTCGCCCACGCAGGTAGTGCTTTCTTGTTTAGGGCGGTTGGGTGGCTGTTTTAGGGAACGTTTGTTATTATTGAGAACTGTGGTTGTTACCTTGTCTGGGAAATCATTGAGGCGGGCTAGTTGATATGTAGTGGCAATCTCATATCTCCTGGCTTCATTGGTGATGGGGTATGTGAGTGCTCTTCTAAAGTTGTATGCTAATGCTGCTGTTTTATGTTGCATGGGGTGGTTGGAGAAATATGAGATAATATTTGCTGCAGTGGACGGTTTTCTGAATATTGCAAATTCGAATTTTTGTGTGCGGGCGTTTCTACGAATGTTGACGTCAAGAAAGTTGATAGCTTCATCTATTTCATGTTCAACGGTGTAAGTTAGTGCGTTGTGGGCGGTATTGAAGGAGCATAGACTCAAGGAGATATTAGATTCAAGGAGCATATATTCAAGGAGATATTCCTAACTTCAATCCAGCTGTCCAACAACGAGCAACGTCTCCTTGACAAAGGTCTCAAACATGTTGTCTATAAGAAGCCCACACAATCCGATTTACACGATGTCATCACAGATGTTGAACATGCCATCAGCCTACTCCCCCAGACCGACCGTCCTCCTGCGCGAGCCATCGCCGGACATCTCATACACAAATCCTTCATAGAAGCGTCCGCATCTAGACCACCCCGTGAACTTCTCGCCGATGCTGCTGCCTCCACCACCTTGAAAACGAAGTTACGAGACTCCGATGCCCTCGTCGTCAAGGCTGATAAAGGTAACGTGTCGGTCATCATTGACCATTCTACTTATATAGATAAAGTCAATGATTTCATCTCTGCCAACAATTTTGCCACCCTTCCTTCCGACCCCACCTCTAAGTATCACAAATCCATTATTTCCGTCGTCAACAAATCCCCACGCTTCAGATACCTCCGACGCCTCATCCCGCCTAACCCTCGCCCACCCAACCTTAACGCCCTAGTCAAGATCCATAAACTTAACATGCCCATACGCCCCGTCGTTAACTATTCCCCAGCTCCTGCCCACCTCGTTGCCAAATCCCTTTCTACGTTCCTCTTTAACCTGAAAATCCTCCGTAATACTTACAATGTACGTAATTCCCTAACCCTCACTGAGTCCCTTTCTTCCATCCGCACTGATGAGCACCTCTCCCTTATGTCCCTTGACATACACTAACATCCCTGTCACCCCCACCCTTTCTATACTACAGCGTCTGTTGCTTGCTGCGTCTTTCCCTAAACCCGATACTATTGACCTACTAGCTATCCTCTCTGTAATTTCTTCGCAGAACTACTTCTCCTTTAACAACTCCTACTATTCCCAACCCACAGGGCTAGGAATGGGATTCCCACTCAGCAGTTTTCTGTCTGAGGTATTCCTACAGCACCTGGAATTAACATACGTTACCCCCTTCCTTAATAATCCCTCTGTCATCGCATATTTCCGATATGTCGATGATATCCTCATCCTCTTTCATTCCCGATACACTACCCCCACTAATATTGTCAAGATTTTTAACTCCTTTTCTCCACATATCCAATTTACTTTTGAACTAGAAACTAACCGATCCATCCCTTTCCTTGATATCCTCATTACCAACAACCCCCACACTAACTGCCTCTCCTTTTTCGTCTTCCGTAAACCGACCACATCCTCCAACTTAATACACCATTCCTCCTCACACACCCCCCCCACCCACAAACAAGCCTCATTAATATTCCTAATTGACCGTGCCCTGAAGCTTCCCCTCAGCCCCCTATCCAGATCATCCGAACTCCGCATAATCCGGAACCTCGCCCATGCCAATGGATAATCGACCTCCATGTTCTCCCGTATTCTTCACCGCCGCAGATGGGCCCTCTTCTCCCCCTCCCCTCTTGTTTCACCCCTTCCCAAAAAATGGACGTCCTTATTGTATCTGGGCCCTAATTTCTCCCAGTTCTCTAACTTCCTGTCATCCCTCGGCCTTCGAATATCTTTTCGTACTCCTACACCATCAGCCCGCATCCTGAACCCACTTGCCGCCGTCACCACCGACAAATATTCCCAATCCGGAGTTTACCGCCTGAATTGTGCGTTTAGCGACAGATTCTATGTAGGATTATCGACCCGCAATTTTGCAATACGATTCAAAGAGCACATTGACTCGTATAGAAAACGAGATCGTAATTCCCACTACGCAAACCACCTCGAAGATTCCAGACACGCTTTAAAGACGCAAGAAGATGTTATGTCTGTCCTACATATCTGCAATAGGCCAGGAAAAACTGCTACCCTCGAAGCGATCGAAATATTTAAGGCCAAGAAGTCCTCCCCCCACCTGCTTCTCAATTATCAAACAGACTTTAATGTATATGCAATACTTAACTCTTTATCCGATCTTTTATGATCCCTTTTTTCTCGTTTTCTTTATTATGATTTTGTTTTCCTTTGCATTTTGTTATTTCTTGCCTGTTTATTTTTCTGTAAATCCTCTTGTTTTCAGACAACCGGATAAGTTCTCTTTTCGGTCCGTGTAAACGCGCACCATCCCTTTGTATATTTTCTTTTTGTATAATTTATAAAAAATTAGCGTTTACATCCTTTTTATTCTATTGGCCATTATATTTCAAAATTCTGTGGTTTTTCTATTTATTCTGTTGGCCATTATTTCCTCTTTAATTCTTTTGTATCCTATTGGTTCATGTATATGCGTAATTTGTACCACTGTTTTGTATATAAAGGCTTGCATGCCTCTTGCTGTATATATCCTTGACAAAGCCGGGAATAAATGGCGAAACTAGTTGGAACTCCTGATGTCCCTCTGTTATACTGTAAGGCCACCACCTGTTTAATCAATAGGAACAGTATTATGATCCACCCTTCTACCGAGATATTAGTTTCAAGGAGCATAGACGGTCATGGACTAACGGCGATAACGCATCCGCATACGCCACACATCTCCTCAAAAACAAACATAGATTGTTGGGAATAGAGTAAAGCATGTCTGTCATTTGGACAAGCAACAACAAAGCCAAGATCCTACTACGTGAAGAGGTAGAAATCACGAAAAGACTACTAACACAACCATCAACACTACTCAACAACCAGACGTTCTTTGAAAGAGAGGACCTAATCCAAGTACTCATCAAGGCGTAGGCACGAACAAGGAACAAAAAGCGGATGCTACCCATACAGCCGTCTATTAGGTCCGCGCATTCCTACAGTCTTCCTATCAAATTCGATACCTGTCTATGTCCATCCAGTGACTATTCAATTATTATATCAATATTTCCTACTTGTTTCCGTATCCCACACATCCTGTATAAATACCTGGCCATGGCCAGTTTAACTTCTCTGGACCTGTGGAGAACACCTACTACTGCGACCACTCCCCTAGTAGTGACGTTTTGGACATCTCGCTCTTGAAGGGTTTCTTCAAACCGTACAATATCTTCACGATTGATGACCTTTCTTCTGACCACAAGCCTGTGGCGTTGTACTTTGACAATGTTGACATAAATTTCCGAGAGTAACTCGTACATCATCAAGACTGGAGGCTCTACAAAGATATTCTTAAGGACTATGGCTACCATCCCGACGTTGCTTACTGTACAGAGGACATCAATCAATGTTTTGAAAACATCACCAGATGTATTAACAGTGCCATAGAAGTCAGTAAGTATCCATCAGAGAAAAAACCTTCTGATCGAATCCAACTCTCTCCTGGAATCCAACGCCTAATTGCTGAAAGAAACAGGACCCGTAGACTTTGGCAACGCTATCGTGAACCTTGGCTCAAAACCAAGTACAACAGGTTAGTGCGAAGAGTTCAAGAGGAGATAAAAGAGCTTCGCGACGCTAGATGGAATGAAGAACTCAAAAGCTTGTCGGCTCGCGACAATTCCATTTGGAGTATGGTTAGAGCTTTACAGAAGAAGAAGAATGTTATGCTTCCTCCACTCCGTACACCACAAGGTAACTATGTGCAAACTGATCAGGACAAGGCCCAAGTCATTGCAGATTCACTGGAACTGCAGTTTGTTACTCCCACCAACGATAAGTCCGAGAGCCAAATCATGTCTCGGCGTGTGGAAGAAGGTATTTACAACTTTGATGAAGTCCCGAAGCATTTTACGAAGTACAACATCGAGGCTGGTGAGATCTCCAACATCATAAATAAACTGAAAAAGAAGATGGCTCCAGGAAAAGACAAGGTGAGTAATAACGCCCTTATGAATTTCCCAACAAACGTTATTGAATTTCTCGCCAATATCATTAGCGACTGCTGGAAATTTTCTTACTTCCCTGTGGCTTGGAAGAAATCTATTGTGTTGAGTATCCAAAAGCAGGGACAAAATCCTGCAATTCCCGCGAGCTATCGACCTATTAGCTTGCTACCCTCGATGTCCAAGGTGTTGGAGAGAACGATCCTTGTCAGATTCCAAGATCACTGTCTAGCAAATGACCTTTTACGGGAAGAGCAGTTTGGCTTTCGTGCTGCCCAATCTTGTCCGATGCAGATATGGAGGCTCATTGAAGACCTGAGCACCCCCCTGAACCTATCCAGGTACTGTGGGGTGGTATTTCTCGATGTCAGTAAAGCGTTTGACCAAGTGTGGCATGAGGGTTTTGTCTACAAAATGATCAGAGACGGGTTCCCTGCCGATTTGATCTTTATGGCGAAATCCTTTCTTGACGGCAGATCCTATCAAGCCAAGGTTGGAGAAAATCTTTCCACACCCCGTGTTGTAAAGGCCGGTGTCCCTCAGGGTTCTGTCCTCGGGCCTATGCTATTTAATTACTTTGTACATGATTTCCCAAAACCCGATAATTGTAATCTGTATTGTTATGCGGATGACACTGCCATTATGACATGGGCACACCAGCCGGCTCACGTTATCACTCGGCTGCAGTGCGCCTTGAAGCAGTTCGAAGACTGGTTTAACTGCTGGAAGTTGAACCTTAACGTCGGAAAGTGCAAGGCTTTGTACCTCAATAGGAAGCTCAAGCATCCCCCAGATTCTCTTGTTCTGTTTAATAAGAAACTGGACTGGGTGGACAACTACAAGTACCTGGGAGTTATCATTGACTCAAGACTCTCATGGAACAAGCATATGTCCTATGCTCTGAACAAAGCGAAGAGGGCTAAGTACAGTATCATAGCTCTTATGGGTCGCAACAGCGCCCTCAGCATTGACAACAAGCTACTTCTGTACAAATCGATTATCCGGACCATACTCCTCTATGGCATGCCTGCGTGTGCGACTATCTGTAAAAGCAGATGGAGTGAACTACAGTCATTCCAGAATGTTACCATGAGGACCATTGCCCAGCTGGACAGAAGGACGGTGAAAAACCAATCCATCTACCTCGATTTAAACATGGCCCATATCGGTAAGTATCGTAAACCGAGGCACGTTCTTGACATCAATTTTGAAGATATTAGCAACGTCTCTTTCCCAGACTACTGGAAGATGTGATAATCTTATTTCTCCTTGTATTTTTTTATTTCGTTTGTTTTTTGTTTCTGACAATCGTCAAATTTATTTTCTTTTTTGTATAATATGGAAGACCGCTTGGGTTGGTTAGGCTTCTTGACTACCTCAGTGTATTTCCTTTGGAGTTTATTCTGGTTAGATGAGTTTTGTGAAAGCGCTGCTTTCGTCCCATCCTAACGAATGTACACTTCACTGTTCGATTGTCGATTGTCGAGTTTAACTTCTCAAAAGTTTTGAGGAGAAGTTCGAAGGTATCAATAAGGAAATTAAGGACTCTCGTAGAGATGTTATTGACAAGATAAGAGAACTTAAGGAAGCCTTTGGGAAATGCTCCGGGACTCCGAAGGCAAGAAACTCCACGGAAGAGAATCCAGTTGATAACAGCAAGGTAAGTAATGTCTTAAAAACTATTTCCTCTTCTAATAATATGGAGTCTATGGATATAATAGAAAATAGTGACTGTTCGACAAACGGTGGCTGTCAGAGAAGTCACTCTGACGGAACTGATGAAGAAGTGGATGACAGTCCCTAGATTGGTGTCACTAATAAAAAATTCAGAAAAGGCACGAGGATTGATAACCTAAAGACCGTCTCCAGAGTATACGAAGAAGTCTTCAGCGCGTCTAGAATGAGGAATCTGAAGAATGGACAAGGTCGCTCGGCTAATGAAGACCATAGAATCACGAAGAGGTATGTACCGCCGATTATCGTGTGGACTCTTGGCGTCCCATTTAAGACGGTTTTAACTGAGCTCGAGAAGCATGTTCCAGTGGAAAAGATCACCGTTCATACGGGCAGAGCTGAAACCGTCAAAGTTAAATGTGAAGACGAAGAAACGCACAACAGGTTAGTCTCTGGAATGAAGTCTGATAATATTCTAAAAATTCAGCATCATCAACTGTAGTCGGAGAAAGTCTTGAAATACGTGATACGTAATGTGGATATTACGTATGACCTCGATGACTTCCAAGAAGACATAAAAAGATCCAACTACTTCCCGGAAAAATTAATTCGCTTGAGGAAAGCCAAAGGCTACATTGATATGCCGATGGTTTTGGTTCTGCTCCCGAACTCCGAACACAACCAGTCATTGAAAAACATAACACGTATTGGGCCGCTTGCAGTAACAATGGAGGCCTTTCGTGGGAACAAGAAGCCACTACATTGCTACAACTGCCTGCGCTTCGGACACGTATCCATGGGCTGCACGGAATAATCCTCGTTGTAATAAATGTGCTGAGGGGCACCAGTCAAGAGATTGCCTTAGGATCAAAGGACAAGACCCCCCAAAGTGCATCAGATGTGGTGGACAGCACACTTCAAGTTACACGAAATGTCCAAAATACCCCCAGGTTCAAAGGATGCCTAGTTCTAAAGTGGCAGTAGGCAAATCCTATGCTGCTGCTGTGTCTACGCCGGAAGATAAAGTCCTCAACATCAACGACCTACCAGGTATGTATAAGCAATTAGGACGTATCTTTCATCTGTTTTCTAATCTAGGCAACAGATACCCACAATTGAGTGGGCTCCTTACGACCAACTAATTTTAGTATGGCTACACAACGTTATATTGTAATCAACAAAGGTGAACTTCGGTGCGTGATATGGAACGCTAGGGGCATTCCCCGAAAGCGTATCGAGTTTCACAATTTTCTGTTAAAGCAAGACATCGACGTAGCTTTCCTTTGTGAAACTCATCTCAAACCAAGCCAAGACTTCAAGCTATCTGGCTATTGTGTGTACCGTAAGGATCGAATGGCTTCAAATGCTGCAAGATGTGCTTCTGGGGGTGCTGCGATCATCATTAAGAAGAAAAATCAACACCAAGAATTAGTCTCCAAGTCTTATGCAGGTATGGAATCGGCCTCCATCATTATCAATGACGTCTCCTGTGGTGAAGTGAAGTTCATGGTGCTCTACAATTCACGTAAACATTATCTTGACATAAGTGAGTTTGATGAACTCTTCAGTGGTGACACTCCAGTCGTCCTAGCTGGTGACCTAAATGCCAAACACCCAAGCTGGAACTCCAGAACGCAGAATTAAAACGGCATGGTTCTCTATAGGTACATACAAGGTAGAGATGATATCATCGCTGCTGGACCTTTGGAGGACACCTACTACAGCGACCACTCCCCTAGTAATGACGTTTTGGACATCTCGCTGTTGAAAGGTTTCTTCAAACCGTACAAAATCTTCACGATTGACGACCTTTCTTCTGACCACAAGCCTGTGGCGTTGAACTTTGACAATGTCGACATAAATTTCCGAGAGGAACTAATACATCATCAAGACTGGAAGGTCTACAAAGATATTCTTAAGGAATATGGATGCTAACCCGACGTTGCTTACTGTACAGAGGACATCAATCAATGTTTTGAAAACATCACCAGATGTATTAACAGTGCCATAGAAGCTAGTAAGTATCCATCAGAGAATAAACCTCCTCATCGAATCCAACTCACTTCTGGAATCCAACGCCTAATTTCTGAAAGAAACAGGACTCGTAGACTATGGCAACGCTATCGGGAACCCTGGCTCAAAACCAAGAATAACAGGCTAGTGCGAAGAGTCCAAGAGGATATAAAAGAGCTTCGCGACGCTAGATGGAATGAAAAACTCAAAAGCTTGTCGGCTCGCGACAATTCCATTTGGAATATGGTCAGAGTTTTACAGAAGAGGAAGAATGATACGCTTCGTCCACTACGTATTCCACAAGGTGACTATGCCCAAACTGATCAGGATAAGGCCCAAGTCATTGTATATTCACTGGAAATGCAGTTTTTTACTCTTACCAACGATAAACCCGAGAGCCAAATCATGTCTCAGCGTGATGAAGTCCCGCAGCATTTAACGAAGTACAACATCGAGGCTGGAGAGATCGCCAACATCATAAGTAAAGTGAAAAAGAAGAAGGCTCCAGGAAAAGACAAGGTGAGTAATAACGCCCTTATGAATCTCCCAAAGAACTTTATTGACTTTTTCACCAATATCATTAGCGACTGCTGGAAATTTTCTTATTTCCCTGTGGCTTGGAAGAAATCTATTGTGTTGAGTATCCCCAAGCAGGGGCAAAATCCTGCAATTCCGGCGAGTTACCGACCTATTAGTCTGCTACCCACGATGTCCAAGGTGTTGGAGAGAACGATCCTCGTCAGATTTCAAGATCACTGTCTAGCAAATGACCTTTTTCGGGAAGAGCAGTTTGGCTTTCGTGCTGCCCACTCTTGTCCGATGCAGATATGGAGGCTCGTTGAAGACCTGAGCACTCCCCTGAACCTATCCAGGTACTGTGGGGTGGTATTTCTCGATGTCAGTAAAGCTTTTGACCAAGTGTGGCAGGAGGGCCTTGTCTACAAAATGATCAGAGACGGGTTCTCTGCCGATTTGATTTTGATGGTGAAATCCTTTCTTGACGGCAGATCCTATCAAGCCAAAGTTGGAGAAGATCTTTCCACACCCCGTTTTGTAAAGGCCGGTGTCCCTCGGGGTTCTGTCCTCGGGCCTGTGCTATTTAATTACCTTGTATATGATTTCCCGAAACCCGATAATTGTAATCTGTATTTTTATGCTGATGACACTGCCATTATGACCTGGGCACATCAGCCGGCTCACGTTATCACTCGGCTGCAGTGCGCCTTGAAGCAGTTCGAAGACTGGTTTAACTGCTAGAAGTTGAACCTTAACGTCGGAAATATTAATGAGAAATATCTCCTGACCAACAATGCAAGGCAAAGTTTGTACAACAATAGGTATCAACAATGGTATCAACACGCAATGCACCAACACAAAGCAGGGATCAACAATCAATATATCATGACTAACAATGAAAGGAAAAGTTTGTGCAAGTGTAATTATCCCGGGCAACGCCGGGTACCTCTTCTAGTATATATATAAAGAAGGATGTTTTTTTTGGGTTTGTAGGTTTGTTTCTAGGTTTGTTTGTTTCTTATGCAAATCTACAGTTTTATTCCGATCGTGATGAAATTTTGCATAGTTAACCTTCAAACCATGAGGAAGGTCACTGTCTACCTCAGATCTCGAAAATATAATAATTATTGATAAAAAATCGATATTTATGGTTATGGGAAGGCATATTAATGAGAAATATCTCATGCACAACAATGCAAGGCAAAGTTTGTGCAACAATACTTATCAACAATGGTAGCAACACGTAATTCACAAACTCTCTGCACGGACCAACAATATATATCTCATAACCAACAATGCAACGAAAAGTTTGTGAAACAATAGGTATCAACGATAGTGTCAACACGCAATTCACACTCTGCACGGACCAACAATATATATCTCATGGCCAAGAATGCAAGTAAAAGTTTGTCCAACAATAGGTATCAACAATGGTATCAACACGCAATGCACCAACACAATGCAGGGACCAACAATATATATCTCATGACCAACAATGAAAGGCAAAGTTTGTGCAATATAGATAAGTTCAATTTGAAAAAATACATAGAATTGCTGTTATTCAGGCTTTTCTTAGAAATGAGAGTTCTTAATACTTAACAATTTCTTGAAGATCTTTAGAAATGATCAGTAACTGGAGATAATGCAGAGTTAGCAGACTATTGAGAAAGAATGGAAATACGACAGAGGAATCGGTCTTTAGCTCTGTGCTGTATTGAGCAAATGGTAAACATGTCAATAGAAGAATCGTTGACCACTAGACTACACAAAAAGATGAATGGCCAGGTTTTGCTTCAAGACATCGAAAGTGGGAATTGCAACAACATCAAGGGGAATATCTAAAGTAAGATTACGGGACTAAGAAATTATTTAAGCTAGCAGCAGCATACATCCTTTGTGAGCATTTTAATAATTTTTTTTTCCGAATTTTCATTATGAATTTTTACTGTGTTAATTCTAAGCGTTTTCATGAGTTTATTTTTAAGATATTGCAAAATTTAAGCATAAAAACAGTCCGAGCCACGCACGGGTTATCACTAGCTTACTTGATAGCACATTAGATCCAAATATTTCATAAAAAATACATTTTGACTATATTCTGCGGGAATGTGTATAAGTTGGAAACTGAGATGCTGATAATGCGATGATTGAACTTCCGTTTCCAAGAATTATTAATAATGAGCATAAAATGATGATGCAGTGACAAAATATTATTAATGCAGCGTCTATTGATGAGGCAAAGGAGTCACGCGTGTCTCACTTGAGCTCCCTATCAAACGTCCACACGACTGGCAAAAATTTATATGCCTGGAAAGGAAAGAGAAAGAACGAGTATTGGTCAGAGGAACTCTGCAGCTAAAATAGAAAAAGCTATACGGGCATTTGAAACATCTGATCAACGGGAGATTAGAATAGAGCAAGAGCTTCTACGTGAAGAGCAAGAAAAACGTGAGTCTAAAGAATCTGGTCCCGGTATATCAACTAGAATTCCTGTTTTTCGTATTTTTCATAGAATGGATAGGCCCTTTGCTCTGTGTTGTATTGATTGAGTTATTATTTAACCAATTGGGAATTATAATTTAATTTTTTGAGGTTGTTCTGCTTACCTACATGTGTAATTAACCCGGGCAACGCCGGGTGTCTCTGCTAGTTTTCTATGTATATAAGGAAGTATGTTTGTTTGTGGGTTTGTTTGTTTGTTTGTTTCTTATACAAATCTAGTTTTATTCCGATCTTGATGAAAATTTGCATACTTGACCTTCAAACGATGAGGAAGAGCAATGTCTCCCTCAGATTTCGTAAAAATAATAATTATTGATAAAATATCGATATTCATGGTTATGGCAAGGCATATTAATGAGAAATATCTCATGACTAGCAAAGGTACCCGGCGTTGCACGGGATAATTGCACTTGGAGATAAACAGAACAATCTCAAAAAATTAAATTAAATTTTGCAATATCTTAAAAATAAACACATGAAAATGCTTAAAATTAGTACAGTAAAAATTCTTACTGAAAATTTGAAAAAATTTTTTTTAAAGGCTCACAATGTCTGGGCCTCTCCAAGGATGCCACTGCTAGTCTAAATAATTTCTTACTCACGTAACCTTACCTCAGATGTACACTTGATGTTGTTGCAATTTCCACTCTTCTCTCGATGTGTTGAAGCAAAACTTGGTCATTCATCACTTTGTGCAGTCTAGCGGTCACCGATTCTTCTATTTACTTGCATCCCATTTGCTCAATACATCATGGAGCTAAAGGAGTGCTTCCTCTGTCGTCTTTCCACTCTTTCTCAATAGTCTGCTGACTCTCCATTATCTCCAGTTACTGATCATTTTTAAAGATTTTCAAGAAATTGTTAAGTACTAAGAAGTCTCTTTTCTAAGAAAAGCCTGAATAACAGGAATTCTATGCATTGTTACAAATTGAAACTTAGTTATATTGCACGTACTTTGCTTTGCCTTGTTCGTCATGATATATACAGTGCTGATCCCTGCATAGTTTTGGTGCATTGCCTTTTCATACCATTGTTGTTACGTATTGTTGCACAAACGTTTCCTTGCATTGTTGGTCATGAGATATTTCTTCTTAATATTTCCTGCCATCATTATGAATATCGATTTATGTTCATTGTTATAATTCTTGGAAGGATTGCTTTAATATTACATCATCATTCTATGCTCACTGTTATTGGTGAATTGCGCGTTGATACCATTGTTGATGCGAATACGATGGGCCTCTTGTTGCACAAACTTTGCCTTGCATTGTTGGTCATGAGATATATCCCATTAATATGCCATGACATAACCATGAATATAGATTTTTTTATCGATATTTATTATTTTTCCGAAATCTGAGGTAGGCTTCTTATGCTTTGAATTTCAAGTATGCAAAATTTCATCAAGATCGTAATAAAACTGTAGATTTGTATAAAAAACAAACACACCCACAAACAAACCCACATACAAACATCCTTCTTTACATATATAGAAGTCAGAAGAAGGTAGATATCTCATGACCAACAATGCAAGTAAAAGTTTGTGCAACAACACATATCAACAATGGTATCAACACGCAATGCACCAACACTATGCAGGGATCAACAATATTTATCTCATGACTAACAATGAAAGACAATGTTTGTTCAATATAGATAAGGTTAAATTTGTAATAATGCATAGAATTCCTGTTATTCAGGCTTTTCTTAGAAAAGAGAGTTCTTATCACGACAGTAGTAGATAAGGTCCTCAAATACGCGCATATTAATGAGGTGGGCGTGGCCGATTAAACCTCAATTTCCACCAATCAGCGTGCAGTATTCACCCCACGTGACCACCCAACCTCCCCCCTACCCCTGCCTGACGTCACAGGCATTCAACCAATCCACGTACAGAAGGCGACTCACGTGACCAAACACTACCTCCCCCTCGACTTCGTGTCACGTGACCACCCATTCCCCCCTTCCTGACGTCACTGACGTTCCGCCAATCAGCGTGTAGAAGGCTTGGGGGTGGGTCTTTTAATTTGGGCGTTGGTTATTTAATTTGGGCGTTGGCCTTTTAATTTGGGCGTTGGCCTTTTAATTTGGGCGTTGGCTTTTAATTTGGGCGTTGGCCTTTTATTTGGGCGTTGGTCTTTTATTTGGGTGGGGCCTGAAATAAAATTAATTTTATCATCCTCTGAGCATCAGGACCAGGGTGAGAGATTAGAGGGGTCCTGATGCTCTCAGCAAAATCCACTTAGGTGATTCTGTCTTACAGGTGAACACCAGTCGATTCGCTTATATTCTACCTAAATCAGCAAGCGGCTTCCGTACTGGCACGTTAGCGGATTAAACTAATTGCTTAATTACTAATTCACTATTGTTTCTCGGGTACCCCAATTTTTTCCAAACTCTTTTACAGTTTCTTCTACGACTGTTGTTTCAAATAAATACAGATGTGTTCTTTACATAACTTAATTTAAATTTTTGTCATGGATGAGGCATTTTCTAACCCCACTAATGAGGCCGGCTTTGGTGGCGTGAGAGGTTTAGCTAAGCAAACAAATCATTCTGAAAAAGAGACAGGTGAATGGTTAAGGGGCGTGAGAGCTTATACGCTGCATAAACCGGTGCGTCATCATTACCCCCGTAATCGAATGCGTGTATATGCGCCATTTGAACAATTTCAAGTGGACTTGGTTGATCTGACCAGTCTGTCAAAACAGAACGATGGTTATAAATTTCTACTGACCTGCATCGACGTTTTCTCGCGCTATGCGTGGGTCATTCCTCTAAAAACGAAGAGGGGACTCGAACTTCAGAAAGCCTTTCAAAAAATTTTCACACTCAGCAGTGTTCCTGTAAAAGTGAACAGCGATAAAGGGAAGGAGTTTTTAAACAAACACGTTCAAGATTATTTTAAAGAACTCGACATTGATTTCTTCACCACAGAATCAGATTTGAAAGCCGTTACGATCGAACGATTCAACCGTACGTTAAAAACGAGGGTGTTTAAGTTTTTTTACATTTACCAACAAACACAGATACATCGACGTCTTACCGGATCTCGTGTTAAGCTACAACCAACGCAATCACAGAGCCCCGGGGTATGGCACCAGCTGATGTCAATGAACGAAATGCCCCAGCTCTAT
>JAHWFO010029386.1:0-10365 GCA_023313115.1 Rhysida immarginata
ATTCACATATTTAATCTAATGACCTTTAGAATCAGTCTTTTTAATTAGCCCAATTATTAATCGCTATATTTAAAATTCGACATTAAAGGCTCTGGAACGTGTGAATATTGTGTCTGCATTAAAAATGTTAACTCGCATTATGCAGTCCACTTGAAAAATGATAACTTGGATGAGAACATAAATGACGAAGAAACACGAAAGGAAAGTCACACAACCTGGCCGGGAACTGGAGAGGCGCCAACCGCATTTTCTGAGGCAAGTTGATTAATGATTACATAATTCATTTTATAGTTTTTAATCTCCACCATTTTCACAAATGGTTCCGTACAAATAGTTCCGTACAAATGGTTCCGTAGCATAAAAATAAATCGAACCAGCTTATTTTTAACTATTAAATTTCATATTGCGATTTTACAACAATTCTAACATCAATAACATCTGTAGAGGTTCTGGTGTTCATCCCCGAGTCTGATGATTCTCTTTTCGAACATGTGCATGCAGCTAATGCTTCGGAATGCCATGCAATTCAGTGATCCTGTTGTTTCACCAGAACAACATTCCAGGTAGCGATATCATAGAGAGAACAGATCATTTCATAAGACTTAATTTATCCACAATCCCTTTTCGTTTTAAAGTCATTTCGTGTCCCTCAGTCAAATTGTTGCCAATTTCATTATTTTGAATCATTATTTTCTATATTACTTCTTAACAGGAATTTTATATATAATTCGACGAATGATTTTGATGATATATATTTAATAAAGTGAACGTGACAAATTGAATGTGACAATTTAAATATGAAAAAAAAACGATTGTAACCAAAGGAAGAGTGATAAGATGATTATCTGAGCTTTATGATGCGTGGATTAAATCTAGAATCTTTTCCAGTTTCCTTCCTGGTAAAAATATAATATTAAAATTATTCTTGAAATAAATTTGATGTAATCTCTTCGCACATTTTGTTTGTCACTACACAGAAATGTAGGTGGAATTTAATAAACAGACTGTATATTTATATAAATTTAGAGGAAAAGGAACTTTTTTTTTAAATTGACAACAATAGTTAACTGGCAACACGTTTTTCGTGGGTGTATTATATATATTTCTCTGTTACGTAAATAAATACTGATAAGACTACAATTTAGACTTTTGTAAGTTCTTTTTTTAATTTTAAGAGAAGAATTCAAAGCTATAAAAAATAATTTTTACACATTTCAGTAATGTATTCAATGAATGAGAATATTTTATAAGATGATAGCCAGAGATAATTGTAACGAAACGATTTTCTTCTACAGTAACGTTAATTAATTCATTCATTCGAGCATTCTATATTAGCTTGTCGTAAATGAACTGCAGGAAGAACATTTAAGACACTAACCCTTTTTCCCCTTTGCTTTTGAGTGCTAGAAAACGAAATAAAAAAGGATATTGGACTTGAGTGATATAACTATTTTAATAGATTGCGTTGTATACAAAAGAACGTAAAACTTCCGTTCAAAAATCTACGTCAATAATCTACCAACTGTTCCATTGTGTTCGAAATTCATTGATGTTTATGCCGAACGTAAAAGGTTTTAAATATTTTTAGGCGGGTAGACAGACATTATAATTATTGATGACGTTAAAACGAGCAAGTGTTATTGTAGGGGGGAAAAAAATCTATAAATTATAAAATGCTAGGTGCAAGGCTTTCGTACAAAGAATAATTTTATAATCTAAAATTGCAGGATAAATTGCTCATTTATGAAAAAAAAAAAGTTTAATAAGTGACATAAAAATTTATAGAATTCAATTTATAGTTGTTAATTAGGGCTGTGGTTATATTTCATCCTTTTAACTTGCTTGGTGGAAACTCTTTCACCAGTCCGTTTTATTTTGTAATGCAGTTCATCAGTTAGGTATCATTTAAATAAATATTTTAGCATTAAAATATATAATAATGTTAAAAATTGTAGATCACGAGGAGAAAATAAACATAAATTAAGAAGTTAATCTTGTAAAAACTTTTATATTCAGATGTTCTATTTAAATTTGTTCAATAGAAGTATTTATATATTTGTTATAACATTTCCTTCAGTAATTATCATTAATATAATGAAAATAATTTATTAAAAACTGAATTTATAAAACTAATTTATTAAAAATTCTTGTTTCTGCGCCTTTGAGTATGTTTTTATTTACTTTAAGAGAGATAACAAAGGATGACGGAAAAAATAGCCTGTGTTGCAGAGAGAACGCTTTTTTCTTTCCTTGGCAACGAAACGGCATAAGAACGCCTAGCAACCGCGAAGCCCGCGTGGCACCTCCGTATTGCGGCAAACATCAAGCACGGCCTCTCATTCTCTCAACTCTAATAATCGCATTAACCCGCGTTGAATTCCGAAGGTTAACGCCTATTATTCCATTTCGATTCATTCTATCGATCACCCTCAATGATATCGATTAGTTACCCAGATCCTAAGAGAATTACTTAAAATCCGGCCAATCTACTTCACTTTATTAACTGTAATGTATAAGCGCTTCTGATTCGTTCTAGTGAGCATTATGCTGCGATGAAAATTGTCATCTTTCCAAAGCGTTAACAATCGTATTATGTTCACGGATCTCGGTCTGTCTCTGTTTTTCACTCTTCGTGTCTACAATAGGATAGTATGGCGTTTTGCTTTTCATATCATCGTCTCTACTCCAATTCCAAGAGCTCGTGTTTTGTTTCATCAGACGTGGAGCGCAGATCGTTAAAATTGCCTTTAACCATCCCGTAAGCTGAAAACCGTGACGTGGCCTCTGCGTGGGAGCAATTTCCTATGGCGTGCAGATGATGACCGTGTTTTCAGTCTTTTTTTCTTTCTTTCCTTCCATTTTTTATTTTTTTTTATTTTTAATTTCTTTGAATACGTTGGCTTGCTATTGTAGTCACGGGTCGAGGAGATTTTACTATTGGTCCGAATGATCAGGCCATTTGTATCATACCATCCAAACAGGGAATCATGTTTAAAGTTATGGATTTTAAACTCCTGAATGAAAATGATTCTTCCTAGTAAGATTGCATTTCTTCTGCTCTTGTTAGAAAGGTTTTTAACATGATGAATTCAAATCTCCGAGCTAGGTTTAAACTTCAAACGGTGAGAATTTAGTTTATGTATTTAATTAATTACTAATTAGTAATTACTAATTTGTTGTTGTTGTTTTTTTTTGTTTTTGTTTTGTTTTTTACGTACTTTTTATTGCTTGTCAAAAATATGGTTTAATGACGGTATTTAAATCAGATTCCTGAAAAATATTTAATACTATCTTTCCTTAACATTTTAATATTTTATTGCAGATTTATTGTATTATATATTTAAAAGCGAGAAATCGTTCGCCGTCTAGCTGAATTTAAGAAATTAAAATGGAATACTCTATTAAGGAATATGACCAGCCCGTATCGTCTCATCCAGAAGGTATAAAATTCAGAGTTAACTAAAAAGTTTAATTTAAAATTTTCATACATTAAGATAGAAATCATTTACAAGAAACATTCATTTTTATAAAATAAAAAAAGTTTTTATTTTTTATAACTACTTTTAAAATCATATGCTGTAAAATGCAAATAGAAGAATATTTACTTTATTAATAAGTTGTATAAGAATGAACAAATTCATAAAAATTAATACGGATCAAGAGCGAACAAATTTTTAAAAAAGAGAAGACTTTTCTCTTCACTTATAGTATTTTAAAAGATTTATTAATTCATTATTAGAAATCAAATCTTTCAAAAATCTTGTATACACCACATTGACGTGTAAGTTTATTTAAAATTTCCTTAGATTACTTTTAAAATTTTAATCACATGTTAAGAAAGAATTAAAATGCCCATTATTATAGTCTGTATTAACTGCAATACACGTAGTAAAAAGAATTGTAGTGTGTAAGGTAGGGAATTTCTTCAGAGTCACCGTTGTGTTGTAATTAACCTACGCCCGGAATGATTCACGGTTCAACGAAAAAAAAAAAGGTTGTGCTCATTTCGGCCACCGAGCTATCGCACGAGATATCGATTGCGACTGTCAGACAAGATGACTACAGCTTTTCTCTTATTTATTTATTTATATGTGTTACTGTCGCCGACTGCCGACCTTCCGCGATAGTAGCAAATGGAGCGTTGTCAGTCATGGAGAAAGAACGCACGCTACACTGAAGGCATCTCACGCAAATTAAAGAAGCAGCACTATTCTTCTCTCTACAAGAAAAGAAAGAAAGACTCTTTCGTCATAAAAATCAATTTGTTTTATTAATAAAGAGCATTTTCGTAATTCCAATGATCATCAGAAGTAATTTTAAAATAATATTCTGAGCGTATATGATGAAATATTATTACTTCAGTTGATGCGCTATTGTTTATCTTTTTAAAGAACTTTAACGAAGATTTTTTTATTTATTTAATTTTTTTAACAAAACTCTCACTTATTAAACAAAATAAAATTATCTATCCTCTTATTAAGTGAAATAAAAAAAGCTTAATTTTTGTTAAACATGTAAATGAAGGAAAGTTCATTTTTAGAGGGAGATCTCTTTTTGAGAAGACGGTTGTGGGTCTGACTAAAAAAATTTTCCCTCAGAGAATAGGAACCAATTGTAAGTAACTTAAAATTAATTGCCATAATTACAACTGAATGGAAGATCAAAAATAATTAAGAATTCGCAGTCACAATTGAATAAATTAACCAAGTTCTTGGTGGCAATATTTTTTGTGAAGTTTTCTTCATTGATCTTTCAGAAATAACACGTAACCTAGTTTTCTTCCTTTTTCTCCCCTCTCCTTTATAAAATTAAAGCTGAAAATATCCAGCTTTGGTTGATGCGCTTTTCCCCATTTTTTTTTTAATGCGGAATAACTAAACCACGCCATGTGGAAGGTTACTAACCTTGAAGTGATTGCAAAGCCGTATATCAATTATGAAGGCGTTCAAACCATGGATTCTTAAATCGATTTGAAATGCATTTACATTGAAATTGAGCGAATATTAATTAAGCATATAATTCATAATCGTAACCCTCTAGTTTTATTTCCTTCAAATGGGGGTTCTTTCTTTGTAATTAATTTATTAAGCTATTAAATATTATTTACCTCGTAGAATTAACTTAAAACAGTAAACCTTTCTTTTTTTCCGAATTCCGTCATATAGTTTAAATATTAGATTGAAATAGATTTTTTAAAAGAATGCTGAACCAGTGCTGAACTTAGATTAGTACGGCCTGTTGCACTTGATGGTAGCTTAAATAATGAGGATATTATTTATTTATAATCTGCAATGCTACACTTCCTTCTTTGGCCTTCTGCAGTGTCGACGAATCTGTTCCGACTATCTCCCTACCCTGTGTCCCTCTGAATCACTTTGAACGTGTTCATAATTTAAAATACATTAGTATTAATATTGGTAGTAATAGTTTCTGGCTTGTTTTAGATTCAGGCTTTAAATCTTATTATTTTGTGTAGAATTCCTTTCGGCAGAAATTTGAATTTAGTGATTGTATTTGAAAATAACCGTCGGTAGAGCGTGAAATATTTGACGATTATTTTTGTTTGAAGTCTTTAATTATTTTCATCAATGGTACAGATTTAGATTTATACTATTAAAATTGTTATTTTGCTATTGAATCTGTAATAACCAAACTATTAAAATAAAAAAGCATTCTTTTAAACATTTTATTGAAAATATTAAATAAACAATCTTTTAACTGCCAAACTCTCTCAAATCTGCTATTAGTCTACCTTAGCACAAATATCATTTAATTCCTCACAATTACATAACCTATTTAATATTTAAAAATAGTTTGCAAAAATATCATTCACTTAAAAATGGGTCGATAGGCGGGATTGACGTTTAAATGCTTACAGGGGGTTTTCATGTGAAAGCAATGATCGTTTTTACCATTTGAATGCCAGTTTATTCTTTGCAGAGTATTCTTCATCTATTTAACTTTTTTTTGAGGCGTCGTAATTTCTATTTAGGATCGCTAGGAATTCTTCAAAGCTCTTCAGTATTCGTGTCAGCAGGTCCGGCTTAATTTTTATTTAAGTGATTCTTTTTTTTTACTGTTTATTGTTTAGCTCCCCTCTTTGTCGAATTTCTCAGAAATGCCAACACGTGTTCAAATTGTAACCACACTGTTTCATCTGTTGAAAAATCAGTTTAATGTTGCTTTTAAAATTTCGTCACACCGAATCATTAAGAGCTGGCCAACCCTCTTTTTATATATATATTTCTTTCCAAAACGCTTGATGAATTAATAATGTAATAAGTTTCCTTAAAATCGTCAACTAAAGTCGAAATATCTGCTGGACACGTCTGAATTACTTCTATAGATATTTATAATTTAATATCGTTCAGCTCATAAAAATCTTTATAGCTTTAATATGGTTTTCTTTGGCAAATCTTTATTGTATATTAATTCTAAATACTTTTGCATCCCTTCTTTTTTTTATTTTTTTGCCTCTTTATTGAACGTATTAAAAGAAATTTTCAATGGTTATTAAATTTTTTAAAAGAACATGTCCGGAGAATGTTTAAAAGATGCTTTATAAACATTATTTAAGTATAAGAAAGATTTAAAAATCCTTAAAAACTTAATCTATAATCATGTTTTATTTTCAACATATTCTCCATAAATTTTGTATGCTTCACATAAGTGAATTGTTTGTTTTTGTGTGGTTTTTTTTTAAAATCTCATTCTAAAACGAGTGAATAAACATTTCGTCCAACCATTGTTGCCAAAAATGTCTTAATTTGCAGTTCTAAATCGTTTTCTCAAGAGGGTTTACTTATAAATTACCAAAAAAGTTATCACCGCTTCTTTCAAAAACATTGTAACGTGTTATAAGATCTCTTTCCATCTTCTCCAGTAGCCATGCTGTCGCAGCGGAAATATAAAACCGCATCGCCTTAAAGGAGACAAACACTTCGTATTGAACGATCTCAACTTTTTTAATCGAAAATCTGTCTATACCTGGAATTGTATAAATGTTTAATAATAACTTACGCGATAGCTTCATTGGCGCGATTTAGCTATATGCTTAACTTCATTCAGAATTCTGTGTAGCTTCCAGTATTATTGCGTGATACTTGCGCTGCTATATTCTTAAAAGTAATTCAGCACAGAAATTGGATGAAAATTCTAGTAATTATATGTTTTCATTCTAGAGAGATGTAATAATTATGCGCTGTTTAAAGCTCCACAAACATATTTTATTTTTCGACTTATTACCCGTCTTAGACGCGCTTCTTTGACAACGTTACGTTAAAGGAGAAAGAAATCTAGATTGTTTTATCACTCTCGCCTTGCTTACTCTCTCTATACAAGACAGATGGGGAAACAAGTGTGCTGTAAGTTTTTTGCAAAATTGTTATTGCGCATTGAACTTGAAAAAAGTGCGCATTGATAGCATAAAAGAATTGTTCACAATGTCAGTAGCTTAATTATATGCTCTATTCATCCACCATTCCTCTATATTATTGGTTCTCAATTTTACGCCAATGGTTTTTTTTTTTTAATTCTAGAAATTTTTAACGGCATGTCCGAAAATAAACTAGATTAAAAATTTGAATCAGAAATTGCTTTACATAAAATCGAAGAGAATTGATCGCATTAATATTTTAATGTTTTTTGCCATAAGAATGATTTAAAATGAGTAATGGAGAATATCCTTTCTGCTGCAGAAAAATGTGCATTGTTTCTAAGCTCTCTTTTTAAATTTTAACGAGTTAAAAATAAAACGTTTTTCGATTATAAAGCCGTCTTTATCTTATAATAATTGCTTGTACAAGCAATAGAATCTGGTATTTCGTTTCTTGTAAATTTTTTAAATTTTTCTAAACATAGCTGTAATATTTATTTTCTCTTTATTATGAAGACATTCCAATAACTGCAATTTTATGAGATCAGCATAATTACTTGTCACGGTTTTCCTTAAAAACATAATGCTATCTAATGAAATCTGGTCCACATTTTTTCGAGAATTTCACTTAACAGGTTAAGTTGTTAAGATCTAACCATATACTTTATAATCGCATAAAGTTTGCTTAGAAGACGGCATTATTATCGCCAGAAGCATTTTATTCCATACGCATTTTATCTTTCATCGTCATCCAAAATAGGATAGCCACCAAATATTATTTCGTTTTTAAAAGTTTCTTATATAAAGTTTTCTTTGTTCAGTTCCAATCCGTTCCGTTCTAACTTTAGCGAATAATAAAGCATTATGTAATGCTGATGACCTCATAAATTATTCTTTATTCAACATGTTCAATAAAAATAAGATCAGACGAAAAGTGTAAAAAGAAATCTTCAACTTTTCAGTGTTCTAACATGAACCATGCGATAACACTAGTCAACACACATTTTGTAACTAAGACCACACAAAGTGTTCTTAGTACTAATTTGTAGGAAGAATCCGAATCTGCTTTTAGATTTTTTTCTATCACGTCAAGTTTCCAAGTTATGCACATTGAGACTTCTATGTTAAAGTGGGTGCGGGCCATAATCCCGACAGCCACAATCCCGACACCCAGAATCCCGACAAGTCATAATCCCGACAAGCCAAAATCCCGACAGGCCAAGAATCCCATTTATTTCATCAATTATGTTTTATGGGAGTGCTTTTAGAGTCTTATGTCATTTAGATTCTGTATGTGTACAATTTTATCATTGGTCCTTTTTCTTGTCCTATTATTGAGTGCTATTGTATGCGAAGTTGGACTATAGCATTTTTTTTTCAGTAATTCTGTCATTTGGATTCTGTATGTAACGTTCCCCCCCCCTAGCGTTGTCTCTATGTAACGTTGTCGGTATACTGTATCAAAAGGACTTCACTGTTCGATTGTCATAAGGACTCCAGCAGCACACAACAGGGTGACCGGGCGTAAATATTTTTGAAGACTTCAAAATTGTAAGTAGTTTTCACAGTTTATTTATTTTTTGTTTATTTATATATTTGTTATATATTTTTTTTTATTTCATTGAAATCAGACTAGCGTAAACTATAAACATCGGGAAATGGTATTTATATAATTTGTAATTCTCTTGATTTAGAGAACTTGACTGTCCCCTTACAACTGTCCCCTGAATTGGTTCCTTCCCAAAAAGGAAACAACAAAATCAGTGTACGTGGATTTTTAATGATGAAGGAAAGGAATCGCGAAGATATGTACTATTGGTGTTGTGAAAAACGAAAAATCCAACATTGCCTGGGTAGAGTCGTGACCTTCCTCATTAACGGACAGCATCACCTGCGCCGGTTTGTGGATCATAACCACGCTCCTGAGCCCAGCGCCATTTCAGTAAACAGACTTATTCATCAATTAAAGGATAACTCCGAGAATACCAACGATCAACCTTGCCAGCTCAGCCAGAACATGAGGGCTAACATATCTGCAGACATTCAACCGTACACGCCCTGTCGGGATTTTCGCTTGTCGGGATTTTGGCCTGTCGGGATTTTGGCTTGTCGGGGTTTTGGCTGTCGGGATTGTGGCTGTCGGGATTATGACCATAACCCGTTAAAGTAATGGGAGTGAAGAGAAGCGACTACATTGTTAAAATATCCATGTTTTGGGGCCGCAAGGAAATTTACCAGGCCCCAAACACTGAATGATTTAAAAATGTTTCATTGTAAAACAAGAAAGCTGTGCGTGCTAGAGAAATTTAAAAATTATATTCATAATCAGCAGAAAAAATACTATCGAAAATCACCCACTTTCATGTTGTTACAAGAAAAATCTTAAATTTTGTTGGCCAGTGTAATTTGTATTAACATCAAATATCATTTTTTTTTCTTTTCTTTCTTTTTTTTTTTTTTTTGTACCTGAGACACATTGATTTTGTGTCAGTAAATAGTCAGTAGTATTTTGAAGCGTGATTAAACCTATTAAGTGTATGAATTGGGATGATCGATTGGGCGGTAGTTATTTTTTTCTTCTTCTTTTCAATAAAAGTTAACGAAATTATCTTTTTTTCCATTTTCATATCTATAAATATTTAAAATGCGACATGTAAACAATAAAAAAAGGTTTTAAAAGCACGGTTCGTTCATCCCTTCATCTCACTATCTTTACTTTTATTAAGGAACAGCAAACACGTATCTTGTCAAATAAAATAACACAGCATTACACGTAAAATCTTTTTATTAGCAGACTTTGTTTTTTATTTTGAAAATCTAAATTCATACAATATTCAAATAAAAATCCAGAAAATGATTAATGTTTCAATGTGCCCCCCATTTATGACGTGAAGGACGTCAAAGCGAAACTCGACGTTGGCTGAGGTTTCTAACATTTGAATTGCAGTGAAGCAACCTGGCCAGCCCAACCTGACCTTGAGTGACTCTTT
>JAHWFO010029386.1:10465-97247 GCA_023313115.1 Rhysida immarginata
ATGTGCCCCCCCATTTATGACGTGAAGGACGTCAAAGCGAAACTCGACGTTGGCTGAGGTTTCTAACATTTGAATTGCAGTGAAGCAACCTGGCCAGCCCAACCTGACCTTGAGTGACTCTTTATCGCCCATTTTCTCAAAATCTTTCAAGGGGAAAAGTGTGATTAAAAATTGTTTTTAGATTAATTTGGTGTTGCTCTACAGAGTAGCAATTGGAAATTTTTCTCTATCTTCAATACTTTTCGAGTTAGCAAATGGATGACCTTAAATTTGGGGGTCAAAGTCAAATTTGAGTGGGCCAGTGATTCCCCCCCCCCCTATTACTTATAAGCCACACTCATTAAATCTCACCTAGCTGGCAGCTTTGTTATCAGACTTTTTGGACACCCTGTATATATACTTTTAGGACACCCTGTATATGCATTTGTAATAAACGTCGGGGGGTAATCCCTGGGATCAAGGCAAGAAAGAATGTCACTATGAACAGATGTCCTACAAAGCGTTGTTATTGAGTTACATGCGACGGCATTGCAGAATGTACATTGGCCACATCAATGGAGATGCTCAAAGTTTTCGCCATGAGCAGCAGTGCATGCCTGGCAACGCTCATCATGAACTGGAGATGCTGGGTCCTGTCGAACAGCTACACAGGCGTTATTGATACTCTTCCAGAATGTTGATGTCGTTAACTGGAGTAGAGTACACCGCGCTTTTCGTTATCCCCACAGATAAAAATTCAATAGATTAAGGTCAGAAGACTAGGCAGACCAATGTAGACCTCGACGCCCGATCCATAGTCATAGGAAGATGTCGTCCAAAAACTGACATGAAAGAGTAGTTTGTAACTCATATGTCGTCCAAAAAAGCATGTAACTCAGTAACAACGCTTTGTAGGACATAGTTCATAAGGACATTCTTTCTTGTTTTGATCCCAGGAATTACCCCCCCCCCCAACGTTTGTTACAAATGTATAGAGACATCTTTTATAGTAAATCATTTGCATCTTCAAACTGTAGCAAATTAACAAAATAAATTCCTTTACTGTTCAGACTTCCGTAACCGAGCGCGGCCAATAAAAATTCTTCGTGGCAAATCAACTTCGTGTCTGCTTTTAAAGAGAGCATTGAAATGATCAAAATTTTCCGTTCGTGGAAGATTCACAAAGGAGATGCGGTTTCCGTTATCGATTTTGTCATATATTTCTAAATTTTTAATTGATGAGTAAACACCTATCGAAATTTTATTGCTAATTTCAGACTTCAGAATTTCAGACTGATATACAATAAAGACGCCCCTTTCTTATTTAGTAGAAGTTCTTTTCATGAAGCCAGAAAGAGAATAATATAATACGCCATTTGAGATGCTATAACAGTATCATATAGCAGCAGCATCTTTAGAGTTAACTTTAAATTTTATCCTTTATTGGCAATGATTCACAGATCCATTACAGTCGAACCTCATTAATGCATATTTCAAGGGACCAATCAAAAATTAATATATTAACGAGGATATATGCAAATGTATATTATCTGGGTTTCAAATGTGATTCGCTGAAAATCCCAATAGTGTTGCGTTATAAGTGATTGAGACTATTGTATGTTATATATAATTTTCATTCATTTATTTATTTATTTTGGAGAAAAAATTCGTTATCGGATCAAGTCTACATGAAAGTATATAATTGTAAGAAATTGCATTCCATACAGTGCTATGCAACTGTAGAAGCTATTGTAAATTCCGATAAATACATCGAAATGCACAAATTTATATAAATACTGAGAACCTATTAAAATTCGCTCATCCATGCGATCATGCAATAGCATGTGCTTTGTTGTTTGTGTTTAATGGAGCAATTGAAATTATGGAATTATTACATGGCACATGCTTAGACAACATTATGACTAATAAAAAAAAACTTTTTCCATAGTTTTATTTTTCAATAAATATTTCAAATACTTCGCTTTTTTGGAATGAATTTCGTAATTTTAGAGACAAAATACACTGAACGACCAATTTATTAGAGACACCCCGCTAATAGCGTGTTGCACCTCCTTTAGCGGCGAGAACTGCCTGAATACGTGCTGGCATGTATTCCAGCACTCCTCCTCCACCCGTCTGTACAGTTGTCTGCTGGCAGGATGGATCCATGGCCTCGTGCCGTCTGCGCAGTCGGCCGTCCGCATGATGAAGTAGGAACCGCCATTCGTCGGACCAGGCGACCTTCTTCCACTCATCCAGTGTCCAGTGGCGATGCCTGTGTGCCCATAGCAGGCGCGCTTTCCTATTTTGTGGTGGCAGCGACGGTACCCGTACTGGCCGCCTGTTGTTAAACCCTTCTCGGTGCAAGTTGCGCCGCACCGTGTGCTTCCAAATGGGTTGGGCTGTTCCCGTCCTGTTGCTGTGGATGATTCGTGCCAGTCTCCGTTGGCCTCGTTCATCCACGGCCCTGTTTCGTCCGGAGTTGTGTTTGTTGGAGGTTGTTTTTTGGCGTAACTGCCATTCACGGAATACCCTTGACACTGTTGCACGGGAAAACCCGAGGAGGTTCGCGATTTGCGAAATGCCCAACTGCGCCCGTCGAGCTCCAACTATCATGCCTTGTTCAAAGTCGGTCAAGTCCTTGGATTTACCCATATTCAGTCCACTTCTGCTGCTGATTGCAACTTGTGACCCAATGCATCCCTTTTATACACCGCTTCGACCTGTTCCATTGTTTGGTGTCACTGGGAGGCCGATCCATTTTCCGTAAAAAGTGCTCTAATAAATTGGTCGTTCATTGTATAATAATAGTTAAACTACAAAATATACAAAAATTGAACAATTACTGTGGAATGGAACAACCAAAAAGAGAAAACCTCTAATCCACAAAGAATACAAATGAAATATCGGCTACGTTTTTGGGGTCCAAGTACCCATCTTCAGCGGAAAGACAGAAGTGAAAAGAAATACATTCTTCGTTCTTTTTTTTTTCACTTTTGTCTTTCCGTTGAAGATGGGTACCGGGTATCCGAAATACGTATCCGGTATTTCATTTTTATTCCTTGTGAATTGGAGGTTTTCCCCTTTTGGTTACAAAAGATACGTTCATTCACAATGGTGCGTTATCCATTGGACAAAATGGTTATTTGTTGGGGCCCAATCAATAGGGATAAATCGATGTCGACGCACGAGAAACCTAATTCGATATTGCCCAAGGACCCATGAAGTTATAATATGCCCAAGGACCCATTGCCCAAGGACCCTTTATGCAATGGTTGACAACTCTGTAACTGATTGAAATTGCGATCCCACAGAGGAAAGTAACTTGTCTCTTATGGTTTGCAGAAGAGAAATCGTTAAAACGAAACTTTCCAATGGGATTCAAAAAAAGATCCATAAACAGAAGAGCATAAATGAATAAATTTAGAAATATTAAGAAAGTGTATTAATAGCGAGGAGAACAGGTAGACGATCGGTACTTGTCGTCGTATTTGGATTGAAAAGGTCTATCGGCTAGATATCATCCATGCAAGAAATGGAAATAAGGTGGAGGTGTACTGGACATTATTAAAAAAAAGCATTCCAGGGTTTAAAGCATTACACAATGTATTGCAAGTTCATTTTTTTGTTGTTCAGATGTTATGAAATTATGAAATTCTATACTTATTTTGTGGACCCTCTGCATTCCTACGATATGCAGATGCGGAAAATAACATTTGGTATTTAGGCTACTGTAAACAGAGATGTGGAAAACGTATGAATATGTAAGAGCTAAATTGTAAAAATAAATACTTTAATAATTTTCCTCTGTAATTGTTACTTCTGATTAGTAAGTCGAGATGCAAATTTAATGGCTTCATGATAACTTAATATTCTAGGTAATATGCTATGAAAATGAGAAACGAAATTGTTTATTGCTTTTTTGTGAATTTATGAGGCTACTAGTTCTCGAAATTAAAGATTGCCCTTTATAGCGAAAATAAACGAGAACGGTAATGCATAAGATTGATTTGATATGTAGGTGTAGCATGGCAGGATTGCAACCTTACAATTTTTATTAGTATGACTTTGGCATTTTCATTAACCCGATTTTTAGCTTTGCCCATTTGGCAATAATCTTGGATTCCTTCCAGAATGTTACATTAGACAAATTATGTAAACAAAAAAAAATCTGTTGTGGGCACCACGTGACTTCCTTGTATGCCTATTAAATTGCATATGCAGGTTTCACTGTTGAAAATAAACGGATTAAAAAGCGTTTATGTTGGCTAAATATCTGCTCACGAAGGCAGAAAAACGAAATAAAACAAAACGACACTGCTTATTGAGTTTATTTGCGCAATTCCGTTTCGTTTATTTGCGCAAATCCGTTTTTCTGAGTCAAAACAAAATGGAGGACCAAAGCGTGCCGAAGGGGCGGCGAATTCGCAATACAAATCGTCAAAATAGAGTGTGGGAAACGGCGGAAGAAGTCGCGATTGCCAATTTTATTGTGGAGACTCCATATAATTAGCATTGGGTAGTTAATTTACAAACAAAGTCATTAGCTTCGTCCTTACTCAAGGAGGCGGTCATGGCCATGTTTTAAACAACTAACTCCCTCTCTAGTCAGTTTAGAAAACACTTTAAATTACTGGTGTTACGCTTTCAAATTCTCACCCACTTAAACAGTTTGTTTTTAAAACCGTTTTTTCGAAACATTTCCAAGCATGAAACCAATCCTTGTTTCTTTGTTGTCTAATAGCTCCCAATTGTTGAAATAAATTTTGACAGTCGTTTTTCTGCAAGAGTTTCTTATCTCTTATCAACGTTGGTCTTGTACACTCCCTCATTCACATATTCCCAGAAGAAAAAATCCAGAGGGTTCGCATCGGGTGAGCGAGAGGGCCAAGGGATTGGCCCATCCCTTCCAATCCATCGTCCTGTAAAGTTCATATCAAGGCACTACCTAACTTGCAGGCCCCAGTGAGGTGCTCCGTCTTGTTGGTAGACTACGTTGGGCTACAGTTCTTCCACCTGTGGAATCAGGTAGTTCTCCAGCATATCTAGGTAGATTGCTGCGGTAATGGTGTCTTCAGCGAAAAAGAAAGGTCCGATTACTCGAATCGGTCTCGGTGGCTCATTGGTTGCGTGATCGCCTCTGATGCCCGAGGATACGGGTTCGACCCCTGCCGAGGACGAGAATTTTTTCAAGGGGAAAGTTCTGAGATCACGCACTTTCTTCGGAAGCCGTTGGTCCCGTGTAGTCATTTGCCGACTGCACGTTAAAGAACCCTTGCGAGGCAAAATTTGCGGCCCCTATAGGGAGTGCAAGTGACTACGTTACAGCTGACGTCATTTGCGCGATGAACGGGCCGAGAGCCTAGGAAATGGGATCGCTGGTTCCAAACATTGGAACCACGCAATATACGTACTAGTAACGTTGAAACGGGCGGCCAGTAAAAATGACATCTCTTAAATTATTATGTTAATTTGTGTAATTGATACTATTATTAAGACATTTAATCCCATTATATAATTTATACATTAATATTAGAACGCTTTTTAATCACTTTTAATCACTTAGCAAAAGAATGCCATCGTTCGCGGATCTTTCTTTCTTTGGGAAAACGATAGATGCCTAAATCGCTGTTTTGGCTCCTTCTTGAGCAGTCAGGAACTAAACAATTTCACATCTTAAATGTGTTATAAACACTGGGCTTATACAAAGCGATTTTATTCCATCCCTACGTTGGAACCGTGTTAAATCCCGAAGCGAGAAGACTTGTTTGGAACCAAATCGAGTCACGTGACTGAAGAATTCCAAGGACTGACGTCACACTTGCACTCCCTATAACGCCGTCCTGAAACGACCATGGCAGTTGAAAAGGACGTTATTATCAAACAAAACAACCGATTACTCGATCATGCATTTAACCGCACCAAACATTAACCTTTGGGCACGTATATGCTCCCTTAGAACGTGGGGGTTTTGTGAGCCCCAAATGCGGTAGTTGTGTCGGTTTACAGCTCCGGAAGTATGGAATGTTGCCTCATCAGAAAACAAAATGTCCTTAAGGAAGGTGGGTTCATTGTCGATTTTTTGGAGCATATCCTCAGCAACCTTCTTGCACTTCGGTCGGTCATCTGGCTTCAGTTCATGCATCATCTGGATTTTGTAGGGTGTAAGACGAAGGCGTTGCTTCACTATTTTATTTACGGATGTCATTGGCATATCCAGTTGATGAGCCGTTTGGCGAAGTGATTTACGGGGACTACGATCGAACGCCTCCCTGACCTTTTCTACTCTCTTTTCGTGTAACGGGCTGCCTGTGTTTAAAATTTTTTCATCCATAGCTTAATTGACTTATGATTTGGATCCTTTTTAAACTTTGTTTTGAACATTCTCTGAACTGTAATCATTGACTTAAATTCCGCAAGCCTTAACACGCACTGAGCTTTTTCTTGATCACTCGCCATTGTTTACTGCCAAAAAAATGGAACAACGCGCCAACCGCGTGTTTCATTATCAACTAACGCGAGGCTAAGAAACTGTTTGAGTTTTTCTTTGTGAATAAAAAAAAATCATGTTAAATTCTGTATAGTTTTTGAGTAATAAGCAAGTATAATAAGGGAGATAATTTAGAAACATCCTGTATACTAGGTCGGAGGGAAAATGTTTCTAAAGGAGTCAAGGTCGCGCGTTAACGTCACACGTACCCACGCCTTCGGGTTCGGGAACTCAACAAAGATTTGCTCTTAAAATAATCGTAAATGTAAAAAGAAACTGACGAAATACACAAAATTTATTTGTGTGGTATTTCGTCAGTTAATTTTATCGCATTTTTAATTAATTTTTACAGAGCTTTGATTTTTTTAATATATTTCTTCATAAAATTTTTAAAATATTTATTTACTTAATAGATCTAACGATTTTAACAACTTATACTATAATCAAACTTTGTAAGTATTGTTTTGCGATGTAACTTATAATAAAATTTTGGAAATGATAGAATGAAACCTCATTAAACTGTGATGAAGTAATTATTGTTAAAACCAGTTTAAAACATGAAATTATAAAGTTGAAAATTTAACGTTTCGAAAAAGAAGTAATTTGTGAAATGACAGCAGAGATAACGTGCAATTTAATGGAAATTTATTCATTTATTAGTTTATTTTGTTTTGCTTTGTAAAAATAAGTTTTAAAATTATATATGCTGGCGAAACCAAAGAAAACTGCTTGAGAAACATTGAAACGCAAACGATGTGGGTACATCTGACGTCAGATTATTCCACATTACGTCACGAGACATGCGCGTATATCATCTGACCTAGTATATATCGGCCTTGGTTACAACAGTCCTAAATACAAAATTTCAACATTGTACGGCTAATTGTTTTTGAGTTATGCGAGATACATACGTACATACAGACGTCACGCGGAAACTAGTTAAAATGGATTCGGGGATGGTCAAATGGATGATATTTCCGTTGGAATTTGAAAACAAAAATTTTCGCGATTACAGTACTTCCCTTACTTCGTACAAGGAAGTAAATACAGAAAAACAAACACTGAGGCTGTTATTAATGCTGACATAAAGAAAGGACCAAGTTTAACGAACAAATGTTTAACATTTAGTAAGATATAACGTTAATAATCATTTCAATATTTTAAGGGATAGTCCACTTTTCTGGATTTCTGTACCTTTTTCTTTAAATAGCACCTTAATTCAAAATGATCTTCTATGTAAATATAACTCTAGACAAATATGCAAATTCAGTCAACAAAATACGGAATAAGAAAATTTAGAGTAAATTATTAGAATATAAATACTGGGCAGAGAAAATGCAGTCATACATTTTGGGTTTTAAATTGCGTTTTTTTTTTTGATAACGGATAATTTATTTGAAAGCAAACGCAGCTCAGTAAACGATTCTTATTTATTATTTAGACAGTGATCGTTATTCTTTTTAAATGAGAGCATGCATATGCAAACTTTATTTAATGTCGCGTGATAGGAGATCCTTAACAACAGACTATGAAGCACTTTCCCGACTACTGTTTATGACGCTGGTGGGGAAAAGGGTTTTTTGGGGGAGAGAGAGGGAAGTACATTGCCTACAATAGATAAAATGGTCTTTATTGACCATTCTAATTACTCTTAACAAAATTGTTATTGTCGGGAATGAATCATTGTCAAAGGAGTGTGCGTGGGTCATTTGATTGAGTAAATTATTTCTAATTAAATCGGGGTACAGGTCGTATGAAGCATAACGATTCTCATGGTTCTCGAGTCAGCTAGGGCGCACTTTTCAATCCAGCAGCGAGCTTGTTCGCATTTGCGCGTTTTTCTGCTTAAAACACTTTCCGCCCATAAAGAAAATGAAGTCCACGAAAGTTTATTTTCGCTCATGTTGCATGATTTAAAAATATATATAAATGCGACAGTTTCTCTATATCTATTTGTGATGAGTTTGGATTCCTAAGTTAATAGAATTTACTCTTTTCGTCATAGTAATGAATTCAAAATGCATTTAACATATTAAATTCGCTGCATTTCATTAACCAGAAAGATATTGTTAAAATTTAATGCAGAAAAAAGGTGAGTTAGTTTTGAATCTGGAGTCCGAATCATGATTATGTCTTTAGATTAAACCCAACAAATAAATTTCTTTTATCTTTTATTTATCAATGGACGACTCTACAGAATCATGAATGAGGGCTCATAATAACTGAAGTATGAAATATAAACACGGATAACAAGTCTCTCGATATTCGAATAAACACAGCATCTATGCTTAATGTGCGTCTCCTTACTCGCGTCTGTGCTCACAATCGATTGTGGGATCACAAACATGCACGTGTAAGCTTTTCGCAGTATCTAAAATCTCAAAACGAGTGTATTTTGTATGATGAAAAATTTAAATTATTGCATCATCCGTAACGCTTTTTTGGGTTGGAACATTATTCTTAAGTTTAACAAAATTTTAAAATTAAACTACTGTCCAACTTACGCAATTCTAGCTAAATTTTTTTCCTGTTTAACTTCCCTTATCTTTCCGCTTCTCTTTCTTATTATATTCTTTTTATATGTTCTATAGATTGTTTATTATATTCTTTTTTATATGTTTTAATTATATTGTTCTTATTATAGTCTTTTTTAATATGTTCTACAGATTGTTTTTTAATCTGTCCACCCTGGGGAGCTACCTCGTCGGCTTTAAGCCATACTGGCCCCGGGTGGATGCTCTGTACCCCTCTAAAATAAATAAATAAAATAAATAAAAAAGTATATAGAGGAAGGAATCTATAGAAATAAAATTGCACTTCAAAGCACATAGATATTCAACAAGCGCATAAATTATAAATAAGATGAAGACTTCTCTCCAAATGTTTCAAAATAATAACTGGAAAAGAATTTATTCCAATACACTAGGGTGCACTGAAAGCAAATACAGTAAGGATTAATACGTACAGAATCCTCTGTTATGTAACCTGAAACAGTCAGAAAATCATTGTAAGTTCTTTATATGTTGTTAACTTGAAGAATGGACTAGTTTATATAATATCCACTGACAGTTGAATAATTAGTATTTGCCTAAATTCTGAGCGCTGGCTTTCCATTCGAATGATCAGGTTGCAGGTTCGAATCCTGCTGTGAACATGAAGTTTTGTGTTTGTCTCAGAAATGAGTAATGTAGAATTGTCTCAGGATTGTGAAAAAAAAAACTTGCTATGTGAAAGCGCGAAAAATGACTAAGATGTTGACGCGCCCAAAAACTAACAAACCAACTGAATTCCAATAGGCAAATTTCTCATTCTCTTTTTGAATGTTGAAAATCACTCTTCCTGTTAAATTCGGAAATTCTTTTTCCGCCCACTGTTTCGCGTAATCCCGTGTAGTTATTGTATATTGACGAAACTCTGATGATATATTTGCGTTATCAGTAAACAACGCACCTTTTTCCGTTAATAGTGGCAACCGCCCACGACAGATTCTCCGTTGATAATCGCCTTATTATCTTAGATAAATATGGAACAGAATGAATGAATATCTGTTACTGGTTGAAAATTTAAAATAAAGAATAACCAAGTATGATTATCCCTTACATATATTTTTCTCTTTATTCTCGAATTACAACAAACAAGATAGTAATGAAAGCCGAATTCTATAGTATTTAAAATAGTTTGCAAGAGATGAATATTACGTGAAATTTTATATAATTTATTAGATAAGAGCTTATATATTTAGAAAAATAATAAAACTTTATAAAAATTTAGAAAAATATTTTATTAATGTTTTCGTGGTAGAATAGTCAATTTCCGATTCAGTATAGTCAAACAGATTATACCCTTTCAGAGTAAATTTAAGAATGGTGCATAGGCCATGCTCTGCTTTCAGTAATGCTCATCTCCTTTATTTTATCACCAATAGAGATTTTAAGATTTTACTGTGCAATTCGCGAAGATAATCAAGTATAACATTCATGTTTTTATTTTATTTTATAAAATTTTTTGGCATAAAATCATTTCAAACATTCCAACGACGCTGCTTTTCTTGATACCTAGCACACATGAAATAAGTTTTGCTAAATTAATAAAAAGTAATTACAAGTCACGCTTTCCATTTACTTTGTATTCATATATAACAATTATTATATAACCAATAACCCAACAATAAATTTTGAAAATATAAACCAAATATCTTTTAATTTAAACATTATTTATATATTGAATTCATTTGGCACAAATACTGCAATATATAAATTTGTGATACATATGAGCCTCACCTTAGATTTGTGATACATATGACCAAGGCAAAGCGAGCGACCTCACAGCCGAACTGCAAGTTCGAGAATCATTTGCTTGGTAAAAGTTCAGAGTAATAATCACGGAAGATTTCGGGCAGCCCGAGGCTTTTGTGCTCTGAATTTATTATTTTAACATATCTGCTTAATAAGTGAAGGTTTATCATATTATAAAGTTAATTTTCACTACCGCACAATCGCAAACGCAAGTCCCACTCTCGGCCCTGTGGGCCTCGCTGGTCACTGTTTTCCGTTACTCGAACGCCATTCCCACTCTCGGCCCTGCGGGCCTCGGGGGGTCACTGTTTTCCGTTGACAGAACGCCGAAGGCGTTCTGTCTACGATGTCCCCCACCGGGGGCAAATTACTGATATATACCCCAACCTGTTTGGTTACAGGGGGCAATTGGTTTCCCCCGGCCGATTACAGGAGGTTAATGGTCAGTACTTATTTTATTTGTCACAGAAATTGGTGTGATTATTAGGGAACGCTACTCTGAACTTTTACCCTAGTCTGATTGCAAAGGGATTTTTTTTTCTTCAGGACAATAAGCGGCTCACATTGCTTGATTGTCGGATAGCGCTCTACAGTTGGAGCATTATATCCATCGACTATATTGTGTAGACTTCTCGCCTTCTGTTATCGGAGAAAAATCATAGACGTACGAGTGCATCGTTTTTGGATGGAATTTATAAATATTATATCTATGAGAAAATATTTTGACTGTGATTATATTTTATTTTGGAGAATAAATTTATGTTGTTTTTTTTTTTTTTTTTCGAATGTTGTAAGTTTATCTTATAAATCTAACGAACTGATTATCTAATATTGACTTTTGATTTTGTTTGAGAGAATTATTTTCATATATCATTGTAGAAGTAGAAATTAAAAAAAAAAAGAATTTTTATTCATATCATAGAACCTGTATGCATTAGATGATAAATTATAATGAAAACAGTGGCCTAGATAAAGTTGTATTTGTTAATATTGTTAGTTCCATCTTGCATATATGTTCGTATTCTGTTTTATGGATATATTTAAAGTTTCATAATAAAATTTTCAGAAAAAAAAATTTTGAAATTGACAGATAATAATGCTATTTTATTTGAATTATTGAATTATTACAGGGGATAAGAGAATGACCAAAGAGTGTTCGTCGTCTACGAAGAAACCTTTAAGCTGTGATGAAACTTTTACTATAGAAGAAAATGGGAAATGTTACGAATTTAATGGTAACTATAAGACAATTTGTTTTTATGAAGTAAAGAATTAGGGGAATAAAGAGATATTGTACGGAGAATTGCGCACGACTAACTTTTTTTTTTGAATGTAAAAAAAATGTTTAAGATAAAGAGAGCCCATCCCGAACGACCTTAAGATGATGAGGTAGTCGAGGTCTCATAGAGCAGTCTCCAGTTTATGAAGAGACTAGCGTTGCTTCAGCGAAGCATGGTTGAATAAAAAAGGTAATCAGATCGGAAGGAGGAACCAAGCGATCTTCAAACTGTGGCGTCAAAGGTTCAACATTCATTTGATGGCAAAGCGAGATCACAGATGAAAGAGATATCATGGAAGGATCAGCAAGAAAACAAACCATTTCATTACACTGCTCAGTATCCGTTGCAAAAAAAATATGGAATCGATATTCAGTTGAGAAGCTCACCTCGTCTCGTCTCCTGAACCTTTGATGTCCAGGTTAAGATCGCTTGGTTCCTCCTTCCCGATCTGACTAACCTTCTTTATTCAACCATGGCAATGAAGCGTGATCTCACCCTGTCCAACACCGTTTCACTAGATTCTAGATCAATAAGGCCTGCGCACTCTGACGTATCACTCTGACGTCATAACAGGAAGCCATCATAAATGAATTTATTACAAATCTATCAATTGAAATTTAGATATTTTAAACCAATAATAATTTTTTTAACCATTCAAAAGTTAATTTAAAATTTCTAACAATACTGAAGCTTAAAAATAAATTTAGAAATAAAATTTAAAAATTTAACCTAATAACAAAAGAGGATGTCCTTCAAATTAGAAATTTCAGTTGAAATCTCCAGAAGATAAATCTTGAACTAGTTGTTATGCAGAATATTCTTACGTTTAATATATCTAAAAAAGTAGTAGAAGTTGTAGCTTTCACATTGAATATTAAAAAAAAATTGTTATTGGTTTATGAACATTTAAATTGGCAAATTTATCATACTTTTACGAATATTGGTCGAAAAGAATGCCTCCATGGCCAGAATTTTTTTATTTGTTAACCCGATTTTCAAAAGTCTTTTTGTATCTGATACCTACATTTGCCCTTTATATAATGCACTATTCATTTTTCGACCAACAAATATAAGTATCAGGTACAATAAGTTTTTTGGAAAATCGGTTAACAAAAAAGTTACAGCCATGGAGGCATTATTGTTCGACCAACCCTCGTATTGCATAAAAAAAAATTTACATCTGGTTTAGTATTTTTGTAAATTTATTAATTTGATAGAGATTGTGTATATTCATTAAAATAATAAATAACAGAAGTTAAAATATACGAATTATTTTTAATAATGAAATATTACTTTAGGCAATATAAGTGAAATATTACTTTATAAGTAACTTAGTGTTAACTTGATTTTCCTGTCCATGATCTTATCAGCCCTGTGAAACATCAGCTACGGGCTGCTTGCGATACTTTACTGTAAAGCACAATTTCCAGCCTTCTTTTGATGACTCAGGAATGGGTGTGCACGCCGTCATTTTCTAGATGGGTTGGTTGGCATGTCCCAGTTTCAGACGTAGCCAACGAGAAAGACAGGCCGGGGCACTAAAAAGTCACTCTTCATTGGATTTCCCATCTTGGATTTTCCATCTTGGATTTCAACAATCAGCGTTTTTTCGTTTGTTGGAAACAATGAAGATTGGATTGTTGCTCGATCTACTTTGGTCATGTGACTTTTTAGTGCCCTGGCCTATCTTTCTAGTTGGCTTTGGTTTCAGAAGAGTGACGCAACGAGTTAAGCTGTTGTATTCCTCACTAAGCTTTCATGTATCAAGCTTAAAAGTCTTACTGCAATCTTGTAATTCGTAATTTTTTCCTGGTTATATAGAAAATAATGAGGATAGAAAAAGAATCTGTCAATATTTTTTAAAAAAGAAACCCACAGAGATAATAATCTGTGATCGAGAATATTCGTTAATATACTTAAAAAGAAATGCAATTCATAAATTTTTTAATGGTCCCTAAATGCATATTTAATAAAACATAATAATGAGCTAGTTAAACTTTATTTCTATCAAAACAAAAATTCACCTTTTAAACTGCTGAACTGCAATTATATCAGGCTCGCCACACACAAAAAAGGGCTGACGATGTTGCTTGTTCATAATGGGAGATGGAAGAGAAAATTTTTGGAATTATTTTAAGTGTCCAAAATTATTATTTTTAATCCTGTTCGGCATAAAACGTTGAAAGTTTTGTAGGTGCTTTTTAACAATCTATGTTGTGGATTGTCCAGGAAATCAAGTAACAATGTAATCATACGCAGGGTGAGAAGGCCGACCAATCGCAGTTAGGGAGAGGTTAGATGGAGTTTCACTTTACCATTAATAGAAAATGAAAATGAACACAGGGTGGTAAAACCCTGAAAAATACTGACGTTTCGGATAGAGGCTATCCTTTGTCAAAGCAAAGAGTGAAAGTGAAAATAAAGGCCACTTTATGACTTTGTCTCCGATTATCACTTTCACTCTTTGCATTAACAAAGGATAGCCTCTATCCGAAACGTCAGTTTTTTCAGGGCTTTGTCACCCTGTGTTCATTTTCATTTTTTATTTTATACCAGGGTTTTTGTGTCTCGTCTTTCTTTTCTTTTACATCTGTCATTAGTAATAATAAAATAGGTCATGATTGTACACTAAGCTCAGTGTTGAAGTGTGTCATGTGATTGTATCCTTACTAATGATGCCATCTATCTGCATAAAATTAAATTTCTGCATCGCGAATTTAAAGATGGTTTCTGTATACGCTGTCCGACATAAAAATGTATACACAATTTCAGGAACGAAAATTATTTATTAAGTGTTTGTTTTACATTGGCCGTTGGCGACCAGACACACAATGGAACGACGCGCGGCCTCCGCAGCTACGTCGGTCAATGTTTCAAGGGAGATCGCTACACATGCCGCGGTAATCTCCTGGCGAAGGTCCTCCAGCGTGCGCGGCTTCGTCGATAGACTTGATCTTTCACAGTTCCCCACAAGAATAAGTCCATAGATGTTAGATCTGGCGACCGTGGAGAGAACTCAATGGGCCCTCTTCGTCCAATCCAATGTTCCTACAGATTGTCATCCAGGAAAGTTCATACGGTTAGGTGGTAGTGTCATGGCGCCTCATCCTGTTGGTAGAAGACCTCTTCATCAGCTCCATAAAGCGCATGTGACAATTTCAATATCCCGACACAGTCTGACAAAGAGTGTATACATTTTTTTTGGCGGACTCTGTAGTTAGAGATGTAACGGATTGCAGAGGACTTTATAATCAAGCAGTTGGTTAGTTTGGTTTGGTTTGTTTGGTATTAACGTCCTTTTCAACTGCCATGGTCATTTCAGGACAGCGTTATAGGGGCCGCAAATTTTGCCTCGCAAGGGTTCTTTAACGTGCAGCCGGCAAACGACTACACGGGACCAACGGCTTTACTTCCCTTCCGAAGGAAGTGCGTGATCTCAGGATTTTCCCCCTGAAAAAATCCTCGTCGTCCTCGGCCGGGGTCAAACCCGCGTCCTCGGGCATCAGAGGCGATCACGCAACCACTGAGCCACCAAGGCCGATAGCAATTGGTTAAATGACTTTGTAATCACTTTTAGATAATGAATGATTGAATTTTTTCAACATAAATTATATACAGGGTGTTTACTAAACGTACATATACACGTAAAAAAATTCAAGGGGTAACTCTTTAGGTTATTTTTAAGAACTTTTGGTAATTTTCGGAATGCCGCTTTGTTTTGAAGATACAGGGGGCTGAAGTTTTTTGTCGAAAAAAAAAACTTTTATTACCTGCTATTACATGTAAAGCTTCTAAATCTATGATAACTGTTGAAAATGACTACTAGCAGCTAGCATACATGAATCCAGTGTTCTCCTCATTGACTGCAGGGTTTTTTCTTATTGCATTGTATCCATCAACTATCCGATGTCTCAAATCTTCAACATTTTTAACAATACATATGAAAGCCACAGTGTTTACAATATCTGCACTAACCACGTGTGAGTTACAAAAACAGCCGTTTTTAGTAATCAGAATGTTGTTAAAAGATATCAATATTGTTTTTGTCGAAAAACCTTTATCGCCTTGAATCTTCAAAAAGGCGGCATTCCGAAAAAAGGACAAAAGATTCTTAAAATAACCCAAAGAACCACCCCTTGAATTTTTGCTAGATGTTTAGTAATAAACATCCTGTATTATTAAAAATATCCATGTCATTGTAGCAAAATGTTAGAAAGCGCAAAAGGTCCCTTAATTTACGAGGGGAGTTCAATAAGTAATGCAACACTTTTTTTTTCTCGGCCAATTTTGGTTGAAAAAACTGGACATTTCTTGTGGAAAATTTTCAAACATTTCCGCTTCGTCTCGTTTAGTTTTATTGACGTCCGATAGGTGACAGCGCTATCGGATAAAAGCACGGTCATCATCGCCGCAAGGTCAAGCAAAACTCTCTGATCTCCCGCGAGCTGGCCGGCCGTGCACAGCTCTGACTCCTGCAATGTCGGAACATGCGAACACTCTCATTCGAGCAGATCGACGGATCACAATCAAACACTTTTGACAGATCACCATAGACATTCTGCAAGCGCCTATGAATATCTGAGATGCCCTGGTTTTCCGCCAAAAGAAACTCAATCACTGCCCGTTGTTTGGAACGCACCTCCATTGTAGACGCCATCTTAACAGCTCACTATAGCGCTGCCACCTATCGGACGTCAATGAAACTATACGAGACGAAGCGGAAATGTTTGAAAATGTTCCACAAGAAATGTCCAGTTTTTTCAACGAAAATTGGCCGAGAAAAATAATGTGTTGCATTACTTATTGAACTCCCCTCGTACTTCATGCATTTTTGCTTACTTATTTCGCTTCCGTTTTCTGTTCAATTTTAATTTTAAAAAATTGAAATAGATTTAAACATTCTATTAAAAATAAAGTAATAGAATGCTTTAAAATGTAAATTAAGATATATTAAATGTTAGTATAAAAAGCTTTAAATATAAATTAGTAATTTCTTAATATTTTTAATTCCAGATGATGGAAAACACCATCCAAAAAAATCAAAATGTAACTGTGATCCTAATCACTTAGTTGCTACAACTTTAGTATTAACAGTATTTGGAATGATTTTTATAACGTTTTCTGTATGTCTTTTAACGGGTAGGTTTTCATTAATGAGAATTCTAGACAGCGAGATTACAATAGAAATTTGATAATAATTTTTCATTTTTTTCCCTTAGGTCAAGTTACTTCGTTAGGAGGAGCATTAGGTGAGAGACTGAAACTCTATGCCGACAACGAATCTATAGAGGCTTTCACCGTTATGCAAAATAAAAGTAATGTAGTAACACCCCTCCAAATAAGTGCGGAGGAGCCTATGTCCAACGATGCCCCTGCCAATAATGGCAATGGGTACGGGGTACAGGTGCAATCGAAAGAAGAAGCTTCGCACAGGAATCGAATTCCGACGCGTTTTTCAACCGACGAGACGGAGAAAGCGGAAGATTATACGAAGCTTAATGAAACGCTATCGACTTCTCTAAATAAAAATAACGATTCGTTTATAGACAGACTTAGAGATTTTTTCCATATTTAAATTTAATTTATTATGTGATTAAATAAATGTTGTATTATAGCTTTATTTATTGAAATACGTTTAAAATAAATCCGCCTTTATAATAAAATCTATTCTAAATAGTTCATTGTCACAATTCTTAATTAGTTTTTTTAGATTTTAGTCATAAGTGAAAAAATTAAATTTTTTATTAATCAAAGAAAATTAGGGAAATTGGGCAAAGTGCTTAATGAAACGAACAACTAAATTTTGGTGGGTTTATATTGTATAAATAGCTTTTAATCCTTATACTTATTTAAGAATAATATGTGATTACACTGAGTGGCCAATATTTTAAGAACACCCATAACTATACAAATCCGTTGGCATAGCAATTACTACGCATCAGTTGGTCACGTGACAGTCGGTACCAATATAAAGCGAGAACACACCTATCAACTGCAAATGGTTTGACCGTCACCATGGGGAAAACAAAGGATCTAAGTGACTTCGAGCGTGGAATGATGGTTGGTGCCGGTGAGGTGGGCTGAGTATTTCCGAAACCGCACGTCTTCTAGGCTTTTCCCGAACAACCGTTTCAAGGGTTTAAACAACCAAAAAACAACCAGCCAGAGACAAGCCTGTGGTTGCAAACGACTCGTCGATCCAAGGGGTGAGCGTAGGATGGGAATGTTTGTTCGTACGAATAGAAACGTCACCACTCGTCAACTAACCATGGAGTACAACACACGGGACCGCAGAATAACATATCTGAACGCACTACACGCCATACATTGGTAAGGGTGGGCTACAACAGCCAACGGCCAATCCGGGTACCTTTGATCTCTATCCAAAACCGCAAAAAACGTCTCCAATTTGCCCGTGATCACCAGCAATGGACCGTCAACGAATGGAAGAAGGTCTGCTAGTCGGATGAATCCCGTTTCCTATTGCACCATGCAGACGGCCGACGCAGAATTTGGAGACAATAGCACGAAGCCATGGACCCCCCTGTCTGGTTTCTACTGTTGAGGCTGGTGGAGGCACTGTAATGATCTGGGGAATGCGTACTCCTGGCATACTCTTGGTACGCTAATACGTATAGAACAACGCCTTAATGGTCAGGGCTACATGAACATTGTTGCCGACCACGTTCATCCTTTCATAGCTACTGTGCGTCCCCCATCGGAAGTATACTTCCAGCAGGACAATAGTCTGTGTCACAAAGCTCGTATCGTCATGGAATGGTTTCAGGAACACGATAATGAATTCAACTTATTCCTCTGGACATCACAGTCCCCGGATTTGAACCCACTCAAATATCTTTGGGATGAGCTGGAACTGGTTATTCGAGGCATCGATCCACCAGCATCCAATAACATCAACTGGGAGCAGCTGTTGCGTCCGAATGGACAAACATCATGGAACAATGCTTCCAGCAGCTAATTGAATCCATGCCACGGCGAATTCGTGCTGTTATAGCTGCTAGGGGTGGCGCCACACAGTATTTGGGGGGGTGGGGTTCTTAATGAACTGGCCACTCAGTGTATATTCTGGAAAAACAGAAGAAATTAATGGAGACTAAAAGCCGACCGAAAAATGAAATCATTGAAAGAAATAGCCTTTTGAGGTTTAAGAAAATGGCCTTTTGGAATGCCTCATGATATATGATTAACGGAGGATACTTTACTATTTGAAAAGTAGATGATAATGGTTCTTTTGTTGAAGGAGCTGCTGTTGAATGATGCTTGGTATCTATGCTAGAAGGCAAACGATGTTGACAAATGGAGAATTACATTCTTCACACTTCGTTGTCCAACTATGAAGATATCTATTTCCAAAATTTGGGCAGTTTATTGCAAGTTTTGAGCTGATACAGGTTTTCCATATTTTATCCTTTTGGGTTTAGAATAGGACCTGCATAGCTTATATGTATGTAGTTTGTGTATTTCCAAAATGCTGATCTATCAACCGTTGCTTATATCAAAGACGGACGATTTGGGAAGGCAAAGGGAAAATGAGCGAATCTGTTAAGCTGAGAGAATATAAGGTGAAATCTCAAAGTTATGGTCCACACCAAATAAAAAAGAAGAAATTTATTTTTCCAATTTTTGGATTGTTTTTCTTTAGCAAATAATTATTTCAAATTATCTCGCGAATAAAAAAACTAACAACCCACTATTTTTATATTTTGTATTTAATTTTAACCACACTTTGAATAGTATTAATGGTATAATGCCAAAGCTGTGGACAAACGGTAGTAACAAGCAAAATAAGAAGAGAAACTACAGTTTCACAAATGAGATTTTTAATCTATGGACACGCTGATGAAGAGGACAGGGTCTTTGAAATCCGCGGCTCCTGATCAAAAATCTCATTTGTGGAATTGTGGTTTCTCTTCTAATTTTGTTTGTTACTACACTTTGAATGTTTAACATTATTATGTAGAACAACCTACTGTACATTTTAGTTTCAATCGCTTTTTTTTTAATTAAATGCTTTTTTTAAACTGCATGAACTTTTTTCATTTAATTCTTAGGATACCAGTCCGTCCCAAAAGTTTATAGACATCAATACAAAGCATATATCAAAGGAACAAAAAGAAATACGACTGAGTTCAAATAGGTTTATTATTGAACACATACAACTTGTATTCAACCAAAACAGAATTGACAATAAACTTATATTAGCGTATTGTTATAGAAAATAAATGAAAAGAGCACTGTCCCAAAAATGTATAAAATGCAAGGGAATCTCAAATTTGCAAGAAAACACTTGGTTCTCAAAAGCATATCGATTTTCCGCTGTTTCGTATGACATCATATACACGATTTTCCATAGAAAGAATCCAAGTTTGTAACGTTTTAGGATCTAAATTGTACCAAGCATACTCGATGGATGTCTTGAGTTGATTGGTTGACGAATACTGACGTCCATTGGCATAAACTTCTCGATATAAAATACCCCACACGTTCTCAATGGGGTTCAGGTCAGAACTCATCGGTGGCCAGTCAAGAACAGATACATTTTTTCTGTTTTGATAGTTTTTTGTAGCATTGGATGTATGGATGGATGCGTTATCGTGCTGAAATATCCAATTCTTTCCTCCCAAAATTTCACCGAACGGAATCAAATGACTTTGTAGTGTCTCTATATACTTTTCTGAGTTTTGTCGTCCATCTAAAAATGCTAAGGACGCTTGACCATTATATGAAAAGGCCGCCCACATCATCACCGATCCACCACCTTGTTGTCTGCTAAAACACGTTCGGGGCTCTTTCCTTAAATCATGCCAGTAGTTTGCATATCCATCAGGACCATCCAGATTCGATTTCTTTTCATCACTGAACAATACACTCAGCCATTTATCACCACAAGACATGTGCTGACGAGCCCACTGCGACCTCTTCTTTTGGTGAAGCTTTGTGAGTGGTGGTTTACGTCTCATTTTCTTGTGAATAAGGTAACCAGCTTCTTTAATACGTCTGTAAACTGTATTCTTTGATATATGCAAATGTGCACTAACAGTGATATTGTGCATGGACATTTTCTGGGAGGAAGCCATTCTCAGTATCCGTCTTTCATCACGAGAGCTTGTCACACGTGGTCTTCCTGACCGATGTTTTAGTTGGTGTGGCTTTCTACGAGCTAGAACTCTGTAAATAATACTTTTAGAACGGTTTAACGCATTGGAAATGTCTTGAACAGATTCACCCTGCGATTTTAAGCTGAATATTCTGGCAACCTCATCAGCTGTTAGCTGGGAAGCTCTAGGCATTTCGTTGATGAGTAAAATGTCGCTCTTGAACCATTTCACAGCATATTTATATACCCCAAACCTTGCATCATGACTAAATATTTACATATTGCATAAAATTATGTTGTTCTATAAACTTTTGGGACACTGCATTTTCAATGGTTTATCATAAACATTTTCAATGCTTTTGTGAAAAGTAAAATTTTTGTCATGTATGCGTATTATCAACTTGCACATGCTTTCATTCAAAACTCAAAAACTTTCCATAACATCATTGATGTCATAGTGACGTAATCAGCAAAACGTTGATGTCTATAAACTTTTGGGATGGACTGTAGTATAAATATATTCCAAAAAGTTATAAATTGCAATGAGAAATTGACAAAATATCATGATCAATGCAATGAGAAATCGTGAAAAACTGTGATTGGTCATTGAGAGTATTTTCTCTCGAGTGGGTATGATTATTTGGCAAAAACAGATTTTTTTTTCCATTGACAGCCGCCTGATCGAACCCCTTTATGATTGTTCTTTCCACTCATCTGCAATAATGCCTAGACAATCAATGTTCTGTAATTGCTTCTTGTTTGCCTTTGTCATTTATGTATAATTTTCAAAAGGCAGTATCACCGCATGTTAAATGGTTCTTTGAGGAGCCAATGAGATTATACACTATGTGGTCAAAAGTTTCCAGACACCTGTGTTTTTGCACTGCAACCAGAATTTCACGAAAATTAATATGTCGTTGAACCTTCCATTGCTTTTATTAAGACCTTTAATCGCCGAGAAAATCTTTCCACCAAATTCTTTTAGATAGATTCTTCTATTCTTACCAAATAGCATTGATGAATTCAGTCGCAGATGTTGATAGTGTGGCATTATACCCTTTGTCATCGCTCCAGTTCATCTCACAGGTCTTCAACGGGATTATACTTAGCTTGTGCAGGCCAGAGCATTTCTCCAACCCCTGTCTCCTTAAACCACTGCTGTGCAAACCAAACTGTTACCATAATACTGGCATTACAGAATTGTCAAATATGAAGGTAAATTGCGGACGTCACGGATCCTGTTTATAGAATCAAGTTGCCTCAACCCAATTCAGGAAAATGGGGCTCCCATGATAGTGCGTCCTTCGAACTTCACAGATTGAACCAGCCATTCAGACATGAAGCATTTATTAGAATTTACAAAGATAGAAATAAATTTTCAAAATGAAATATGTTGCTTGAATTTGATGCCAGCTGCTTATTGAGAGGTAAAGGTTTCAGAAGATAGAAAAAAAAAACACATAATAGTTTGGATAGTTGTTCTTTGGATAGGTGTTCTTATAATAGTTTAACGAATTTTATAGAGCATTCTCTCACCTTCTTTGGCACAAAGAATCACCGATATTAATCAAAAAGGCGAGGTGAAAGTTATTGGATTTATTCTTTCTTCAAGGAAAATAATTTTTGAAACAGGGATCTCCAGATTAAGAAACACTAAACAATTAATGGAACCCACCTGGCTAATATTAGCTTCATATAGAAGTCGTTTTTACAACGTATGAATTTAAATAATAGCTAAAGAAAGTTTTATAATAAAAAAAATTCTAAAAATTTCATTTTTTCATTATTCAAACATTTTATGGTAACAGAATGCATTATTTATCTACAATTTCGGAACGAAAAAATATTAAGGTGATTACAAATGAGATTACAAAAAAAGAACCTGACATTTCTGTCAAATTGCCTCTGATCTTATAACATTGATAATTGCTATTAGAAATGGCGCCTCATTCCAGAATAGCCGTGTGAAGTTTGACGGAAATACATTTAATTTCGAAATGAAAATAAATGCAACAAAATTCATGAGCAGACCAACCGAACGGATATTTTTAATCGACGTATGATTTATTGACTATTGTTTATATTTTATTGGCTGTTTCTAATAAAATTGTCTTATTTTTTTGGATTAGGTATTGTTATTTATAGCATTTCTTTCTTTCAATTTTCAAATAGTTTATTAATCGGAGTAGAAAGGTAAATGAAATTTTGAATGTTATTTTTTCTATTAAAATGCAATGTTATAAGATAATATACGAGCTCGTAATTAAGAGCTTGCCGTTGCAAACCAATAATTTATTTTTATTTTTATAGACTTCATCTATTTTTATATAATAGAAAAGTATCCTTATTATATTTAATTTGAAAACTTGAAGTATTAGAGCATCAAATAAAAAATTATATTCTCGTCAGTTAGCTTTCTTGGTTATTTTTATATTTTAACGATTTGCTGAAAGGAATTTTTATGTTTTTCATTCACTTAAAATCCTTTGGTTTTTTGCAACAAACGTTGGAAAGCAGCATGCATTTTCGTATGACATTTACTTCATAGACCTTTTCTAGCGGAAGTTCTGCTGCCGCCATTTTGAGATGTTGACTTGAGCGAATTGAGCATGTTAAGCACTCAGCTAGAGCAAATAATATAAGAAAAGTAGTAATTTATGTTGAGGAAAAATTACTAAGAAACATTCTAAATAAACAAGCCGCAAAGTCAAAATTTAAATTAATTTTACATAAGTTTCAAGAGGCAGCAAGATGCGCTTCTGTAAACTACGCTTCCGTATAACTTTATTGAAAATTTTTACATAAAATGTAGAATATAAAATATTTCTTTCCCTTAATCTATTTAACTAATGTACAGGGTGATTATAATTAAAGTTTAAGTTTCAAAACGCTATAAAATAAGAACCACTTAGTAGAATGACGTCCAATTGAAACGGAATGTTATTAAAGAAGGGGGAAAGCTTATGGCATAAGAAAAAAAAGTAGGTCCAAATTTCAGCAACAGATGGCGCTGTAAGCGTCAGAATATGTAAATGAAAATACCTGTCATGCGCACGACTCATTACATTTGTTATAAAAACGCCGGGTACACGGCTTTTCTTCATTTCGCGTCCGAGTAGTTCGCCATGAGTAGACCGCGCTCTGCTTGTAAAGCTTTTTTAACAAGAACAATGATTCCGCACCTGCCAGTAGCTCTGCAGAAGTTCAGAACACTCAAGGGTATGAAAAAGGCGTTGGTCCGATAACTGCCGTGGGTCATTCTGAACGTGACGCCGGAGACACTTCGATCAGTTGTGGAACATGCTGTTTCTCGATTTCAACTTGTTGCACAGAACGCTGGACAGCATATAGGGAGTGCAAGTGTGACGTCAGTCCTTGAAATTCTTCAGTCACGTGCCTCGATTTGGTTCCAAACAAGTCTTCTCGCTTCGGGATTTAACATGGTTCCAACGTAGGGATGGAATAAAATCGCTCTGTATAAGCCCAGTGTTTATAACACATTTAAGATGTGAAATTTTTTAGTTCCTCACTGCTCAAGGAGGAGCCAAAACAGCGATTTAGACATCTATCGTTTTCCCAAAGAAAGAAAGATCCGCGAACGATGGCATTCTTTTGCTAAGTGATTAAAACTGATTAAAAAGCGTTCTAATATTAATGTATAAATTATATAATGAGATTAAATGTCTTAATAATAGTATCAATTACACAAATTAACATAATAATTTAAGAGATGTCATTTTTGCTGGCCGCCCGTTTCAACGTAACTAGTACGTATATTGCGTGGTTCCAATGTTTGGAACCAGCGATCCCATTTCCTAGGCTCTCGGCCCGTTCATCGCGCAAATGACGTCAGCTGTGACGTAGTCACTTGCACTCCCTATTGAACATGTTTGTTGTTGTTTTTTTTGTTTTTTTAAATTTATTATTCATCTTTGTTATACAATAATAATAAACAAACAAATCTAAAACAAACATCAAATAACAAAAAGTTCCGAAGCCTCGTGAATGGCTTGTATGGGACAAAAATTGTAACTTATCAGAGTAGCATAAAATTCACATATACATTAAAAGGATGACAAAATTAACAGGATGAAAATAACACTACAAGATACACATAACCACCAGAAAATAAACCAACAACATAATTATACATACGCTAACCATGTAAAATATGATGCCTTAATTAATTTAAAAGTTTTCAAAACCAATATCCATTTTGAAACTGTATTACAAAACTTTGGAATATAATATATCCTTTGTTTACTTCCATAGTTATTCATGATTCTAGGTATTTTAAATGCTGGCAAATTGCTAGTTTTCGTATACTCGTATTTTACTTAAAAAACTACTTTTATGAAAATTTTGCAATAATATATAATTTCCTAATTCTTGAATTTTCAAAATTTTTAATTTTTTAAATTTGATATCATTGTCTATATCATCGAGTTTGGAATTTTTACACATTACTTTTATTATTCTAACTTGTAATTTTTCAATTTTTTTTATGCCAGTGGCAAATCTAAAAATTGTAAGCCATATCTGATTATTGCCTCAAAAAAGGCATTATAAAATAATTTTTTAGTTTCAATAGGACAATACCAAGTTATATAAAACATTTTGAATAAGATTTTCCGACATTTATTACAAATATCACCAATGTGACTTTTCCAACTTAAGTTGGAGTCAAAAATTAATCCAAGGTATTTTATTGTTGTAGACTCATTTATAGTTGTGCAGTTACAGCTTCCCCAAAAATTCAGTTTTTCCTTACATTTAGTATTATGTATTTTTATTTTAGAATTTAACATGAATTCATATTTTTTATTTGGAATTCTGAATTTCATCAAATTTGTTTTCGTTATATTTAAACCTAATTTGTTATTTTTAATCCATTCAACAATATGCGATACGTTTCTTTAACATTCTGCAAGTAATCTCATCCTTGTGTATAGTAAGCAGAGCGATATCATCAGCATATATAAAAATCTTTCCATAATTACTGTTAATATGTAGGGGTAAATCATTCATAAATAAATTAAAGAGTAGAGGACTTAATAAAGATCCTTGAAAGACTCCACACTCTAATGACTGACTATTACTGTATTTATTTTTTATACAGACTCTTTGTGTTCGATGATTTAAAAAGTTTTTTAGTAGCTTATGAATATTACCTCGGATGCCGTGTTCATAAAGTTTGGCTAATAGTAGATCGTGATCTACAGCATCGTAAGCTTTGCTTAAATCAAAGAACACCACTGTCGCACATAAATCATGGTGAAAAGCGTCATAGAGGTCATCTGCCATTTGTGTTAGCAACATTTGTGTCCCTTTTTGTTTCACGTACCAAAAAAGTTGCGGATGTATTATATTATATCTTGTGATAAAAGCCTCCAATTTCTCTAATTATAAACCCTTTAAGATTTTCATTAGTGATGAGGAAATTGCAATTGGTCTATAATTTTTGTACTCAGTTTTGGATCCTTTTTATGAATGGGTCTAACTTTGACAACTTTCATTTGCACTGGAATAATTCCAGAATCTAAAATTTTGTTATAAAAGTATCTAAGAGGTTTCAGTAAATATTGTACGTTTTCTTTTATATCTTTTATTCTTATGTTATCATATCCAGGGCCTTTGTTAGGAGATAATTTCTTAATAATATTTCTTATATCTGTTTCTTCAAAATTATTAATTACAATTGAATTTAATATATTTTTTATGTTTCCGATTTCCCCACTGGTTTCCTTGAAAGGTTGCCGAATTTTATAGACTTCCCTTACAAAGGTTTCATTAAAATTATCAAGATTTTCACTAATAAAAGTTTCTTCCTTATTATCAACATTTTTTTTGTTTCCAATTAAATCATGTATTAAATCCCATGTTTTTTTAGAATTTTTTATATTTGATTTAAATTGATCTCGATAAAACTTTCTCTTCGCATATCTTAATTGCGAATTTAATTTGTTTTTTAACATTTTATATTCTATCATAAGATCTTTATTGACATTAGAGGACTTAATCTTTTTCCAAATTTGATTTTTCCTATCAATTTCGTATAGTAATTGGTGAGAAATCCAGGGTCTCTTATTTTTCTTAAGAGGAACTGCAAGAACCTTTGAATTGTCATAGATGGTATTAAATTTGTCTACCCAAAAAGCGTATATATCATCTGTTTTCTCCAGATTCAGACTTTCTTCCCAGTTCACTTTTTTGATATTATTATTAACCATCTTTTGACTTCTAATATACTCATTATTTTTATGTATGTTATTTTTGAGATTATTTGGAAAAATAAGATTCCATTTAATTAAATTATGATCTGCAAATTTTGTGTCCGTTACATTGATTTCAATTGCCCAGTTGAAATTCCTAACAACAACATGATCAATAAGCATTTTAGTGATTTTATCTCCATGTACTTCTATTCTTGTTGCTTCTTTCACTGTCTGTATACAACCTGATTGAGACAGAATATCTAAATACTTATATTTTTCATTCTTAATATTTATATTTACGTCTCCAAAAATCATTAGATCATTATTTTGCTTTTTTGACTCAATAAAACATTCAAGTGATATCAGAAATTTACTGATGTTTTTTTAGGAGTTCGATAGATTATTAAAAATTCAATATCTTTACTCCCTTTACACTAATAGATTCACATTCCTCTAACTTATTTACCGTATCAAAGACAATATTAATATTACTCTTATAATAAATTATAATGCCACCACCTCTATTCTTATCTCTTAAACTTTCAAAATGATTGAAACCTTGTAATATAAAACAAGTAACTTCATGTTCATGGATATTTATTTCTAATAAAACAAATATACTAATAACTGGATTCTGATGAACAAAAACTTCGAACTACTCCCAATTTTTCTTTATGCTTCGAATGTTCACAACACAACAAGCAAGTTTTTCCATTTGTAAACTGAAAATTAGTTACATGTCTATATTTTAATATCAACAAGGTCACACTTAACTTGAATCTTTAATTTAGATTATTCAAGTCCTTGAAATCTTCAATTTTTATTACCTTCTCTCCATCACGTTTACGAAGTAGGACCTCACCGTTTTTTATCCACACATATTTCCAGTGATTTGCTTTAGCTATTTCTTTTACATTCCATAATAAAGCTTTATTTGCTTAAGTGAGATGTTCATATATGAATACATTCTTATATATATTATTCTGCTTAGCTAAATCTTTTAACTTTTTCTTGCTAAGAAGAAATTTATTAACATAATTTATATCCTTTAGCTTAATTGTGATCGCACTTCTATTAATAGACATGGATTGAACCTTTTCAATTGGAGATCTATCAGTTTTCTATATTCAAATTTCTGGCCAAATTTTCAATTTCCGCCATATTATGATCATATGATTTTAGCACCAAACCCCTTATCTCAATATTGTGGGCGTTATTCTGTTGTTCAAACACATTTAATTTATTAACTAGTTGCTGAATTTGTTCTTGTTGGATGTTACTTAACTTTTCTAAATCGTCGTTCTTTTTTTCCAGTTCCATTAATATTGAATCATGTTGCTTTTGTTTAGTCACTATTTGCTCATATTTATTTGATATAAATTTTAAAGACACTTCCATTTCTTCTATACTTTTTTTTAAATCCTTTAATCAAGGAAAATAACATATTAATTACCTTCTAATTGCGAATAAGTTTGCTTTCCTTTTGCACTATGTTCTTCTTGATGGTTCTCATTTCCTAGAGATTTTTTCGTTGTTGAAGTGTTCCTGCACCCGAGACAAATCCAAGATGCATTGGAAACCTTGGATTTAGCTTTCCATGTTGTCTCCGATAACGAACATTTGAAATGGAGTTCGCTTTACATGCCGAGCATGTAGCGTGGTTTCCATTTTTTGGTAATGCTTCTTGGTTAAATTTGCGCCAGTCTCCCGCAATTTAAAAAACCGATTTGGTGGATGCTTTGCACACTGAACAGTACAGTTGGTTTAACGTGTAACTTACACCTTAGCCTTTGTTTTACGATTCATTTGTCATCTGCAGTCGAAATTCTGACGCTTACAGCGCCATCTGCTGCTAAAATTTAGACCTACTTTTTTTCTTATACCCCTTCTTCAATAACATTCCGTTCCAATTGGACGTCATTCTACTAAGCGGTTCTTTTTTATAGCGTTTTGAAACTTAAACTTTAATTATAATCACCCTGTATATAACAATTGTTAGATTACATTGAAAGCGTGCATGATCTGCCTTCTAAATTGAAATCAGTTCATTTTTTCCAGTTAATTGCAACCGTCCATTTCAGGTATTCAGCATCATTTTTATGAAACGAAAAAAGAAAAAGGCAGTTTTCACGAATTAAAGGAGTGTGATCAACACAAAATTGCTTTTTCCATAGTTGCAATCGAAAATGGCTGAACATCCTAATGCGGCATAAAACAAACCCTACTGCATGCTTGGTAGTTCCATCTGAGCACCCAAAACCATCATGATTTATATATAAAACACTGCAAGTAGAATGGTTACCTGCGATTGCCGATATCCTTCAAGTTCCATACACAAGCTAGAGTGTTGAAAAGTCAACATCTCCTAATGGCGGACGGAAGTAGCACTTTCCTGCCACCTAACGGTACAAAGCGCATTTCGAAAAGGTGTATATTTTGGAGATTTTTTGCTACTTTTCAACTTAGTTTAGTACGTTTTTATTCATTTTAAAATTTTTAATTCTATTTTAGACGCTTATATATTGTGACAATTAATGCTTACAAACTGTGACAATTCAATAGCAAATTCAAAAAAATTTATATAAATGGCAAATAATGAAAGATATTATCACATATGAAGAATTATTTTTGGAATCAATTTTTTGGAATCACTTTTGGCGAATAAGAATAATTAATCTACATGATTTCAAATTTGCTCCCTATACTGAGCCTGAATCTTCCCTGGTCTTCAGTTGAATCATGAAAGTAATCTGCTAATGCAATATTCTTGCTATACACGAAATTAAAGGACCCTATTGCAAAGCTGCCTACAGGCGAAACCAGTCATCAGAAAAGTATGAAATTTCATGAAGAACGTAATGAAGGGATGGGAGTTTGTCTTAGCGAAAAGGAAAAAAATTAGTTACGAATTTTGCCACCAGAGGGCGTCTTACATTGAATAGCTGTAGTAAAAATGTAAATTTATGTGCCGTCATGAGCAGCTCTTACCTACTGTATAAAACCGAGGAGCATTCGCAGAGATCCTGTGTTCAATGTGTAAGCCGCCCACAATGATGTTAAGTTTACGAAGTCGCGCATTGTTAGTGAAATTTCGTAGATGAAGGGGATGCGAAGAGGTCCCATGAATGTCAAAAACCTTCGGAAAATGATAATGATATTTGAAGAAACAGCATCATTGTCAGTTCGTCCTGGCAGAGGAAAAAAAGCTGTGTCAGCAGACTCATTAGAGGAGGTTTCGCTTCAGGTGGAAGTGGACAGAGCTGCAAATTTCCATGGTAGAACCAGTGTCCAGAGTATAGTACAGGCGTTGGATAGGCCACGTTCAACTGCCCATAAGATCATGCGGAATATCCTCCGATATTATCCATACAAACTTTAACTTGCGCTTCCAGCTGATGGTGGCGATCGACTCAATGCATGAACATTTAGAGAATGAAGGTGCTTTACTGTCGTATCATTAATTAAAGGCAACAATTATTCTTGACTCTACGAATGATGGAAGTCGGAAGGTTTAATTGAATTTTTCTTTTGTAAAGCTTTAGAGCACAAATCAGAAGCACCTACAACTTCTTAGGTTTGCATTATTGTTTTGTGTTGGGTTTCACAAATATCTTAAAATAAGTAAAAAATAGCAAGCGGAATAATATTTATGTTTGGATAATTTATGCAATATTTTGTTACTTTCCCCCACAGAAATGTGTCTAATAAAATTACGATCTTTTCATGCGATTCTCCTATGTTTGTTAATAGAGCTATCATATCAAATCATGATACAACATATATTAAGAGGTAATAGAGACTATTTATATCTGTTTAACTGTATTTAATTTTCAAATGCTTTATAATAGAATGAATCAACCATTATTCTAGTTGTTGAATAAATCAGTAATATATAAATAATTAGAAATAAACTTCTGGGGCTTGTGGTTACTTGCTATGTGAAGATATGAGACACAGATCAGTTTATGTTTGGTCTTTAAATTACTTTTTTTTATGAATTTTCACCTGATCTGTAGGAATAATGATGAATAAAAGGGTGCCAAAACAAAGGAGAAGTGAACAAAAATGGAAATATATTCTGCCAGATTTAGGAAGTACTAGTACTGCTCACGTCATTTTTAAAGATGCTATTCCAAAGGGCGTTAACGAATTCACGTTATGTTTCTGGGCCAATCCAACAAAAGAACCGACGAACATTGGCTGTATTGTTTCGTTCATTCAACAAAGCGCAAATTTTACTTTTATACAAATTTCTGTCTGTTTACAAATATACGACGAAGGCGGAGGTAAGAAATTTCTACTTTACTCGTAATTTTCAGAAAATAATCTCAAAAAACTCTAAAAACCCTAACACCTCATCTCAAAAATTATTTTTTAAAACAATAAACTTTTAGTAACAGTTTTATCTTCAAACAATACCCTAAAAACTTCAAAACTCAGTTTTTAACTACGTCATTCAAAACTCAGTTTTTAACTACGTCATTCAAAACTTGCTATTAAAAGCTTATTTTTTTAAAAAAAAATTTCTGTTTTGAGGTGTTAAGTTTTTAGGTTGTTTTTTTTTGAGATTATTATAAACTAACCTCAACGTGTTAAGTAATTTTTCAGAGAAATTTCATTAATTTTCTAAAGATGTTTTTTTAAATAAATTAGAAAGTTAATTGAAATAATTATATTTTATACTAAATTAAAAAAAAGAGCAATAGAACTGAAAGCAAACAAGCATGAAAAGTTTAATTTCAATACCTGGTAGTAGGCTTTCCTTTTCATTTCATAAAAGGACATACGAGGTCTATACCTGTCTGTTAGTATAAAGGTCTTGAAATTTTGGTGTCTTTTTACGCTTTCTAACATATTCTTGAGATTTATGTAGCATGCAGTTTTTGAAATGCCGAAGGCTTAAATTTGTTTTATGCTTAAAGAGTGCACAGAGCTTAATTACATGTTTTTGCGTAGAAGAGTTCAGAAACACATTAAGACCAATTTGCACCATAACCGCGTAGATTTTTAGTTTAACAAGAAAGACCAACTAGACAGGATATGAACGCTCCTCTATTATGTTTAAGAATAAGTATGACAGGTTTCTTCTTATAGTCAGAGCGATTGCGAGTGGGTTGAATTGAATTCACCTTAATATTATAGATATGATTCAACGCTGCATGTCATGTATTCCCAATTTTACTTTTTTTCATTTTTACTATAAACGAAAAAATACTTTTACTTCTTGTTAAAAATTTACTTAATTCGACATGTATGTTTAACAGTTTGCATAATCATCGGTCGCCCTGGACGGCCCAATCAGAGAGTTTGTGTTCCTATGGAAGTGACACTTAACAAATGGTTACATTTCTGCGCTTATTGGAATAAGAGAGAGGAATATGTTAAAGCGTTTTTGAATGGAAATTATACCCTAACTAAAAGACTGAAGACAAGCGTAGAGTTTATAAGTGCCTATGGTATCGATATAATCCTTGGGCAAAGGAAGGCACAAAATTTTAGATTCAGCACTAACGACAGATTCATTGGCGAGATCGGAGGAGTAAACGTGTGGGCATCTTTTCTTACAGAAACAGAAGGTTAGTATAAAGTAATCAAATTTGTAGTGTATAATCAAATTGCTGTAAATAATAAAGAGAAGAGAGATAAAGTGCAGTTTCTACAACGAATTAACAAGTGAAGTAATACTAAAAAATAGCGAGATGATGCCGAAGATCTGCCTGCTCGTATCACTTTGTCCGTGATTTTTTTTTTTTTTTTTTTTTTGTCTAAATTGGGCACTAAATTTTACAGAGTACTTTTATTCGGGCAGTGGAGTGTGGACATCATCTCTCTCGTTTTTCCAATTACTGTAATTATTCAGTTTTTTGTTACTTATTCTTGGTGTTCTAAACAAATTAAACTCATGTTTGTAAAAATTGCAACAACATGAAGGAATCATCAGAATTAAATGAAATTTAATACACAAACGACTTGTATTGGTACAAATAAATGATTAGAGTTTCAAAGCAAAAAAAAAACAATATTAAGTGTCCGAAATCAGTATTTGGTGTAGCCACCACGCACTGCAATATGTGCTGCTATACGTCGTGTCATGCTGTCAAACAGATTTTTAATGTCTGCCTGAGGGAGAGCATTCCAGATTGTTTGTATGCGTGCCTAAAGTTCATCTGTAGAACCCGTAGGGCGAGGATCACGAGCGAGACTCCGGCCAACGAAATCCTACACATGTTCAATAGGCGACATATCCGGCGAATAAGCAGGCCAAGGAAGAAGCTGTATGTCTTCGGCTGAAAAGAAGTCTTGAACATTCCTTGCAATAAGTGGGCAGGCATTATCCTGTTGAAAGATCGCTCCAGGAATGTCTTGAAGGAAAGGAACTAGTTCGGGCTCCAGGACTTTACTGATGTACCGATTGCTGTTAAGATTACCCACAATTCGTAGCAGCTGAGATCGTCCATGATACGCAATCTAACCCCAGACCATGACTCCGGGTGTTCGTCAACTATGACGTTCGATAATGCACTCCGGAAGCCAGCGTTCACCGGCATAGCGTCTAATACGAATGCGGCCATCATGGTACCACAGATTAAAGCGGGATTCGTCAGAAAAAACACTTGTTGCTAATCTGCACGCCAGTCTCTATGATTGAAGAGCTTGGCGCTGCCGCAGGCGTCGATGCTTTTGCGTCAGGGGGATCCTGTATATAGGAGTTCTTGCACGCAGTCCACGGTGCAGCTGACATCAACGAATTGACGAAGCAGACAGAAACACACTTGTAGCAGTGGACTAATGTGCTGCCAACTGTCTAGAGGAAGCTGTACGGTCCATCAGCGCCATGCGGACCAGGTATCTATCATCGCTCGTTGACGTCACCTTTCGGCGTCCACTCCCGGATTTCCGAGTTTTTTGTACGGTTCGCCTCGGTCCACTGCTTCCAAACTCGCATCACTGTGCTGCTGCTACGCTGCACACAAGCTGCTATTGCACCAAAGGAAAATCCTCGTTCACGAAGGCCGATGATTCTTCCCCGTTCAAACTGCGTAAGTTGTTGAAATGTCGCCATCTTTCGTCGAAGAGACATCGTTACGTCTCAGCTAATGTTTACCACTAGCAGATAACCATAGACTAGTTTCAATGTCCCGCTACAGCCCTCTATTTATACTGTTTCAGCAGAAGTTCAGAGGGCGCTTCTCAGCCCACGCATGCATGTGACTCTGAAATTTTAATCATTTGCATAGCACGCTATAATTTGTATCGGCTGAAAATTGCAGCTCAATTGCGTCATTCCTTCATGGTGTTGCAATTTTTACAAAGATGAGTTCAATTGAACATGCAAAAAAATTAATTTCTACTTAATTGCCGAGTAAAAATTTAGGTCTTAATTTAAATTTACAACAGTAAAATGTCTATTGGAGCTGAGAAAACTAATAATAAAAGGTATTCTCAATTTTAAATATTTATTGTATTCTAAAATTTGCAGTATAATTTGAGACAATATTAGGCCTAATTGTCATTTTTGTTGTTATTTTTCTTTTTCAATTTCAGTTAGCTCTAAGTACTTAAAGGTTATAGCGTAAACACCTGAAATTTTTATAATTTAATTGATAAATTATATTTATATTTCAGCTATTTTTATTTCTATTATTGTCATTGATGTTATCGTGTGCCGCCATCGAGCGTTTTTTTCATTAACAACTTTTTAAAAATCGAGCTTTCGGACCATGTTGTTAGGACCAAAAAGCTACTTAGGCTATAAGAATGAATGCTTGATCTGTACGTTTATCCGGCTGGCCGGCCCTCCGCCGTTTGCACGATAGTTTGAAAACGAAAACCTTTTTCAAATTATGTTTTCAGAAATGCGACCCTGAAGGTTTTCGGGGACCCATTCAAGTCGATTTCAAGTGCGAAAAAAGTGATAGTAAAGAATACCAAGATTATGGCATATCATGGTATAATAATCGATTCGTCAAGAATGAATACACTCTTTCTTTCTGTTTATCTTTTAGGCATTGTTGACGTCAGCACGCGCACGCAACGATCGTTTTGTCGACGTACGATTGCTTAATTGCTCATATTACATTAATACACGTAATTGTATTTCTGCTTCACAGTTAAAGCTCCTTCTTGGAATGTTTATAAGATTTTATAGTATTCGTGGCTAAAAGCTACTTACAGTGCTACTGAGAAGTATAAGACTTTTTTGTGCTAAAGAAAAAACAGACGCATTATTTTTTCTGACAATTCTTATATCCGTAATGAACACAAATGTCAAACAAAACTACAACTGTGGATGAAGTAAAAATAATTCTGGAAAGAGTTATGGGAAAAAAACCTCCCACAAAAAACACATGTGCAAAAGTATAAAACCATGAACCAACAACACTGCGATCATGCTGTTTAAGTATTTTGTGATTCCTCCAGAGTTATGGATATCATCACAAAATACGTTCTGACATGGACTCAACCAATCTCAGTAAAGTTTCACATGAAGCTTACTCCCACGCAGATTTCAGTTCATCAGTCGTTTGAAACCGCCGCCCATCTTTATAAACATCTCTTGCCAGTAAACCTCAAAGGTTTTCAATGGGGTTCAAGTCCGGTGATCTTGCGGGCTATGGAAGAAGCTTAATATTTTGTGTTTGAAACCACTGTTTCATCATGTTGAAAACAAAACTCGGGCCCTCCTAGAACTTCTGATACTCCACAGTCCGTTTTTCCTAGAGCAGAAAATCCAGAGCAAACCATGACTGCACCTACCTACTCCCATTTGGCGGCTCATCTTCACTGTTGTGGCTTGCCGTAGATCGTGCCAGTAATAGTGAATGCCATCAGGCCCATCGAGATTAAACTTCTTCTCATTAGAAAAATATACAGAGCGCCATTCATGGCTCCATGACATGGTTTTGTGTCTTGGTGTTAGGGGCGGTGCTCTCTTTTCTTTACAGTATCGTATGTTCTATGAAGTGCTCAAAACTCTTGTAATGGTGCTCGTGGAACAGGAGATGTTCATGGTAGATTTTATTTTCGCTGCTGACATTTTCTCCCTGGTAGCAAGAGCACAGATGTGACGACGAGATTTTTCAGAGAGAAGTTTTGGTCGTCCCGTCCTAGGTTTCACATACCCATCATGTCCTCTAGCTAATACATTGGCAACAGCACATTTTGACCGACCAATCGGATTTCAGATTCGCTACCATGTAGTGTCCAAATTTGTCGGATTTCAAATTCGCTGAGATGTGTGGCCTTAGGCATTGTCTATAAACCGCTGTATGTTCCTTCTGATTGTACTGCATCACTTCTGAAGTTCGATTAGTTGTGACAATTCATTTATATGCGAAAGTGTGTTAGGGTTTTTTAGTACACCTTGACTTCTAAGGGTTATTTCCAGAGAAAAAAAACATTACATTGAAAAATTTACTCGGGCAAACCGCTGCAAGTCATTAAAACTCGGTAAAAAACTCTATTTTAGGTAATTAATTTATCTCGGGTTGTTTGAATATGGGATAAATTGGTTGAAGGTAAATTTTTGAATAACCAAATTAAGGCTCTCTTTGCATTGGGTTTAATTATTGAGAATGCAAAATGTGAATGTATCATCGATATAAATTTAAAAAGCTAATATGTAATATTATCTTCGCAGTCTTTTGCAGACAACATTTTTTGTTTATCCACCAGGAGCAAAATTAAAAATGTGTTGTGGAGATCCATAGCGTGAACATTCTACGGTTGTCCATATGGATTCCAAATTAACTCCCGCTACTTTTAATGATTGTGCTTGCGCTTGTTGATCGTCATAGAAAATTGCATTCGTGTAAAAGGAAATGGAATGCGAGGAATCAACATTTTCTACATAGCCAGTCAAGGGGGTAGCTTCGTTTCAGTTTTAGGGGGAAAACAGTGTGTTATTTATAATAAAATCTTGCAAATTTCTCAAGAAGAAGCTTTAGCTGTGACGCAGAAGTAATTTTTAATTCGATAATTTATAGTTGAGCTATATTTCCTAATAAACAAAGGATATTCATTTACGTCTATTTTGCTCTACGCAGTACAATTTTCAGGGTAATTAGTACGAGTAATTGAACCAGTGTAATCAACTTGAAGGGGTAAAAGAGCCTGGAAAGTTGATATAGTCGAGCTATGGCTTTGATGATCATATTGTCGAAAGCAGAATTTGAAAAAGTTCATCCCTTTTCAAGTTATCTTGCAAAAGCAACCGGCCGGACGGATAAACGTACATGCCAAGCGTGTATTCTTATACAGTGCTACTCAAAAGTATAAAACCAGGCGGTTTTTTGTGTGCTAAAGAAAAAACGGACGCATCATTTTTCCTGACAATTTTTATATCCGTAATGAACAGAAATGTCAAACCAAACTGCAACTTTGGATGAAGTAAAAATAATTCTGGAATAAGTTATGCAAAAAAACAAAACACAAAAAACACATGTACAAAAGTATAAGACCACGCTAAAAAAATGGAACTGTCCTACACAGTTAGTCAAATTTGGCAAAAAATACTTAATTTATTTATTGTAAAATTTACCTCAAACAATCTATATATATTAAGCCTGAGCGAACCTGATACGTACTGTAGTTAAAATATAATCAACCTGATAACCAGATTTGTAAGTTTTATTATTTCACTGTGGTTTTTTTTTTACTAGGGACCCCAGTAATGATGCATCCAAACCCCAATTTATAAAGACCAGCTCAGTTTCCGGTGGACGGTGCTGATGAGAAGTTCTGGAATGAAATGAATATGCTGAAGGAATGCCATAGCAATGAGCATGTCCGTATTACTGGCGATTTGAATGGTTGTGTTAGTGTGGAAAGAGATGGTGTGGAAGATCTAGTTGGAAGGTTTGGTGACCCACGTGTGGTGACCAACTTCTGGAGTTTTGTGCAGAGAGAGCGTGTTTGTATCAAACGCCTTCTTTAAGTAAAGAAGGTTTGGTTTGGTTTGGTTTGGTTTGTTTGGTATTAACGTCCTTTTCAACTGCTATGGTCATTTCAGGACGGCGTTTATAGGGGCCGCAAATTTTGCCTCGCAAGGGTTCTTTAACGTGCAGCCGGCAAACGACTACACGGGACCAACGGCTTTACTTCCCTTCCGAAGGAAGTGCGTGATCTCAGGATTTCCCGGGATCGAACCCGCGTACTCGGGCATCAGAGGCGATCACGCAACCGCTGAGCCACCGAGGCCGATAAGTAAAGAAGGCGTTGGAATGTAGTGAAGGAGATCTGCTGAGCATAATTGATGTGTATGATCGTGATGAAAGCCTTCGTGGTAAAATTTTGGATACCAAAGTGGTGAAAGTGCAGAGATTAGATCAGATTATTATCTCGTGATCTGTAGAATGAATCTACTGAAAGTATGGAGAAACATCAGAAGGCTTAAAGAGATTCCATGCGTGTGACAACGGAGAATATGAAAGTACTTATGAAGTGAAAATGAATGTTCATTTTATTCAAGATCTGACAGCATTGAAGATATTCGGATACCTCTGAAAAATTATTTGGTAGAAGTTGCTAGAGCTTTTTGCGGTGAAGTGAAATTTAGCCAAGTCAAATGAGATGCATGACGGAAAGAAGGGGTGGTACTATGTGTTGCAGTAAAAAAAAAGTGCGTATTTAGGTTTCTGATTGGGAAGGTTAGTGCAGAGAAGTATAAAGATGTAAGAAGGAAAGAGAAAGAAAGTAAGGGAAAAAATGGCAAGAGAAAGAGATGAAAAGCTGAAGAATATTTTTGAACGGAGTATACTTTCTGGAAGTATATAAAAAACATGAGAAAGGGCTATGAACAATTGAGGGGTTCAGCGCAACAGTGGTCTAAGCCACTTTTTTACAAAACGGAGAAAAAGCAACTTAAAGTTTTTCAATTGTGGTTTTTCTTAGAATTTAGAAAATGAAATTTTAATGATAGTGGTCTATTGTATGATATGTGGTAAAGTTATATGTAATGGTATATAGTATTTGGTCCAGAAGTTTTAGATATATTAAATTTTTCTTACTGACCTACAACTGGGTATACTGGTTAGACCACTGTTGCACTGACACTTGTTTGAACTAGAGAAAGGAAAAAAAACTCTTTGAATAAATATTGTTATTTTTTTATGTAATAAGGCTTTCTAAAATCAGAAAATATTGTACAAGCTTTAGTGTGAATTTTTATTATTACATATAATTACACATAATCAGGTATTACAAAAATTCCATCATCGTCCTACACAATATCTGTACTATTTTCCTCAGCTATTTTCAGACAGCATATTATTGTAATATAATGGTGAATGGGTGGTACATACTTCAAAAGGTCGATGACATCTTTAACTATCTTTTGAATATTTTGGATTAAGAATAATAACTTGTAGATCAAATGTATGTTTATCTCTTCTCATTTTTCTTTTAACAAGATTTACAAAATGACCTGGCTCTATATCATCAGAATAAGAATATTTTACACAGTGTCTCCATGGTTGTTGAATAGAGACTTTTAAGATTGTAATGCGACTGAAAGCAACAGGAATTTTATCTTCAGCAAATTTACGATTGGTTATTTTGGTAGTCAAAGGTTTAACGGATACCAAGTCAGTCTGTTGCATTTCAGTTACATTGAATCTTTTTTTACCTGTTAAAGTATTTTTTATAAGTTCTATCCACTCTGATGGTGTATAAATGTATTTTTACATCCTTTTTTTTCTTTACTATTATTCCAAAATCCTACCACAAGGTAGGTAGCTATGACCTGAAACTAAGTATTTGTGTTCTACATTTTTAACATATTTTTTGTGAATTATTTGTAGCCAAAAACAAACTAATGATAAATTCTTATTTTGAGCAAAACAGTTATCAGAATACACAATTAATTTTTCAATGATTTGAAGATTGTTAGAAGCATATTTAACTAAACATGATTTTATTTTCATCAGCACCACGCCCAGCAATAGTTTCAGGCCGTACGTACATATGCACATCATCTGAAGTGCAATCATGAACACAAAAATTGTATGTCCAAAGCTGTCTCTTATAAAAAATTTCGCTTCCAGGCCTTGCTATCTCGTTGGCCTCGTCTTTCTGACCAGTTTCGTCATTTATTCCCGGCTTCTTCAGGGCTCAAGGGGTTTACCAAATACAACTTTTGTGATGTCTTTCTTGCAAAAATACTCTTTTGTCATTATCTTCACTTGCCAGCACTTTACTTTCACTGTTGTTACAGATACTTTTTCTGTTGTGCAAAATTTTCTTTTTATGATGAACTTTATCGGTGCACCTCTTTTTGTTGTCATATTCCTTTCCATTCTCTTGCTTTCTCCGTTGTTTATCTCGTTGATGCACTTTTAATATCCATGTTCCTTTTATTTTCAAATTAACAAATGTAATTAATGCCGATTTCGTTTAGACATTGTTGTTTGTAATCCAATTATATCTTATTCAAATTTCTTTTTTATGAGAGAACTGCATGGTGTTGTTTTCTTATATATAACTTTTCATTTTATGTTGCAGTTAATCTGTTATCGACCTGTCTGTCTACTGAAGTAGGAGATATTTTCAATTTTCAAACAGCTTCTAGCACGGAGACGATGGTAAACGTTAAAAAAGAATACATAGACGAAGTAGAGTTTTGCTTGGATGGAGAAAGTTATTAAAAAATGATTTTAATATGAATGTTTCTAAATGTGCGATCTTTTATTTAAAAAAAGAACACAAACACTCAATTTCTTGAGAATATATAACAAAATAAGCTATATCGTATATATAAAAAATAACTTAAAATCTTTTGAAAAATATATAAATTATAGAATTAAAATCAACTACAAAGTGACCCAAAAATGTATTCACACTTCTGCAAAAGAAAAAAGCTATAAAAAGTTGTAACACCAAATTCATACAGCAGGGCCGTACCCAGAATTTTATTTCGGGAGGGGGGGGGGGCCCGGGGGGCTGGCCCTATTCTTCTCGCGGGGTGGGGGTCCCCCGAGCTGCAGCCCCCTGGGCACGGCCCTGTCATACAGGGATGAATATAATTACGATAGGGATTCAAAGTCATTGTCATGAGCGTCGAGATACTTTTGAATACGGCAAACAGTTGCTCCTATCCATTTCGCTAACATGCTGTTATCAAGCAAACGTCAATGATAGTCTTCTTCGATCTCGGTCGTCTTAATTCTGTGAATGAAATTATCTTGGGATGTAAGAATTCGATTTTGCTGTTATAGCTAACATCTACTAAAGTGTGTATGCATTTTTTTGGTTCACCTTGTATTTCATGCCCCGTTAGAATAAAATATCATTGAATAAAAATTAAAAATTTCCGCGACCTGGATTCGAACCAGGAACCACGAGTATCACGCTTGACGCCTCTTCATTATTTCTTGTGTGTTTATCAAACTTTCTGATGATTGGGTAGGAGAAATTCCCGATCTGTGAACCAGGTGTCCACAGTTTAAATGTAAATAAAAGAAAAAAAAACTATTAGCTTATCTCGCACGAAGTAATCTTTTAAATGTATAATTTGTTTAAATGAATATAAAAGATATTCAGTAAATTCTTTATATCATTCGAACCAGGAACTACGCCAGGTCGCGGAATGTTTCCTTCCCTTTTCTCCTTTGTAATTATATGTTTGAAATATCTTCTCTTTGAGTCTTTATTTTATGATAAAGATAACATAATTTTATTTATTATAAAATTTTAAATAATATTATATGGATTTATATAATAAAAAATGTGAACTCTTTTAGCCAATAAGATACTTTTATGAACATAAAATTCGTAATAACGTAATATATAATACACTCATAATTCGCACAGTATATTTTAAAATAAAATACATAGAATATATTATCGAGAAACTGTTATTTCGTTCCCAAAAAGATGGAATTAATATTGAAACGACGATATTAACAGGTTTTCTCGAATCAGAAAATTCGGCATCAAATATACAAAGTGCGTCTAAAAAGAAAGGTGAATGGATGGATATGGATGGAAAGCAACGTGAGGTAAAAATGCGGCCACTCGCATGTGCAAGATGGAGAGATGGCACGTAGCAAAGAGCGCAAATGGAAATGGAACAAACCGTCAACGCCGAATTCTACGAAGGTGTTTTGAAGCGCTTACTGCTGCTCACCCAACGTGTTCGCCCGCAAATGTAGGTCTACAGGAGTGAAAAGTGGAGTCTGTTGCATGACAACGCACGCCCGCATACTGCGATCCGTGTACGAAACTTCTTGGCCCAACCGTACTCGCCTGATCTGGCGCCTACAGACTTCTTTTTGTTCCCTAGCCTTCAAAGGGATTCTGAAGGCCAGCACTTTTTGCAGACTTACCAGACATTTTACGACGTGTGACATCTGTGCTTCGCTCGATCCCAAAAGAGGCCTTCGTTGATTCATTCAGTAGCTTTATAAAAGTGTATTGTGTCCAACGGATGTTACTTTGAGGGTGAATAAAGGTATCTTGTTTCCATGTTTTGTTTTATTTGTTTTATTCATTCACCGAATTTTTTAAACGTACTTTGCATGTACAATTGGTACAGACATCGAGCAGTCAGTTTACTTTTTTATGAAAATCATCTCCACATTCGTCTTCACTGTCCAAATCTGGAACCTTTTGTAAACAAATAAAAGATTTTTTCAATTTAGTTCAATTTTATTTTTACACATTTCAAATGTTCAAGTATTTGGCTACTTAATCTACCGCAGTTTTTTTTTAATAAAGAGCTTAGAAAAGAAAAAAAATGATTAAATTTTCTATAAATAAGTAAAAGAAATTCTGTATACATAAAATATACATTCATTATGAACTAACAAATGCTAAAGAATTCAATATTATGATATCATTAATATAAGGCATGTTCAAATAAAAGTGATTCAAAGGGCACTGAGACGGATTAAATGAAAGTATTAATATTTACCTTTGTTTATATGAAAGAAAACGCGCAGTTCTAAAAAAAATCTCCACCAGGACTCCCACTGGGCAGCAATCGGCTAATACCGTCCGCAAAAATGTCTGTTTTCTGCTGCTCTCTGAACCATGCCCGAACAGCGTCTTTAACCTCCTCATCATTGCCAAATCGTCGACCTTTCAGTGCCTTCTTTAAAGAACCAAACACATGAAAATCACATGGTGAGAGGTTCGGGCTATAAGGAGGGTGTGGCTACCGCATTTTGGTTATTGCTTCCTGCACCAGTCTCGCAACATGTGGCCTAGCATTTACTGAAATGCGAGAATAAGAGGGAAAAACAGGCGCAATAAGGTCGTGGGTTCGAATCCCTTTAACTTTTTTATCTTCTTTAAGCTCCCAAATAATCTAAATTCTGCAGTGTCTTGGTGTATGCGATAGCATTAATACGGGTTTTGGCTTCCATAAACTCCAAAAGCAGAGGGCTGTTGGAATCAAACAAACACTTAAGCATAACCTTTCCGGCCGAACTTTGCGACGTGAATTTTTTGGGCCGTGGTGACGATGGATGCTTCCACTGCATTGTGGATACCTTCCCAATAATGGCACCAGGTCTCATCTACCGCGATAATCTTCTTCAATAATGCTTCCCCCTCACGACTGTAACGTTCCAGATGATCCAAACAGCAGCCAAAACGCAGCCTTTTGTGCTCTTCCGTGAGCATTCGAGATACCCACTGACACCAGACCTTGCCATATCCCAGGCTTTTCACTACAGCATATGCGGAACCAATACTGACGTTGTGATCCTTCGCAAGTGACCATATGCTGGTCCGCCTGTCCTCACGAATTGACTTATCCATGTCTATCTTCAATTGATCGGTGATGACCACGTTTGCTTGGCCCGGACGTGGTTTATTAGCCGTTTCCACACGACCATCATGGAACATTTTGGCCCAACGCACCACGGTTGCTTTCGAGACACGTGCTTCTCCAACATTCAACATCCGAGCATGAATGTCAACTGGTGGAATGTCCTCAGCTGTCAGAAACCTTATCACTGCTCGTTGGTCAGTTTTGGACGGAAATTTAATAGGAGGGTCCATTGTAACACAAACGAAATACGAGCATAAGCCTAATGTAACTTCCCACAGCAGTGCTTATCAGAACAAGCAGACGATACGTCAACAACCACCCGTTTGCCTCGTGTCTTCGCACTCACGTGCTCGCGCGCTACAGCCCGAATCACTTTCATTTGGACATGCCTTATATATTAAAAAATAATATAACAGTAATAATGAGTCTAGTTGCTTCGAACTTCCTTTACTATTTTTTACATTTATTTATGACACAACACGCATTACAGGGTGCGTTAGGTATTTGAGGACAGATTCACGTCAAGAAAGAAAACAGAGATATAAGTCGAGATAATAACTTTATTATCAAAACATATCATGAGCATACACAAGAAATCTTCTTGTTATATGGCTATTCAATGAATCCGCCTTCAGCTTCTATAACTGCTTCAATGCAAGATTGAAACAGTCAACATGCGCGAATCAAATGGTCTTGGCTCATATTGGCCATTACTCGAAAAATGGCATCTTTCAATAGGGAGTGCAAGTGTGACGTCAGTCCTTGGAATTCTTCAGTCACGTGACTCGATTTGGTTCCAAACAAGTCTTCTCGCTTCGGGATTTAACATGGTTCCAACGTAGGGATGGAATAAAATCGCTTTGTATAAGCCCAGTGTTTATAACACATATAAGATGTGAAATTGTTTGGTTCCTCGCTGCTCAAGAAGGAGCTAAAACAGCGATTTAGACATCTATCGTTTTCCCAAAGAAAGAAAGATCCGCGAACGATAGCATTCTTTTGCTAAGTGATTAAAAGTGATTAAAAAGCGTTCTAATATTAATGTATAAATTATATAATGGGATTAAATGTCTTAATAATAGTATCAATTACACAAATTAACATAATAATTTAAGAGATGTCATTTTTACTGGCCGCCCGTTTCAACGTTACTAGTACGTATATTGCGTGGTTCCAATGTTTGGAACCAGCGATCCCATTTCCTAGGCTCTCGGCCCGTTCATCGCGCAAATGACGTCAGGTGTGACGTAGTCACTTGCACTCCCTATTCATCTTTGGTGTTATGGGGGTGTTCTTTGACCTTTCTCTCCACAACGCTCCATACGCAGTAGTCCAACGGATTCAGGTCAGGGGGGTAAGGAGGCCAAAGGGATTACGTGATCACACGGATTTTTCAGCTCGTTTAAGAGCCTTTTCGATCTGAATAGGCGGTTTTCCCGTGTTTTGTCTGATATAAACTGACCTCTTCGCAGTGATATATGATGTTTTCATGGACAACATTTCTGACTGTTCTTTCCGACACATGGAGATCTTTGGCACGTGACCTCGTGGATGTTCTGGGATTGTCATCGATGGCCTGCTGCAGTTGCTGAATAAATTCAGGTATTCTGATGATGTCAGAGCGTGAGGCATGCTTTTTACGCTTTGCTACTGGTGCAACATTGCCATCTTCGGTCTCCAACTCCTTCCGCACTTTGTGGAAGAATTGTCTTGCGACCTTTAGAAATCGTGATATCTCTAAATGGCTGTGCTCTGCCTTTATTGCCACGATTACTGCATGTCTCTTCATGATTTGTTACTTGATGGTCCGCCATTTAGCTTTCCGGAAACGGAAAGGACATACAATTTACTATAGTGCAGCAGTAGCCAAACGAAGGTGTGTCCTTAAATACCTTATGCACCCTGTATTATATTACCTAAACGTTCCAAAATCATCTAAATATATGGTCAAAAAAATTCGCACATGTGTTTATTAATTTTTTATCTCAAAATAAAAAAAATTAATTATTTAGCTAAGAGAGTTTTAATTCGTTCATGATTAATGTAAATTAATAACAAAGCGCGTTCGAGAGAACTTAAAAATGTTTAAAATAGCAAGAGCATGTTCCTGATTCAATTCGACCTGCTCTAAAATTACTCCAATAAAGAATCCGTTTTGGTATACAGGGTGTCCAAAATGAAACACTGAGTAGACGACCTCAATACCTATGAGAATCATCCATCCCCTTCTATGTTATCTAAAATGTTACCATCACCGATTTTGTGATTTTGTCAGTAACCTTACCTTATACCGTTAAAGGTGTGTTTTCGGGAATGTATTTGGTTTTGAGGAATTTGGTTAATGGAATTGTATTCTTTGGGCAACGTAGTATTAAATTTCAGAAAATGGACAAATTGCATCCATAAATTTTTTCGGAAATCAAGTTTAAGGTAGGAAGTTCTGAGTTGTCGTGAAGTTTCAGAAATCTTTGATCATAAGTCTAAGCAAAATAAATCAGCAACACTGTTAGATATTTTAAAAACTTCTCCATTAAATATATTGCCAGAAATAAAAAACATGTATAGTCTCGAAAAGTGGTAGGAATGACATTACAGTAGATGTTCAAAATGTCGACCCTGAGCCTCGTTACAGGTGTTTAGTCTGTGGACGATTCTCCGGACCCTGAGCCTCTAGTGAAGATTTCCGGAGAATCACTGACTTCTCCACACGCTGTAACAATTTTAGCTACAAGGTCATCGGGGTTGTCGACTGGTGTGGCAAACGCCAACTGCTTCGTGGCCCCATAAAAAGAAGTCCAGAGGTGTCAAGCCATGGCACAGGGTCTCCTCTCCTAATTTACATGGACCCTACCACTGCCGTCCGGGTAACGCACACCCATCCCTACCTCGTACAAGTTGCATTATCTTTGTAAGAATGCATTTCCGGACCCATGTTTATAGGAAAAATATTGTTCCCCGCTACAAACTGTACATGGTATTTCATTCTTGGCCTACTTTTCTGAATCACCCTTATATATAAACTGAGCCATTCGGAAAGAATTGTCGCTCAGAACATTAACAAAGTATTTGGGGAGAATGAAGCCAACGAACAAACCATTTGCCGATAGTTTCTGAAGTTTCGAAGCGGAGATACGGACCTGTAAAATATCTGTTGCGGTTTCTGACGATATTCTGTTAAGTGCAGTTGAAGCTGACCCGCGAAAACCTGTTGTAATATAGCAGCAGAGAAAATATTCACCACACGACAGTTTTTCACTGTCTGGCTGCATTGGATAAACTAAAAAAAAATGAACATGTAAATATGTCATGAACCGAAAGCTACCAACACAACCAGGCATTTGGAAACGGTACGTCACTGCTTGTTAGGACTAAACAGGAATCTCTAGTGCACCGAATAGTCACCTGCGACGAAAAAAAGGTCCTGTATTATAATCGTAAATGATCTGGACAATGGTTAAGCAAGACATAGTCTCCTGGATGGCATCTTAAGCCACCCCTACACCCTAAGAAGAAGATGCTCTTTGTATGGTCTTCCACAGCCGGGAGTTTCTTGGCAAGAAGCCAAACCATCAACATTGCAGAGCGTTACTGGTCTGAATTGCAATAGATGCACCAGAAATTGTTGCAGAAACAACCGGTCTTAGATATGGCGTTCTCCTGCTCCAGGACAACGCTTCTTCCCTATCACACGAACGAATGATGCCGACACTAAATACCTTGGGCTACGAAGCATTGCCTCACCCTGCCTATTTCCCAGATTTACGTCCTCATTTGTTTCGTCGCCTGGATCATTTCCTGTCAGGGAAACAGTTCACGACAGACAACAAGAGTCATCTTGCAATTGATTTTTGACTTTTCAGATTCCAGCCGAAAGACTTTTTTTGTTCAGGGATCATAACATTACCGGACAAATGGCAACTATGTGTCGATTCACAGGAGTATTTTTTTGATATATCATGATTTTCGCGTTCAAATGCGCTGCTCATTTTCAAGACATTTCTTTCGCACGACCCTATATAAATTGTAAGAAAGTATGTAAAAACTATTTATAAAGCCCATGTTTGCACCACCCTGTATATTAAATTATACATTTTAAAATAGAAAAGCCAAACGTTTTCATTCAGTTTACGACATGTATCGAAGTATTCCTGCCAGAATGTTTTAATACCATCTTCCCATGTTAAGGAATAAGAGAGTCGTGCTCGGCGATCGCGAAGGCACACTTCCCATATTTCTATATTAAAAATAAAGACGACAACTCACTTCATCGAGGATGATAAATGTCTTCAAGACGCTTAGTATTCTCAATGTCCAATAGATATAGAGGCCCATTAACAGAAAAAGAGCACAGGCTGCTATATAACAAAAACTTCCTGAATAAAGGTGACAATTTCTTATAAATGAAGGGATTAACCTGCATAAAAAATGCATTTTTATTAAAACAATCAAATTATAATGAAAATTAAAAATTTAATTGCTATATTTAATTATCTTTCGCTAGCGAGACAAATAAAAAATAGGATCATAGAAATATTTTTATATTAAATATTAAGAAAATATTATATTTCAAACACAAAAAAATTAAAGTCAATAACCATAAAGAAAACTTTCACTAACAGGTATTATTAAGTAAGTTATTAAAATTGTACAGGAAACTCACAGAAAAGGATAGATTCCAATCCTGGCAATGAACCACGTGAATATGAAGAGGAGAAAGCAGATTTTACTCAAAATCTTCATCTTCAGATAATGCAATATTTTTGCTGACTGTTTAAGATATAATATTACAATTAAATAACTATAAATCTTATGAAAAACACATGCATATTTTATACAGGATTATCTATAATTTCCTCCGGGGTTTGATCAATGGATTGTGCAAACACCATGACAGATACAGAAAATCACTCATATCAACAGTTACAGAATCTCTCAAAGTTTGTAGCCTATCTACAACAGGTCTCGGCTGCCTGTAGAAGTCCCTACTAGAAGATAGGCGAAATGGTAATGGGTAATTCCATGAAAATGTGGAATTTTAATTAAAAAGTAAAATATTTAATTTTACCAAACGTCTATGTTAACGCCATGCCCAAAGATTTGGTTCATTATTATCTATGGTTATTTATTTCATATGGCAACATTTTCGGAATTTATGTCACGTTAATTAAGAGTGTGCTTGTTGATGCTGACGTAACATTTTATAACCTAAAATTATTTCTAAAATTTTTCATCTGAGTTCTATAATTAGATATTTCTAATTAATAACTTAAAATAAAGGAGGTTAAAAGGTATCTAATACCTGCAAGACCTGCTAATTTAAAGCAAATTTAAAGTAAGTATGTTTTGAGTCTTTTAGAACCTATCAATCATGTAATGTGAGTTACCAAAACAGATAAAAAGTTTCTTTAATAACTGCATAGTCATGTCTGCCTTTAAATCTTTGAATATCCTCTAATAAATATAGTTAACTTTTTTAACCTTATAGATTATTTGACCAAAAGGCCGAAAAGATTGCTTTTTTCTTATATTTAAGATTGTAATGTGAGTGACCGGTCGCTTACATTACACAGTGTAATGTGAGTTACAAGTCACAACCGACAGTTTTAAGTAAGTGGCATTGACAATTTTATGTATTATTGTAATTTTATATAGTAATTCCGTGAATTATTTATGTATTTTCTTTTCGAAATGCCACTCACTAGCGCCGAAACGATAAGAAGAATGCGGGAAAAACTTCAGCAAATATGAGAATACAAAAAACACCATTATGAAGCAGTGAAAAGAGGTAGAATGAAGAAAAAGAAGGAGTTAGATACATTATCTAAGAAAACGGTAGAAAAAATCCAGAATCTAAAAAAAGAAAAGAACAGAATTAGAGTCGCAAAGTGGAGAAAAAACAAAAAAATTGACATTGACATCTCTTGCGCATCTATACCTTACAAGAGCCGAAGTTCACTCGGAAAAGCAACTGCAAAGGCCCGCAGATCTTCTAGGGTATCTGAGAACATAAATATAGGTATCAAAGTAAAACGGAGCTACTATTCTGAAATTTATGGATCAAGTTCGGACTCTAAAGACGATATACCATTATCGGAGTTAAAAAAAAAAAAAAAAAAACTTGGAAAAAATTGAAATTTGAAAGCAATGCTCCATTTATTTGCCAAATATTTTTGATTGTAATGTGAGTGACCCCTTAAAAAAATATATTTTTTATGCTACATAGATAGTAATGTAAGACTTTTTCATAACAAAGATAACCGCAAGTTCCTTGTATATGAGAACGTTAATGAATAAAAATTTTCAATACCGAAAATTAGCAGAAAACTCTTCTTAAAGTTAACAACGTTAATAGACATTCCTTTTTCAGTAATGTGAGTGACCACAACTTGAATAATTTTTATTAAAACTTCTGAAACATTAACGCTTGATTGTTTTATTTATATTAATATCTGTCTTATACTTCAATGTTATTTAATATAAGTGTCTGGCTTAATTCATTATATAAGAAAATACAACCACATAAGCCAAGTAATCTAAGTCAAATTGTAACGAGACTGACCATGGAATTACCCTAATAAACAAATAATTGAAGTACGAGTGAAAGGAAGGCTTTTCGCTTCATAAAATTAATAAATAAAAATAAATAAAATTAAATAAATAAATAAAAGTCACCAATGTCAGTTCTGATGAAATAAAAAAGGAGATTCATATATTTATGTAATTGAAATATTATTAAAGCACTCCTTTTCTTATACAGGGTGTTTCATAATTGGTGTCCCGTCTTTAGGTCCAAATAACGACTCAAGGGGAACAGATTGGGGGAAAATGAATATTGATTATTTGGTTTTAATGTCGCCTAATTCAGAATAAAAACATTTCGCGTCCCTGGGGGTGAAGGGTAAATTTTGAAAAATTTAATTTTGTAGGGGTAGGGGTTAGAGCCCATGTGTTATTTAGAAAGTTGTAGAGCATCATGTGAAATGTGGGTTTAGCAAAAAACCCGGTGAAAAAATCTCATCCCCTGCCCTTTATCGAGTGGGTAAAGTGAAACACCCTTTACCAATTATGAAACACTCTGTATAATAATTAATAGACCACATTTAAAAATACATTTGGACTCTGAATGAATATCTAAAAAAAAGCTTCTAAAATATATCACAATGCTTATTGCTGTTGCACTTTTAAGTAATTTTTACTTCTAAGCTTTAAAAGCTTAAATTTCATATTTACTGTAGCCTTAATTCCTTTTGTATTTCCAATAAATTGTTTCAAATAAATTTCCAAAAATTATTCTATGCAATTTTAAATAATACAATTTTCTAGATAGAGAACAAATCAACTTAATATAATTCTTATGATATTAAGAAACTCCACTCTCATTCCTATACTTTTACCTTGCTACGGAATCGCGTTAGGGCACCAAAATGGCGGATTTATATCACGTGATAACGAAAAAACCAATGAGAACACAAGATTGTTGGCAACTGGTAGAGGAAAAGAATGGCCATACTTTCCTAATCTAGTGCTTTAACAGACAACAGACGGTAAGATGCCGGATTAACTATCGGCTGACAAATGTGCCGTCCGTCAATCAGCAATAATGCTTTTTTATACCGTCTGAAAATGTGCATAAACTGATGTCTGTAATGTTTTGTTCTTCAAACCACTGTGTTACGACTTGCGCTTTGAAGGTTGGCGCATTATCTTGTTGAAGTATCCATTGATCCAGGGCCGTACCCAGAATTTTTTTTCGGGGGGGGTGGGGAGTGGCCCAATCCTGCTTGTAGGGGGGATCCTCCATGTAACAGATTCAGTTGACAATTTCCGGGGAGGGCTGCGGCCCCCTCAGCACCCCCTCTGGATACGGCCCTGCATTGATCGCCTGCCATGATTGGTCCAAAATGTGGAATATGCTTTATAGCATTGACTGATAGCCTACTGAATTTATTTGTCCAGTGAAAATAATATGAGAAGCCATCCGGCCGTCAGGGTTGAACTTCTTTTCATCGGTGAAGATGACATTTTCCCATCCCATATGCTCTCTAGCAAATAGCAGCCTGTCTTCTTGATGGCGCTTGATTAGCGGTGGCTTCCTCTTGATGCGCTCCCGTAAAAGATACGGACATTCTTGGATTACACGCTGAACATTTCGCAGATTCGTGTCAACCTGAAGACTATCTCGAATTTGTCATGCTGTTTGACCAGTGTTGGATGCAACTCTGAGAATTCGACGAGTTGTCAGTTGGTCATGTGCACGAGGCCGTTCAAAACCCTTGTAAGTTGCATATTCTTCAGGATTTCTCAAGTATTGGAATTCCCTTCAGTCGAGTCCAATCTCACGAATTGATATGTTTTCTTGTTTGAGGGCATCAATCTGACCTCTTTCGTACTCTGATAATACAGAATCTCGTCCTTGAATTGTTATTCACGTGAAATACTACAATACTCACAAACCAATGAATGCTTCTAAATGAAAAAAAAAGTTCTCTCCTCCCCACTGGTTTAAATGAGCATATACGTATTCAAATGAACTTCTTATTAACTGGTGCTAATTTTTTGTCACTGACTGTAACTAAAATAGTTTTTGCACAATTCAGTAATAAAACCTCGGAAGGAATTATGAATAACCCTGTATAAGATTTTTATTATAACGTATTTATTATCTTCATATAATAACATTAACATTTGATAGTCTTTGAAATTTTCACTTACCTCCAAAGGTATATCAGTAATTAAGAGAGAGATACACAGGACGCTACCAAATCGAACTGCATTAGCGAAGAATGACAGAAGTATCAAGATGATCGATAACATGTGATGCAGAAACGTTTCTACAAATTCCTGCATTAAATTAAAACATAAACTTTACTATAGAAAAACTGAGAATCCTACAGTACCTGAGTATGGCATGGGTTTTTTTTAGTCCAGTATGGGCTATTTGAAAAATATATGAAAAAATTTTTAATGAATATTTTAATAGAATATTAAATTTCTTTGAATTCGTCGAAGGGGCTTAAATGCTTCTATAACCAAAGATATGGAAAGATAAGTAAGGTCGGGGAGAAAATATTTCTTAAAATTGTTGGAATAAAAAAAAACAAAAAAACTGGATGTTTTAAAGTAGGGGTTTATAATTCTTAACTATATAATGATAATAAAAATTAAAGAACTTTTAATGTAACAATATCAATACAAGGAAAGCAAATTATTATGCGTTTTGATGTAATTTATCAATTTCTTATCATATAATGGGGAAGTTGCATGAAATTTTTAAAAACTTTTTTTGATAGTTTAGATCACTAATATACCGGTATTGGTATTCTTTTTTTCTAACTGTGCGTAGTTCTTTTTAAAAAAATTATTAAAGTTGACACCACCAAAAAACGCTACGTCATAGCTCAAGAGTGATGTGACGTCACGCGCCATGAAACCAGAAACCATGCCTATCTCTTATGCTGCTTTTCATTATCTGTCTGCATAGAGATAGATGTTAGATGCCTAAGATCTTTATCTATGATCTGTCTGTAATAAACATGTATGCTTACAATTATTATTTCATTCCCATGTATACAAGCACTAAGTATAATAAGACTTAATAAAGCATTCATAAGAGCACCAAAACAATACGAGAGAAGAAAAAAAAATAGATGAAAGTACTGAGGAGCGATACTCGGTGCGAAGTTAACATCGGTTTCCATAACCTCGTACTCGTATGTTATTCTTCGATTATGAGCAAGCCGAAGAAGGAATGGACAAAAGCACATGGTTTACAATTAGTTTTTTCGTCTGATTCTTCAGACGTAGCAAAACTTTGATCCGACTAAACTTTAAATTTCGCCCGGTTTCGATCACTTGTTTCGATCACTTGTTCAAGTGTATTTACTCATGGATGTATACATCTTATCTTTGTTTCGGTGATTATCGACTATAATCTTGAATTCCACAAGGAGAAATATAGACATGAAAATAAGTAATAGAAGGACTCGTTTTTCGAACAAAATTTCGTGAGCTCTATTTTTTTATCATAGATAGTTGCGTTTTCATCTCTTTCGTGGAGGCCGAGGGGGGGGGGGGGAATCGAAGCGTCGGCGCTATGCCTTCATATGGTGCTTTTAAATTATATCTAAAATATAAAAGACTTTTCGGGAGTTGGAAAAAAATTGTACAACCACCAGAAAAAATAAAAAGGGAAAAAAATGTGGATAAAAGTAATAAGATAAAATAAATAAAAGACTCTTTGACCACAAAAAAAAACAAACAACTTTGACTTGTGTAGCTTTTAGCTCGAGGAGCCTGTTTGACTTGTGTAGTATCAATTTGTTACTGGATGGTTTAATTATGCATTAAAATACGCGAAGAAATAGCGGTATCGCTAAACAAGATGCCATTTAGGAGCTATCCCCTTTCCGTGCATGCGCAGTGGCAGAGCTGATCTACAAAGGCGTGTGTTTCAATCACAGCCCACTAGATAAAGGCCTGAGTGCTGTTTTCAAAATGGCGGCGCTCGCAGGCGGACTGTCTGTGTGAAATAAGCTGAAATAAAAGAACTATTTCATAAATTTGCTTTAATTTTCTTACAAAATCTAACCAAAATAATTAATCTATTACAGGAACTGATTTTTGCAGATTTCTAAAACCATCATATATGGTTTCGAAATTTTTTATAGAAAAGATGCTTTTTCTCTTCCTCCATAGATGGCTCTACTTTGAAAAAAATGAAACTATATTTATTTGCGCGTATGTTACCATTATTTTGATTGAAACATAAAGCCATTTAAATAACAAGTTCAAAAACTTAGATTTCGTTAGAAGATTAAAGCAAATTTGTGAAATAATTCTTCTATTCCATCGTATTTCACACAGAAAGTCCGCCTGCGAGCGCCGCCATTTTGAAAACAGCACTCAGGCCAGGCCTTTATCTAGTGGGCCTGTGGTTTCAATGGCGTGTGACGTCACACATCGTTTTAGTTTGGGGGCGTGGTTTTGCATTTTTGAAGTTAAATTTGATAGTTTTTTTAATACTTTTAAGATTTTTAATGGCGACTTTCATATTCAGCGTACCGAAATCTATATAAAACAGGCCTTCTTTTTAAAAAAGAAATTCCATGCAACTTCCCCATTGTTGATGTACGTTCGTGCGTTCGTTCGTTCCTTCGTTCGTTTAGCCAAAATTTCATCGAACGTTCTTAGTAGTTTAAATTCTGGTTTTGCTATTCGATAAAGACCGTTCCTGAGTTCACCTGAATAGGATGTCATTGAAATCGGTCTAAGAGTAACGTGACTATTGAGAACCCCGTTAATTTTCTTGGCAATATAAGGCGTGTAATATTTCATTCGATCGAGAATCACGGGGACAAAACCAATATTTTATCATTTTTGAATATCGAAATACTACATCAGAGAAAATGACCCCCTTATGAGGAATTTAGATAAACCTGTAGAGAAGAATACAAGCTTGGTCGATACGTTTGTCTGTCCAGCCCATGGTGGAAGAAGAATGAACCATGGTCTTCTTCTTCCACCATTGTCCAGCCAACCATCGTTTGCGCGAAAACTTGAGAATGGATGAACCTAACTCGGATGTATCATCCCTTCAAGCACGTGCACCAACGTTAAGAATATCAAACTTACGGGATATAATATATCAATCGATTCGTGCTGACAAGTCATAAGTGACTGCAATGTTACTTTTTGTTTATCATTTAAATATTGTTGACGTCTGCCTGGAGCACGTTACCGTTACGAAGCTCTGTAGAGACTCGAGCTCATTTCGTTTTAACAATTCATGAACGGGTTACTATCTCCTTGTAATCTTAAATACCTTACCACCACTTGTACAATTCGTGTTTGTGAAAATTGACGGATAACCACCATGTGGGGACATATTAGACCTAGGGGGAAGTCATATGGTGCAAGTGATCGGGACGGCGGCCATCTTGAAAGTCGCCATCTTGGATGCACCGTAGGGTTTTAAATGGGAAGGGGGTCATGGGACACATGATTTCGGGCTAGAATTTCCCAAGGAAAACAGTGGTGCAGTCCGTTTGTTCATATCTTAATTCGTTCAACAGTTACAAGCGATTGATACTGTTACATATGGTGCTTCACGTGCTCTACGTGAGCACCCTCCTGTGCTAAGCACGTGTGTAGTCGTTCCACCCAATTGTCTAGAACCCTTAGCAGAGTGTCCGGTGAGATTTCCACACAGGCTGCAAAGATCCGTTGTTCCAGGTTTTCAAGATTCCGGATCTTCTCGGTGTAGATCTTGGCCTTGAGATGACCCCACAGATAAAAATCCAAGGGATTCAAATCAGATGAACGTGCTGCCGTTCCGGGGGCCATAACGCCCGAGACAACGTTCAGGAAATTGTTCATCCAGATACGCACCGACGTGTACTGCATACTGTGGAGGCGCCCCATCCTGTTGAAAGGCCGTGTACGCCGTGTTGAAAGGACGCGTACTGCATACTGTGAAGGCGCACCATCCTGCTGAAAGAAGAATGTAAATGTACCGTCCTCGGACAACACGGATGGCCGGATGAAATCTCGCAACATTCCCAAATACCTTTCAGCATTGAGGGTATCAGGAACGATGAATGGATCAATTGATTTGGCGCCCCATACATCGCACTACACCAAAAGTTTCCCACCCCCGACCATTTTGCAAGGGTCATCTTATCTTATCTAGTACAGAGGGTAGATTATCGCAAGCGATAATCTGCGGCACCTACTCCTACGAGGGAGTTTTGCGCCATCCCATTATAAACGACTGCTACGAGATGACAGTAGCAGCCGGGACCGACGGCTTAACGTGCCCTCCGAAGCACGGGGGGTTTCATGATGGAAAAGCTGCTGGGGATAAACGAACCAGAGGCTGTCACCAACCGCTGGGAAACCAGCTATGGTCAATCGGCAAATGGGTCAGACCAAAGTCCCCCAACAGCCGCGCCCCAAATAGCTGTCCCGCCAGCGGTGGCCCTCAAGCCCTGGCCGTCACCCAACCAGCAGCTGGCCGCGCCTGAAGTTGCTGAACTCCATCGATTGGCAAGCCAACCGACGAGACAACCAGGCCACGGCCACCCCCTTGCAAGGGTCAACTCAGTGAGGTTTGGTAGGGGACCAATAGCGACAGTTCTGTTTGTTTACCTCCCTTTGAGGATAAAAATTGGCTTCGTCGGAAAAGAGGATTTGTGTGGCAATTGGTAAAGGCGTGGAGCATATGAAATTCGAGGTTCCTGGTTCGAATCCAGGTCGCAGAATTTTTCCTAACATTTTTTCGAACAATTAATTATAATATTTTGTATTAAAAACAATTTTGATATTTGGAGGTTCATCTCCAGTTTATATTTATTATTTATTATGTCCCCACGTAGTGGTTGTCCGTCAAGTTCCACAAACACGAATTGTACAAGATGTAGTAAGAGACTTATGGTCCACCCTGTATATTATTAAGTAGCGGAAGAAAGAGCATTATTTACAATGTCCAACTCTCCCTTTCTTAATTTCTGCATTTTTTGAGGTGGAAGGTTGAAATTCGGAATGTGCATGTCAACGTTCACTATTTCGTTTGGTTTTGATTGGTGCACTGCAGTCGGAATTACGGCGGTGGGAGTCAGGGGACTAAAGTTCTGTGTGCTATTTAGGTACGTGAAATTCAGTAGCCAGATTCTTCTAGGCAAAATCTACGTTTCTATGAAGTTTAAGGCCAATTGTTCTAGTGGGGTCGGAGTCTAAGCAGGGACGACAGTCATTTGAATAAGTCTTTAGAATTATGGAAACATAAATGGCATGTGATATGTCATTCAATCAGAAATGATGAGAAAAGAAAGAAGAAAGAGCTGTTTACATTTTCTACATACTACGTTCGAGAAAATCAGTTTTTTTATTAAAAAACTGGGGATGGGGAATAAAAAGTGCAGATAAAGGGGTAAAAATAGATGATCTCAGGATCCACAACTTGCCTATATCTTACTCGGGGAAGTAATTGTATAAATATACATTGGCTGACAAAAAAAATGAAGCACCTACAAGGAGTGGTCCAATATTAACCTATTTCGGTACACATGCATACCATTGATGTGTGAGTAAACGATTAAATTCACAAGGATCTGTAATGTCTAGAATGCTCACCAGAGTGCATTCGTGATGTCACCGCCACGTTGTTGAAAAGTTGTTACCAGTCAACTCCTGTGAGTCCGACAGTTACGCAAGATGTTCAGAGAGAGTATTACTGTACTGTTAAAAGCATCCGCAATGCCTTGCAAACGCGTTAGACATCCTATCCACAATTGACAGCATTTGACAGGGGCCGCGTTATAGAACCGCATGTGGCTGGTTGGTCGTATGTGGGCCATTCAGATATCACAGTGGCCCGATGTTGGAATCAATGGGTACATGAGGGCACCCATGCACATCGTGCAGGTTCGGGTCGACCAACAAACACCACCCCAAGGGAGGACCGTCGTATGGTGCTCCAAGCATTAAGGAATCTCATGGCATCGGCACCCCCATCCGCGAACTGGAGACTCTACAACACCCCGTGAGTACAGTGTCTCGACGACTCGCATCCGCCAGATTGGAGTCCTACCGCCCCATGTGTCGGTTGCAATTAACACCACAACACCAACGCCTGCGTTTAGAGTGGCGCCTTGCCCGGGAGGTATGGACAGAGGACGAATGGCTTCGCATCATGTTAAGTGATGAGTCCCGCTTCTCCATGACATCCGATGACCATCGTGTTCGTGTATGGCGGCGTTGAGGGCAGAGGGTACAACACTCCCAAATTGTGGAGAGACAGGTGTAACCCCTGGCATCAAGGTGTGCTTCGGCAGAGTTTGACAGCACAGCGATACGTCACAGACATTCTACGTCCGTACGTCCTACTCCTTCTGGCACAGCACCCTGGGATCTTCTACCAACAAGATAACGGGCGCCCACACGCAGCACGAGTGTCTATGGACTGCCTACAGCATGTTAGGTCCTCCCATGGCTAGCAAGATCCCCGGACCTCTTCAACATTGAGCACGTGTGGGATGACATTGGAAGGCGACTCCGTCCCAGTACCAACCTGCGGGATCTGGAGGGACAGCTGCAACAACTGTGGACTGACTTGCCTCATGAGAGGATCCAAAGGATCCAAAGGCTATTTGACACCATTCCGAACCGCATAAGGGCATGTATTGGCGCCAGAGAGGGTGCCACACCCTAGTGACCTGGCGCCAACATTCCACCTGTACTGCCAACGGCGTTGTCTGTTTCATCCCATATTGTAATCCGTACAATAAAGTCACATGTTCTTTCATCATATGTCATTTCATTCACTTTCAACCACTCATTCTGGGTGCTTCACTTTTTTTGTCAGCCAGTGTATTTCTGCTTCACAGCTAAAGCTCCTCCTTGGAATGTTTACAAGATTTTATTTACTTACTTGTGTTACTTGGTTATTAGTTGATTGTTTTATGTCAAATAAAGTCATATAAATATTCTACATGTCCTCAAGTCTTTTATTAATGTGTTTATAGTTTGGCTGTTAGTTTAAATTATTATGAATCGTAAAAATTTGAAATCCTTACTTTCTTTTTTCCTTCTTGTATTTCTTCCATTATACCGGAAATATTAAAGCTCAGCTGGATCATATAAAACCACCATATATCACTTGTAATTTTCTTTAATTTGGGCAAAGAATGAGAAACAAATGTTTATTATTTATTAAACAAATTTATTCATTAAAAAGCTATTTCAAACTGTATAATTAAAGTGATTCAAATAAAAATGCATTACAAATAGAATGATTATAGTATGCATTTAGTTAATCTAAGGTATTATGAAATCTATATTAATTCATAATATTTCTAATAACTTCTTAATAATAAATAAAATATTTATTCTAATGCATACAATAAATAATATACATACATAACTGGCAAAGCCACTCCAACATAAATCCAAGTTCCAGAAATAATAATTCTGCAAAATACGTATATTAAAAAAAAATTATTAATCTTTAAAGTTTTTTGATGTGTTTAACTTTATTACGTTTCGAAACCAGATTTTTATTTATTTATCTATCTCTATATATAAAGCGCAATGTAAGTATGTTTGTCCGAAGTAACTTGGAAGTAAGTTATAAAGTTGAAATTTAATACACAGCTATGTAATACTACCACCATATGGAAAAAATCTAAAACTGGAGATAAGTCTCTTAAAGTAGAAATTAATAATCTTTATATCCATACTAGAAGCGAACCCACCCAACACCTTCTAGACAGAAGGCGTGATCACAGATTACCGAGTAGACAGATGCGACATAAGCCCTTTTTAACAATGGATAATTGGGTGCGCTTTTTAACAATGGATGAACGGTCGCGCCCTCAAGTGAAAAAGAGGGGAATTACTTGACAATGTGTACTCTGCAATGGAAAAACAGTGTTATTTGAGTTTCAAAATTAATCGGAAAAAACGAAATGATAGTAAAAAAAGAAAAATGATAAGTAGAATGTATTTTAATCAATCTTGACTTAATATTTCATTCATATTTCATTGATAAAATACAGAGAAAAAAACAAAAATATAGAGAAAATATGTTATATTAAAAAAAAACAACATTTTATTTAAAACTATTGAGAAATATGCAAGAGAAAAATGTAAAAATTTTGACAAAAAAACCCAAAAAAAACAAAACGGGAAAGCAGACGAAACGTAGTTCCCATGGCATTTCCATTATAACGAAACATAGTTCCCCTATTTTTCACCAGGATCGCTGGCATACCAGGCCCAACCGCTCACATCCTCTAATGTCGTATCTGTCTACTCGGTAATCTGTGGCATGATAACGCAGTGTTGCCAAGTCTTCCAACAGCGCCATCACTAGATTAGTGATGAAATTTCACTAGATTTCACTAGGAAAAAATTCTATTTCACTAAGAATTTCTCAAAATTTAATAAGTCTTTTTTTTAAATAATTTTCAAAATTTTATTTAACAACACAAATAGTTACATTGATTATTTTGACTAACAAGAAGTTTTGCATCTTTATGAAATCATTAAATAAATACATTGTCATCTTAGAAATTTTCACAATCAAGATTTTTGAAAATCTCATGTAATTCACCATCTACTACATTAGAACCATTGTCTATATTGTCGTAAATGTTTTGATTGAATTTTCTTATCATTCATAAACATTCTAACTAAAAAAACTTCTTTGTAACACTTACCCTTGAATGCTGGTTCTTTTTCCCAACTTGTGCGGTAGGGTTGTGCATAAATTTTGGTTTTATGTTCAAGCCAAATTGGTGTACGTACAAGGCAAATTGACACTGCACTATTGATTGGCCTCAGACTGATTGAGCTCCTGCTACAGCAAGTTCCCTAGAGTGGCCGAACCAGGCTCGTCATGGTTAATAAGGGTTACCGACAAGTCGGCCAATGATATCATTTCAATCATTTGACCACTAGTGGCATCACCAGTGGACTGATAAAATACACTGCTTTGCAATGAAATTGCCCCACCCACAAGGAGTTATCCGAATGAGCCAAAAGTAGGTATACAGCAAGAGATACATCGGAACACACCTTTATTACGTTATGGAGCCAAGATGTGCACTCGTTTGTACAGGGTGTCCCAACGGAAAACGGCACCACCCCTAGCGACGATGCATTGTTCCAGTCGCAGGTGATCATACAGGTGTTGTGTCAGGTCATGGAGATTGCGGGATGATCGTAAACGACGTTTCACCATGTTCCACACGTGCTCAATTGGCGATAGGTCTGGGGACCTGGAGGGCCATGGCAGGCAGTTGACATCATGCAGATATGCCATGCTCAGGTTTGCCGTGTGCGGTCTGGCGTTATCCTGCTGAAAGACTGCGCCGGTATGGTGTGCAGAAAGGGCCGTAATACGGGCTGCAGAATCTCTATGACCTACCGTGCTGCTGTCAGGGTGCCTTGGATGGTGACTAAAGACGTTCTGGTATCGTAGCCGATGGCACCCCAGGAAGACACAACAATGGACGCCTGGCATTCAATAATCGACTCGGAGAGGCCAATAATCCGACTTCGTTCAAAGTCTGTTAATTGCGTGAACGGTTGTCGTCGTCGCGGCACTGAGACCGTTGTGCGATTACACTGGGCAACAATGAAATTGCTTCTTAGGTGAAAGTACCCAGTCCTGCATAACTTTAACGTGCTGAACACGAATATCACATTGAAAAATGTTGATTGGCTCTTGTTGCAGAGATATTGACGCATTGTCATTTGTATAGGTTCTATTGGAGAGTATTAACTACAGCAAGTAGGGCTGGCAGATCTGTGCTGACCTGAACGTAGTGTCTTTATTGACGGGTTTGCAGCACGAATATACAAAGTACTGCTGTTTTCTTTGTCTATGGGACAGCAGAGCAATCGATTTGCACTATATCAAAAAAGACTGGTCTCCGAGAGCATCTTTTAAGCCTGGAGAAACGAATGTACAGCACCCACCAATGGCAGAACCACACAAAATCATCATTCCTCCTTTACACATCAAGCTTGGCCTTGTAAAAAAGTTAGTAAAAGCCATGGATAAAAATAGAGCAGCATTCAAATACCTGCATTCAAGTACACATTACTAAGAAACTGTAGCCAATTTAGCCTTTTCTTACTCATATTCGTGTTCAGCACATTGAATTCATTAAGAAATGACTATTTTCGTCTCGGAAGCATGCACTTTTTGAAATTTTGTTGCCCAGTGTTACAGTACTGTACGTTCACGAGGCATTTGCTTTCTCCCTACTGCATGGAACGTCTCGAGACAGACACCCTATACAGGCACCCAGATACCCTGTATCAACCCAACTGGTCATGTCCCGTGAGCATGCATCTAATCGTTTACTAGTCGGAGGTAGACTATCCCCCCAACTAAATATGGATAAGGTCGGATAACTCTTTGTTGGTGGGGCAATTTCATTGCAAAGCAGTGTATTAAAAAAATACTTAAAAAACTAACATGTTAGTCATAATAATAAAAAATCACTAGAAAATCCACTAGAAATTTCAGTGCACTAGAATTTCACTAGATGCAAATTTTTCCACTAGATTTAGTGAAAAATTCACTAACTTGGCAACACTGTGATAACGGAAACGTAATACATTGTTACATCCTCATTAGTCGACCAAATTTAGGGTTTATTATTGGTAGAATTTGGATTAACAATGGTCGACTACCGATGATGTAACAATGTATGACGTTTCCGTTATCAGACCCGAGGCCAACGAGATAACAAGGCCTGGAAGCGAAAAAGTCACCTGACCAACTGGGTGCTAGCAACAATCCAATTATCTTTGTTTAGTGTTTTTACTAGAAAGTGCAAGTGCGTACGATAATGCTATTTGTTACTGCAGTGTTCTGAGATTGCATCCAACATTTATACGTTTCATAGACAAAGATTTTGCAATCTCATTTAGCATATCTGAATGCAATTCTGTTTCAATTCTGTTTCACAGTGTGAATGTATCTTCCACTTTCAAAATCAAATCAAATAATTCGGCATTTTAATTCCACTCGAATTATTAGTAATAATCGTCCTAGGTTATATTATTATATTTTAAATTTTAATTTAGAGACACATAACGAAACCGTAAAACAAATGAAAACCAACGGAGAAATGAGAAAAATGGCTATTCGGTTAAATAATTAAAAAAAGCGAATACTGCTTTGAAATTCATTTAATTGGTTTATCTGCATATTATTTCAAGTTTACAATCTTATTTTATTTTATTAAACACGTATTTTTAAAATGTTAATGCTGTTAAACTTACATTGAATGCCATGCATTATACTATAATGATTATAGAGCAATTGTCGGCGCATTAGATAGTCATGCCATCTGGCGGTGTCATCAGTCATCATTACATTTCTCAGGCTGCATTTAGTTTTCAATTGACACACTATTACTTCTAGCCACTGTAGTTGCTAGCACCCAGTTGGTCAGGTGACTTTTTCGCTTCCAGGCTAGGAGGATTAATAATTAAAAAAAATAAAACCCCTCCTCCTTTTTTACCCGACCATGGGACTGGCGTCGGCGGAGTTACACTCAAACAGACACACACAGAATCTTTTCATGTATACTCACACATAAATTTACAATATTTGAAAATGAAAATAACTCAAAAATTAAAATTCAAAGTCTTTTTTAAGCTTTTACATCTGAGAATTTATACGGCTTAAAAACTGTAGAGTTTAGATATATGGTATAAAGATTGTATCTCATTAAATATTATCTTAATTTTTTATTCTAATTATACTTTATGAATTTGTATTTAAAGTATTTTTTGAAGATGACATTGGAGGTTCTGTTACTTTTTGGTTCTATTTGTACTTTTAAATTTTGGGGGAGGGAAATTTGTACTTTTAAATTTAAACAATTGGGGGGAGGCCGTGGCCTGGTGGGCTTTCACTGAAATACAACTCCAGTGAAGTTAAGCAACATCAGGCACGGCTAGTCACTGGATGGGCAACTCATCAGTGACTCAGGATCTTCGCCCCCCCCCCCCCCGGTTGCTGTGACCATCATACAGCAGCCGTTAATCCAGGTCCATCCAGAGGCCCAACTCGTCGGCCTCAGGCCATACAGGATTACAATGAATTCTAAAAAAAAAAAATTTGAAATGTTCGGACGCGTGACATAGGCCTAGCGATTTGTAACTGCCCATGGCTAAGACGGCTAGATAAGTTAATGTGAATTGTGGTCCTGTGGATCCTTCCATAGCATAGAATCAAATCAAACTTTATTGAGATTTTTTACAATCCAGTGCAACAGAAGTTTTTCGATGATTCCTGTAGGTTTCCAGGGGATAATATTCATAGATTTATGGTCGAGTAATTTATTATAATTATGTTAGGTAAAAGACTGCGCCAGTGGATTATACTTTCCACAAAGTGTTTATGATAATTTAGGGTTTATCCCACTTACATAAAGATACCTCCGCTTAAACAGGCCCGGCCTGGAGGAAAGAATAGGCACTTAGACTGACTTAACAATTTAACATATAATGTTTATTCAATATTCAACAAATGTATATAAAACAATATTGTATAGAAGGTAATGCAAATGATAAGGATAATTTAAGATATGAATTTCAACTTAGTCAAGCTCTAATTAAGATTCAAATAAAATAATGCAATCTGTAATTAAGAAATGACTTGTGGCAATTTGATTAATTATACGTTTCAATGAGTAATCACAATTCCAAATATAACTTAGCAATTAAATTGTGTGGCATACAACAGAATGACTATCAATTAAGGGTTCTTTAGACTAAACTTATAAGACAATGATTGGAAGTTCTTGATATAACAATAATGATATATTAGCAATAGTAATATGTAAATTAGGTATGTATGTAATTCTCAATTGTTCGATTATACAAGTTATATCTCAAGGAAATTCGGGTTATACTGAATTTAGAAATATCTAGTGATAACAATGTTCAACAGGAACTCTAATTATAAATAGTTCTATTTCTCTCGGAATGTAAAATACAAATATGGCTTTAATAGCTCCGAAATAATAATGAATGTAACTACTGACTGAGCAATCTGCTATATTGTTACTGAATAAAGATCTGAACGTAAGACCTTAATAAATACAATTAAACAATTAACTGGATAAAATACAGAATTTTATCCTATTTTATTATATGACTGTTCTAGGTTACGTTATAATTGTCCTTCCCACTGTTTGATAGAATAATCCTTCCCAAAATATGGATGTAATATATAAAATAGAAAGAATGAAATCATGTGAGGAATTAAAGAATTGGCCATTGAGACATTAAATTGGAAATGGGCTACCGTGTCTTCTCAATCTGTCCGCTCTTGGATCTCTCTCGTCCTCTCTGCTACAACAGCTTGGTGGGAGGGGGGTCGTCCTCGTCCAACGGAGTGGCTCACAGGAAGATCGTCTCTGGCTTCTTGTACTGGATCTGGGTACTCCACGGGGCTCGGTACACATTCTTGCAACATCCCTCGCAAACCATGAAATTATTGGAATTGATGACGCTGGTTCTCAGCTCGATAGAAACTCTTCAAAAACACCTCGATAACGCGAGCTAACTAAATTTCAATCTGACGGTTACATTTTCATTAAACTACAACGCAAACTGGATTAATACTACAATTTTAAACTTCCCATCTGGAATCCTAAGATTACCAGATGGAGGCCGAATTAGTATATAAATTTATGAGTCGTTCGCCGCACACTTGGCTACGGGAATCGTTACATTGCTACTGACTAAACTCTTTTACTTAGCATCTCAGAACTAACAATTTCGATGTTCGATAGCCAATCAAACATCGGCATCCACGTGATCATTCCCTGTTTCTTTCCTCTCTTCAAGATCCAAAGTTCAATCCTTACATTCATCTTTCTTGCTTTCTATCTGTTCATCTGGTTTCCAATTCACTTGTCCTACACTGCCCATACAATTTCGAACCTTGAATATGATTCTAACGATCAAAACAAGCTGTGTAAACTGACTCTTACTTTCTCCCTCTGACAAACCTTAAAACGTGGCTCCTTATTAACAAATCCTTACACCTACGCATAAAAAATATTTAAAACAATTAATACTTTATTTAATTCTTTCTCTGCATAAAAACTCTTCTAAACTTTATATAAACTCTTAACTTCTGAATCTAAATAGACAATCCTGAACGCGAATAATAAAATAGCTCATTTGCATAAATAATCTGAATATTCAAATTCTAGCTAATTAATTCTCAAAACCTTACATTCCTTATTCAAATGATAAACAAAAGAATAAAATATATCGGCAAACATAAAAATTGAGAAAAATAAATGAAAACCACAGTACCTTCTGGTACACTCTTTCATATTTGATTACACTTTGAATGTTTATCTTCTTGATTTACTCGTGAAAACAATATGTCTGCATGGCCAACATATCTATCATTTGGGCCACATATTTCTTCAATTTATATTGCACATACAAAAATTTAATGTAGAAGCTCTTTGTATACTACATAAGAGTTTTCTTAGCTTTTGGCACTATTGAACCTTTAAGTTGTTAAGTGATCGCACCCGAGACATCGCTACATATAACTGGCCATAGCTAAAAACAAGCTGAGGTAAATAAATCCCATCAAGGTCTAAAGTTTGCCCTTGAGCTTTGTTAATTGTCACACAAAAAGCCAAACGAAAGAGAAATTGTCGCCCTTTTAAAAGAGAAAGGGAGTGTTGTGTGTGATGGTGATAAAACAATTCTATTAATTAAAAGTCTTTGTCCTGCTCTTTCTCCAGTGATGATTTCCAAATCTAAACAATAGTCATACATATTCTTGACAATTAATCTATTTCCATTTAAAAGTCCTTGGATAGCATTTCGGTTTCTTAACAGCATTACAATTGCACCAGTTTTTAATGTGAGAGTATGTGGAGGCAAACCACTGAATTCTAAACTGTTTAAGAATTCTATTGGAAATTGAAGAAATTGGTTTTCGTCTTCTGTTATGAGATTATTTACGCTAATATATGTCCTCGGTGTACCAGGTATAAAGTCTAAAACTTTAGAATTTATTTCATTACAATGTTCATTTTTGAGAGCAAGAATAGCAAACTTAGAAAAATTAAAAACATGATCTGGAGAAGTGAAATGTTTGCCAAATATTTCAGATACAATATCTTTTTCGCAATAATTTCTAATGGCACATCAATAACAGAAGAACCATTTGTTGGTTCGTCATTGACTGTGACTGAAGAACACTCCCCATTACCAATTGAAAGTAGAAGATTTAAAAAATCTAATTCATCTGAGGTAGCTCGCATATTTTGAAATAACCGAAAAACCTTAAAACATGTCCATAGAGGTGAAACTTGATGCAGCTTTGAGTTATTGTTTGTCGTGAAGCATGTGGAACTACTGGTAATACCTGTCTAAAGTCTCCCCCAAGGGCAATTATTTTCTCACCAAAAATAACATCATTGCACATTATATCTTGCAGAAGTCTATTGATGGTCATTAATTGTTCAGAGGGAGAAGCAAAATAGAATAGAATTGAATGGGTGGTACTTTAAAAAAGAACCCCAAAACTTATGAATGACCGTGGCTCGTTAAAATACTTATTTTGGTTTAAAAATTGCGATATTTATTTATCATTTATCAAAAAAATTCTGTATTAAAGAATATTCTATACAATATGATTTAATTGAGGAATAGGCATCGTGATGTCAATTACAAAAGAAAAAATATTTCTCGGAAAATAAAAAAAAAAATACTTAAATGTACGTTAAATACAGCAAAACACTGTAACGAGAAATATTAATCGCTACATTGTGCGAATTGACTTTAAATATAAAAAGAATTGAGACAGCCCAATTCCTTATAAAGAATAAGGAAAAGAAATTTCAAATTCCCATTTAATGTCTAAAGAAAGACTGCGAAATGATAATCAATTATGACTAGTAAAGACGTGGAGGACCAGAAGGAAGGACGACTGGTCAAGCCAGAAGCTGGAAGTCAGAGACAATTGTAAAAGGAGACTTGGCATTTGACGATTAGCCCATTGAAATTCTGTAATTCCGATCATGTGGCGCCCTCTGACAGTCCGAGGAAGTTCTACGGGGAACGTTCATTACTGATGTCATACAAGAAACTGCGGTAAATTGATAAATGACGTAATTACGTGTTCATTACTGACGTCATACAAGAAACTGCGGTAAATTGATAAATGAGGTAATAACTTTTTCATTACTGCTACCCCCTCCCTTCATCCGTTCTTGCTGCTACCCTCCCATGCTTTTTAGCTTGATATTGGTTTTAACTATTGTTTTTTATCATATTTATTGATCCAAATTGTTTAAATTCTGTTTTTATGGCATAAAATTTCGCTGTAAGAAAAACACTTCTATTCATTTTTCAAGGTCCGATTTTATTCCATCAAAAATGTAAAAAAATAAACATCAACATAACATGCAATATTTACAGGGCAGTTCCAATAGAATTTTTAAGTATTTGCCAGATTTATGTAATTAATTTTATTACATAGTTATTTATAATTATTTTCGCAGTTTATGAATACAACGTTTAAAATAGTAAATGTTTTTTTACAAAATATAATCAAACAAAAATATATAAAACTTTTGTAAGGTTCTACAAAATACGAGGCGTGTTTTTAAGTAAGGTCCGTTTGAACATAAGTACACAACGAAAGGTCATTTCAAAAAAGTAAATTTATTTTCAGAAAGTACATACTTCACTCTATTTTTCGACATAGTTGCCAATTTTGTTCAAACACTTATCATACCTCTTAACCAATTTTAAAATACCCTCTTCATAGAAACTTGCCGCCTGCTCTGATAACCAAGAGTTCACTGTCGTTTTCACGTCGTTGTCATCATTGTATTGATTGCCACTGAGGTGATGTTTGAGGTGGAGGAACAGATGGTAATCGCTCGGCGCAAGATCAGGACTGTAAGGTGGGTGGTCTAAAACTTCCCAGCCAAAACTGCCCAATAAATCGAGGGTTTGATGTGCAGTGTGAGGTCTTGCATTGTCATGAAGGAGGACAATTCCCTTCGTCAGCATGCCGCGTCTTTTGTTTTGTATGGCTCTGCGTAGCTTTCCCAGGGTTTGGCAGTATGCTTCTGCATTGATAGTGGTTCCTCGTTGCATGAAGTCGACCAACAAAACACCATGCCTATCCCAAAAAACCGACGCCATGATTTTGTGCTGGGACAGAGTCTGTTTGGCCTTCACCTTTACAGGCGAGTGTGTGTGTCTCCATTCCATGCTCTGTTGCTTCGATTCGGGCTGATATGCGAAACCCATGTTTCGTCTCCAGTTACGATCTGACTCAAGAAGCCGTCACCTTCTTCGTTATAACGAGTCAAGAACTTCATCGCACACTCAAATCTTTGGTTTTTGTGGTCCTCTGTTAGGAGTTTCGGGACCTAACGGGAGCACAGTTTCCTAAACTTTAGGTGTTCAGAAACAATGTTGTAAAGCACTGATCTCGACACGTCAGGAAATTCGTTTGAGAGACCTGTTATTGTGAAGCGCCTGTTCTCACGAATCTTCGCTTCAACTGAAGCCACCAAATCGTCTGTAATCAAAGAACGGCGACCGCCGCGGTTCTCATCATGGACGTTGTCACGGCCATCTTGGAATTGTCGTACCCACTTACGCACTTTGCTTTCACTCATAACAGTATCACCGTACACTTCGCAAATCTGTCGATGAATTTCTGCAGCAGACAGGTTCCTTGCTGACAAAAACCGTATCACTGACCGAACCTCACACGCGGCGGGCGTGTTGATAGTCTTAAACATTTTGAAAGCACAGAACAGAACCGTACAGGTTAGCTACAGAGCTGAAATTGAGCACAGCTGTTCCCGAGGCATGCCGGTACACGACGCACGCGCTCGTTGCGATATGCGCGCGAACTACTAGTGTCTACAACAAAACGGACCTTACTTAAAAAACACGCCTCGTATAATGTATAATGAACACAATTTGTATGTTTTCCTTATTGTTAACACATCTTCTTCCAGTAAATCCTCTCTTTCTGATGCCAATAACCATGTTCCACATCTGGAGAATACATGAAATATTATCAGGAAAAACACCTAAATAGATAACAAAATCTGCATTATTAAATCAGTTTTAAAAATAACACTGGCTAAAAAAATAAAGAGTGAATGAAATGATCCGTCAGCAAAAATACCTGCTATTAAAATGGCTTATGGCTATTTAAGGTTAAAATATTCTTTAAAATACTAGGCAGGCTACTGAAATTATAATAATAAATTTTATGATTTAAGAACTACAGTATAATAATAAAAAAAATACTGGATTTTTTGTAAAAAATTCCTTTAAAAAAATAATGATGCAATCGTTTAAAAATGATTCTTAGCCAAGAAAAGAGGGTACTGGTTTTCAGAGAAAATTCTGAATATCATAAGAGCCTGCTAGTATAACGAGCAATTTTTACGGAATAATAGTATGCCATTTTAGTGGAAATTTCATAGATAATATTTACAAGTTTTAGAGGTAGTCAAACAGAAAAGAATGAAGCACCAGATGCAGTTTTCAAAAATTAATGAAAGTTCATTAAAGAAAACTTTAACTTCAGATCTTAAATTACCTTTGAAATGTTAAGACACATCAATACAAAACGCTTTTTCGTTGCCGTTGGTATTTTGAACGGAACATTTACAGCTTAAATTAAGAATTAAAAAAAAAATAGCAACCCAAAACTCACCTTCGTGCATCAAGTGGAAATCTGAAGAATTTTAATTTTTTTCCTTCACCTTGACGGTTTTACAAAATTTTGTAGCAGAAAATCTTCCTGACATTTTAAATTTGAAAGATAGCTTTGATAAATACGTCTCTGAATATTGGAGATCAAACAAAGAGCGAAGAGAGCAGAGCAAACGAGCAAACTTCAGGCAGTAACTGCCATTGTTAGGCCCAGCCATAGTCAAACTATAGTGGCTAGAAGAATAGTGTGGCAACTTGCAATGCTACGTGGTTGATTCCCGATTTGATGATAGTAGCGGTGGCACTGCAATCGACATAGATGCGAGTTACGCGGGAGATAATATGGAATTCTTAGGATGACGGAGGTTTTTTTCAGGTATATTACGGGTGAGTTAAATTTATTTATAAAAATTTAGTACATTTTTAGGTAATTGTCATCCACAGAACTTGAGAATACTCTTTAGCGTTAAAATAAATAAAAAATGTGCTGTTTTAAATAAGTTGAAATATAAGATCAGAGATGGATGAAAGTATCCATCCCTAATCATCGCTGTAGTGAGAAAAGTTTGGGCCCTGGGCAAAAAAATTGTGGGCCCTGGCCAAATCAGCTTTTATGGGGCCCAAAACAAATTTAACATTTATCTATCCAAAATCCAAATATTGACCATATGTGCTAATCATTACTTCACAGAAAATAATTGTGACATTTTAGATTGGGACCATACATTGAAAGGGGGGCCCCTATCTACAGGGGGCCCCGGGCAGGAGCCTAGGCGCCCCCCCCCCCCTTCACTACGGCCCTGTCCCTAATAAGATAAAGCATGGAATACGAGCCCTTCCGAGCCAAAGGAATTAAATTTTGAGTAATTAGGCATTAAACAGATCTGCTAAATTAAGCCTAATAAAATATAAACATAAAATCTAATAATAAAATGCTGTACACAGTTGGCCACCTCACATCTAAATGATAGAAAATGAATTTTCACAGGTGTTTCAGGAGAAAAAATTCAAGAAATGACGCGTTCGTCCCTCTAGCTCGGAAGATCTTATACAGGGTGTTTTTGAATTGAGTACAGATTTTTTGGGAGATGATAGAAGAGGTCCTTAGAAGTATTTTTTGTCATATGAACATGGGGTCCCCGCAGCTCCGTTTACTTACAATACTGAAATGAACAATCAAATGACACCGTGACGCAGTGTGCGTTGGTAGGCCTAGATTATTTTATTTTTAACAATTAACACAAGCAATCTACTGTAATAACTTTTACAGTAATCTTCCAAAAAATCTGTACTCAATTCAAAAACACTCTGTATGTGAAATGCACAATATTGAAAAAATATATGGATATACGGGGTTGTGCATAACCTTTTGCTAGGGGGCTGCGACTTAAACCGCAGCGTTGTAGCACACTCTTATGACGCTTCGGCAGAGAGTAGTTCATTGTGCGTCTATTGGTATCAAACAAATATGGCTGGTTTAATAAATGACAGTGAAGAGCAGCGTTTCATGGATAGAGTTCGTGCAAATGCATATCGAGAGACAATGGAAGCAGGTGCGTCTTTTATTAATCGCAAATGGGTTGCTAACAAGTTAAACCGATGTTTTTCCGTTTCTTCGAGATCCAAACAACACTATCGATCCGCATGAAGTTTGTTTTTTGCACGATAAGGCACCTTGCTTTAAGGCTAATGCAACACAGCAAATCCTAAGAGAAAGTGCTATCGATTTCTTCTCATCAAACGAATGGCCCGGTGCATCCCCTGACCTAAACGTTGCTGAACATTTTGGAGCCGTGTTAAAAGACGCAGTGGAATCTTTAATGATTCAAGAACGTGGTGAAAATCGGTATTCTCGAGACCTTCTAATGGGACACCTGACATCTGTGCTGAAGGACATGGAGTACGATACTGCTCTGTTTGAGACACTCCTCCGCTCCTACACGAAACGGATGCGTGCTGTTCGAGAAGCAGGTGGTGGCCACACTAAATATTGATGTGATAAAAGCAGAAATAAACGTACTTTTTGATTATCAACCGCAGAACATTCCACTTAGTTTTGTTTATTTTCCAGACCCCTAGCAAAAGGTTATGCACAACCCTGTACAAAGAGAATGTCTTTTTTCATATAAAATTCATTTATCACATGATTAACAATCAGATTATTTTTTATGTGAATATAAAAAATTTAAATATCAGATTTTTTAAGTTTGAAAAAAAATTTTTTATTATTAAAAAAAAAGTAAGATATACCAAATTTTTAAGGTATATTGAATTTGTATTTAAAGCTGCTTTGATTGCATTTTATTATTTAAAAATAATGAATTTTTAAAAATTATTCTAATTTTCTTAGATTTTACATAAAGGAAAAAATAAATGAGAAATATAGACAGTAAAGTGGTTCTTGAAATTTTAAAATGCGACAGTAAGAGGGGAGGGGTGATGTATTGAGAAAGAAAAGAAGATAGAGCTCTTTTACATTTTATACATACTACGTTTGAGAAAATGAGTTTTTTGATTAAAAAACTTGGGATGGAGAGTAAAAAGTGCAGATAAAGTGTTAAAATGAGATGACCCTCCTTGGGGAGATTAATTTCTTGTTAATAAATGTATAAATGTATTTATGTTTTACAGCTAAAACTCCTCCTTGGAATGTTTACAAGATTTTATTTTTCATCGATTTCAAAGAGTAACTGATAAATGCTTACCTTCCGGAAAAACAGAAATCCGTATAGGCAACTGAAGATACAGAATAACAATCTCCACCTGAAATTTATTAATAAAACCTAATCATTATAGGCGTTTGGTTATATGTAAATAAGAGAATTCTTAAAGAATATAATGTAGCGCTCAGAAAATAAGGCACAATTTGTATCTTTTGCCTGAATTTTAAATAGAGCAATCAGACTTGCGTGTTTGCTTACATGGAAATTATATATGCAGGGTGATTCAGAAAGGTAGGTCAAGAATGAAATACCATGTACAGTTTGTAGCGAGAAACAATATTTTTCCTATAAACATGGGTCCGGAAATGCATCCTTACAGAGATAATGCAACTTGTACGAGGTAGGAATGGGTGTGCGTTACCCGGACGGCAATGATAGGGTCCATGTAATTAGGATCTAAACATGAAAATTGTTCGTGTTCTCTCCTTTAAAAGAGAGGAAACGAAACATGTAACTCCATTGTCGTACAATGGATCGCTTGACCAATGCGGAGCTGGCGAACATGCTTCTCGTCTACGCCGAGGCACAGGGTAATGCTACTTAAGCGGAAAAGAGTTACCAACAGCGTTTTCCAGACCGTGATCACCCACATCGCCGGGAGTTTCAAACACTACAATCTCGTCCGCAGACTATAAACACCTGCATCGAGGCTCAGGATCGGCATTATGAACACTTACTGTAATGTCATTCCTCGTACAAGATGCATTATCTCTGTAAGGATGCACTTCCTATAGGAAAAAATTTTGTTCCCCCCCTATAAACTGCACATGGTATTTCATTCTTGGCCTACCTTTCTGAATCACCCTGTATAATTAAAAATCATAGTGTATGTGTCCTTCTGTCTGTGGGAATAATCACTACAACCACAAAACCAACGGGTATCAAACTTTCCATGATGCATTAGAAAATAAAAATTATTGATGAAAATAGGAAAGAAAATTCCACAGCCTGGATTCGAACAAGGAACCTTCAGCTCACGGTGTTGACGCGCTAACCAGCCCTAAGGACTTGTAGATAGCGTAATGCCTATTCCATGCCTATTGCGGCGTAATTGGTTAGCGCGTCAGTACCGTGAGAAAAACATTTCAATTGTTGCAATGCAGAAACGGATCGATTTATCAGATGTACAAAAAAGAATGATTATTGGATTTCGGGCCAAGGGTAGCAGCATTTCAGAAACTGCGGAGTTTGTGAACCGTTCGCGTGCTGAACTGTATAGTTGTACCGCAAGATTTACAGCCCTGAGTGGAATGATCGAATAACAGAAAAAAGGGAGTACGGCTCTTGCTCAAGACCATTGTTGAAACGATGAATTATTTCACATTATTGAATTTTCGCTGACGCATTTTGTCTTCAGAGCAATGATAAAATTTAATTGTTATTTTACAAGATTTTATTTTATTAATTTGTGTATTTATTTTATTTTATTCATTTAGTCTAGTTTATTTAATTAATTAATTATTAGCTTTATTTACTTCATTTGTTGTATTTGTTTATCATTTAATTAATGTATTCTTATTTTATTATTTTAATAAAATTTTAGTTATTTTATTTATTTAATTTATTTTTATTTATTTAATTCCATCAAATTTTATTTCATTTTATTTACACATTAATTTTTATAACTTTTTTTTCATTGAAACGCCAAACTGTATAATGCATTTATAGACATTACAGCAATGCTGCTCTTGAATCTCATTCTATGCTTATAAAGAGTATACTTCAACGTTGGATTCAAATCTTTTTGGTTCATCTTTGGATTTTATGGTGTATAACCATTAATAAAAATAGACCTATTAAATTAATCACACAATTAAAAATAATTTTTTGAACTTGTCTTATTTTAATCTTAACAAATAAATTTAAAAATAAAACCGTTAATTTCTGTGCGAAAATTTATCGTATACGAATCCTTCTTTTAAAATAACATAAATTTAGCATAATTTTAGAAATATCAAATTTAACGTAATTTTAAAGTAACATGCATTTAACATAATCGAAAATTAATAAAACAGTTTTTAATTTTCTTGAATGAGATTCAAACGGATTTTCAGCACTATATGTGTGATCTTTCTTCTTCATCATCCCACCAGTCGTCATCAGAATCCTTAAAAATTCCTGTTTGAACAATTATACAGTCGAACCTCGATAAGTGGATAGCCTCGAGACCGGAAGAAAATATCCACTTATCAACACAATAGGGGGTTTTCGTTTAAAAAAAAGTACACTACTCAATACTAATTGATTTAAACAGTGTCTAATGTTTCATTTAACAAAATAAAATTATCAGTTATCACAAAATAAAAGAATGTTCCGCTTCTGCATTCGCATTTGTTGATGGATTTTTTTCAACCACTAAACTCACAAGTAATCCATGCTTTTTGATTTACCTCATAGAGTAAAATTAAGCTAACTAAATGCTATATTTTAGAGAAAATTTATGTATTGCTGCGAAAGCTGGGTGTCTTCACAGAAGAATGCTGTGTACTAAATTCCGAATGACAACCGACAATCGAACAGTGTAGTGTATCGGTATTGGAGTGGAATTTGAAGCATAGCTTCCATAATATCACCCTTCACAAACATATTCCAAAGGAAGCCTGAAGTACACCCAACGGTCATCCACTGTAGGCACGAATAAAATTACCTCCTCTTGGTGGAGGGAAATTTGACTGATGATTATCTGAGCTAGGAGTATGCCACTAAATAAAGCAAAACACACGAAAAACCTAGTAAACAAAGCACATTTGTTCAGGTGGGACAGAAGCAGTACTATCACGAGGCTCACCCTTCAGAATAAATTCCAAATGAAATCAACTGAAGTAGGCAAGAAGCCTGACTAACCCAAGAGGTCTTCCACATTATGAAAAAATATGATTGAAGATTGTCAAAATATTAGGGGGAGAGAGGGTCACATCTTCCAATAATCCGGGAAGATGACGTTGCCAATGTCTTCAAAGTTGGCTTTCTATATTTCGTATGCCACTTCATTTCCAGAAGTCTGATCTCATACAGATTTTATATTGTGGCTATTATAAGCGGAGTATGCATATTACACAGAATGTCTGTTAATCACCAGATACAGTAGAGAGAATGTGTCTGCTAATGACAGACAGTGCATTTTAATTTATTTTATCCAATTAACAGGAGGTTACATAAATTTTAGCATAGAAATTTATCCACTTATTCGGTATCCACTTAAGCGGACTTAAAATGTACTGAAATCAACTACAGAAAAACGGGACCGTACACCTTGTATCCACTTAAGCGGATTTTCCGCTTGTCAAGTATACACTTAGCGAGGTTTTAACTGTATCTTCAATATTATTCTGTATTAATCCTTCTTTTTCCTGATAATCATTTTCATTTTTTTATCATAATTTCCATCTTTCTTCTCCTATCGTTATAAATGCTGTTTCAAGAGGTTTAATATCGAAGCCTGACTGACACTGGCATGTTTTTTTCTTTTATAAAATCTTTCACTAGTCTTTCAAATTAATCCTATAGGATTTAAAACCGGATGATATGGAGATAGCCGAAGAATACTATGATTATTTTCAGACAGTAACATATCCACAATACAGTTTGCTGGGTTTATTATATATACTTTTAACTGATAATAATAATTGTGCTTTAAAGACGTTATCAGGAATAAGGATGTTGTTACCTCTTAACCAGTTAATAATATCTGCTTTTTTGGTCGAAGAAGTTGGAGGTTTATTAATGTGAATGCTGTGGTATGCAGCATTATCTAAAACAACGGTGGAATTTTCTAAAAGATTTGGTATTAATTTATTTGTTAACCATTTTTGAAATTTCTCAGAATTCACATATTCATGCTAACACACCGTACGAGTTCCAGATTTGAAAACAAGGCTGGCATTTTTAACTTATCTTTTTTCCCTTCTTGCGTGAATAATAAAAAATCCTGCTCCTTTACTACAGTTTTAAAAAAGCTTCATTTTCATTCTCATTTTGCCAGCATTTTCCGACGACAGCAATTATATGAATACACCTTTCATCCAAATATACGATGGGTTTGTTTTCACTTCTAACTTTTCTAGTCTCTTCCAGCTAACGACGTCGAGCTGCAACTATTCAGACTTCTCTACGAGAACGCATTTATTAAGTACCGAAAGGTGCTTTATGCTAACAGTGTGGGGAAACGTGTCTGTCTGTCCGTCTGTCTGTCCGTCTGTCTGCCCGTCTGTCTGTCCGTCTGTCTCTCCGTCTGTCTGTAACTCTAACTCCTCCGAGGCTATGAAAGATTTTCAAAATCTGTTTTCGTCAGTCGATGAATATGGTTCATGGCACGAACCAGTTACAAATATTATCTAAATCGGTACATTGGCACATGCACAAATGGTACCTCTATTTTCCCGCCAAGCAATTTTCAATGGGAAGATATATTGAGTAATATATCAAACAAATCGTAATGACGAGATAGAAGCGATTATTCATTACTATTTTCGGCAGTCGATGAATATGGTACATGGCACGAACCAATCACATATATTATCTAAATCGGTTCAATAGCACGTGCACAAGTGGTACCTTTACGACCCCACCTAGCAATTTTCAATGCAGAGATATATTAAGTAATATATAAAACAAATCGTAATGACGAGATAGAAGCGGATATAAATTACTATTTTTACCAATTTTGAAAATGGTTGAAATCGAAACAATGACACGTACTCTAATAATACCCTTAGGACACCCTCAAAAATTTTAAATGCTAAAATATGGCATGTAATATATCAAACGACTTGGAATGATGTCTCATGGATGAATATAACGTTAAATTAATGATAGTCGAAATTGGTTCCAAGGAACCTGGTTTAGTGGAACCAATATGGTTCATTGGAACTTTCAATGCTAAAAATGGCATGTAATATATCAAACGAATTGGAATGATGTGTCATGAATGAATATAACGTAAAATAATTGATAGTCGAAATTGGTACCAAGGAACTGGTTTACACTAACCATTATGGTTCATTGGAATTTTTAATGCTAATATACGGCATGTAATATATGAAACAACTTGTAATGATGTGTCATGAATGAATGTAACGTAAAATCAATGATAATCCAAATTGGTTCAAAGGTACGTGGTTAATGGATCATTATAGTCCATTATAAACTTACAATATTAACATAGGGCAGTTTAAAATATGGTTCCGGGAATGGTTTAGTTTAATCTTTCGGTACTTATTTATGTCATTTCTTAATGGTTTATTAGATTTGCATTACATAAATATATGAATCACCTTTATTAATGTTAATGATATAAATAAAGTTGAATAAATAGTCACTACTATAAGTTCTGATGAAAGTAATTTGTTGAGGGATGGAAGAAATTGCATCTTGTGGATATACAGACGGAAGATGGGCGAAAGACAGATGGAATACAGTAGAAATGTTGAACAAGGCACAGGTATTGTAGGAAGGATGATGGTACAGTTGGAAGAAAAAAAGAAATTTTGGCAGAAGAAACCATAGAACAGAAATAAGATAAAACGCGTAAAGGTCTTCTGCGCAGGGGGCCAACATCCCCAAGTCACGTGACTCAAAGTCTCGGCTATGTTAGCACCCAAAATCCCTCGCTTATACCTCCTGCCCTTCCTCACAGCGGCCGTTCATCTTACGGAGAATTATGTTCCTGAAAATGGTAAACGACACAGTCTTTGTATTGAAAAAGCACCGCTTCGCTCTCATCCATCCCCAAATCACGTGATCTTGTCTCAAATCGCTGTTGGCTATTTTGCTTCAATGTTGGCACCCCGAATTCGCTCACTGCGCAGCCTAACACGCGCTCTATTTATTCCTTCTCTATGGAAGAAACAGTAGATAGAAATGTTGAAAAGGGCACTGATATGTATCAGGTCCAGGGGAAAATGTTTTTCGGTTTTTCACCCTTACTTTGTGAATGGTTATAATCCTCTCGTAGGATGTTTTCAATAATGCAAATTTTTTATACATTAAAGAGAAATGATTGGTTATTCTTTTGGACTTACTTGTCTAAGTGAAAACATTCAATTTTTTTTTAAAAAACCGTCTGAAATGGCACCTACATCACCAATAATTCGAGCTTGCCTATTGTATGAATTTAAACTTGGCCATAAAGCAGCAGAGATGCTCGTAACATTTGTACAGCATTCGGTGATGATTCTGTCACCGACCGGACGGCACAGAATTGGTTCAAAAAATTTAGAACTGGTGATGAGCGTCTTGATTGTTTGGTGGACAACAGCTGGTGTAATTCATTATCAGCTCCAAAATTCAGGACAAACTATCAAAGCAGGCGTGTATGTTGGTCAGCTTCAATGTACACACGAAAAAATCAAACAAAAACAGGCAGCTATTGTGAACCGTTGTCTTTCTTCATGACAACGCACGTCCGCATACGGCAAAGCTGACCTGTCAGGCAATAAACAAACTTGCCTGGGAAGTTATTATATTGTTCAAACCTCATCCACTGTACTCTCCGGATATCTCTCCAACAGACTCTCACCCTTTCCGATCTCTCGATAACCATTTGAGAAACAAGTGCTTCAAGACAGAAGAAGAGCTAAAACATGAACTGGGTGCGTTTTTCAACTGTAAAATTCGTGACTTTTATAAAAAAGGAATTTATGATTTAGTACTTCGTTGGGAGAAGGTTGTTGATAATGATGGAGATTATTTCGATGAATAAAAAAATTCATTTATGCATTAATCTGAGCGCCAATTGTAATATTTCCAAAAACGAAAAAACTTTCCCCTGGACCTGATAGAAAGGTGTAGTAACGATGTCTTGATGATGTAAAAGTACAAAATTGGATTTAAATAATAATAAAATTTTTCTCTATAATATAGCATTAAGTTAGCTTAATTTACTCTATGAATGACAGGAGACTTGTCGGATCAGTGGTTGAAAAAAATCCATCAACAAATGCGAATGCAGAAGCGGAACATTCTTTTGTTTTGTGACAACTGATAATTTTATTTTGTTAAATTAAACATTAGACACTGTTTAAATCAATTAGTATTGAGTAGTATACTTTTTTTTTAAACGAAAACACCCTATTCCGGATAAGTGGATATTTTCTTCCGGTCTCGAGGCTATCCTCTCATCGAGGTTCGACTGTATAATTATTCAAATAGGAATTTTTAAGGATTCTGATGACGACTGGTGGGAAGACAAAGATCACACATATAGGCTAGTGCTGAAAATCCGTTCGAATCCCATTCAAGAAAACTAAAACTGTTTTATTAATTTTCGATTATATTAAATGCTTGTTACTTTAAAATTACGTTAAATTCGATATATTTGAAATTATGCTAAATTTGTTATTTTAAAAGAAGGATTCGTATACTATAAATTTTCACATTAGAAATTAACTGTTTTATTTTTAAATTTATTTGTTAAGATTAAAATAAGACAAGTTCAAAAAATTATTCTTAATTGCGTGATTAATTTAATAGGTCTATTTTTATTAATGGCTATGCACAATAAAATCCAAGGATGAACCAAAAAAAATTGAATCCAAAGTTGAAGTATACTTTTTATAAGCACAAAATGAGAATCAAGAGCAGCATTGCTGTAATGTTTATAAATGCATTATACAGTTTGGCATTTCAATGAAAAAGCTATAAAAATTAATGTGTAAATAAAATAAAAAAAATATTGATAGAAATGGATAAATAAAAATAAATTAAATAAATAAAATATTATAACTAAAATTTTATTAAAATAATAAAATAAGAATACATTAATTAAATGATAAACAAATACAGCAAATGAAGTAAATAAAGCTAATAATTAATTAATTAAATAAACTAGACTAAACGAATAAATAAAATAAAATAAATACACAAATTAATAAAATAAAATCTTGTAAAATAACAATTAAATTTAATCATTGCTCTGAAGACAAAATGCGTCAGCGAAAATTCAATAATGTGAAATAATTCATCGTTTCAACAATGGTCTTGAGCAAGAGCCGTACTCCCCTTTTTCAGTTATTCGATCATTCCATTCAGGGCTCTAAATCTTGCGGTACAGCTATACCGCACATGCCAAAACTGGACAACAGAAAATAAGACGTACCGACCCGTAGATGAAAGAGGGGAACGGCGGCTGCGGCGGTGCGTTCGGGCAAATCGACGTGCTGCAGTGGAGCAACTTACTGCCCAAATGAACCAAGGGGCTATCGCAAGTGTGTACAAACGACAGTTCAAAGGAAGTTGCTGCGTAAGGGGATGGTGACACCACCTATGCTAACGACTGTGCATCGGTGGAAGAGACTGGAATTTGCACTAGTATACAGACAACACTGGACATCCACTGATTGGCAAAAGGTTGCCTTCATGTTTTTTGCTCCATCTGATGGATGGACGTTGGTACATACGGCAAGAAACGTGAGAAAACAAACACCCTTCAACCATTTCTGGACGGCAACAACTGGCGGAGGCAGCATTATGGGTCTGGGGAATGTTTTAGTGGAATTCTCTGGGTGCAATCATCATTGTGGACGGCAATATTAATCGATTTAAGTGCGTATCGATCTTTGCTGAGAATCTACAACAATAAATGAACATTGTTTATCCTGGGCATAAAGGCAATTTCCCAAAAGACAATGCGACAACTCATACAGCTGGAATATTACGTGAGTGATTAGAAGAGGACGAGGAAGACTTTCCTGTACTTTTCTGGCCTCCAAATTCCCCGGATTTGAATTCAGTCGAGCATCTACGAAACCTCCTCGATCGGGTGGACACTTCATCTCGCTCCATGGACACTTCATCTCGCACCCTCCAACAACTTCAACTGAATTGCAGTCAGTATGGCTCAGTGGCCCTCTGAACACTTTCAAGCACCTCAACTGAGTCTCTTCCAGCCCGAGCTGCACAATGTTAACGAATAACCGGGTTTGAAATGTAAGTAGTAGTAAGTAAGTAAGTTTATCTTATTTTTACCAATAATCAATTTTTGAGTATAGACCTCACACAAAATCTACAAACAAACAATAAATAAGTTCATATTTCCAGCGTGCTCGCGTACCCATGCGGGTAAAAGGATTGTCGCGATTGCTGCTTTTATGTGATTTTGGCTGACTCACTTTGATTGCTCGACAAAAAAATATTATGAGAAGTTTTGTGTAAAATTGAGTTGTTTTAATTTCTTTATAATTCTTTCAGGCTCCTGTGCAGTTGGATGTACAACTAGAAAAAAAATTATACACTGGAGTGGCTTTTTATAACATTCCCAAAAGCCACTCATTTGAAAAGAATCGAAGAATATTATGGTTCCAAGCTATCGATAAGAAGGATTGAACCCCACAAATGATTGAAAATATAACGAATTAAATTTTCTAACTGAGGCCGGAAATCAAAACAGCCAGATCATCCCATTTTTTTACCATCGGTGTTCGGATACCGAAATAAAAACAGTGCATCAAATAAGCAGTGCATTGATCATTATAAATGCTTTCAAATTTTCGTGCGTAAACATACTAGGCGTTTCGATGAGGCAGCTGTAGATATCGAGTCATACAACCACCGGCCAATACGCAGGATTGTTCTTGCAGCAATTTTCCACAATTATACGGCTCACGCAAACTGTCTCCTTTACTTAGAGTGAGTTTATGAATATACTGTAAGCTTGCTTTTCTTCGTCCAGCAAACGAATGAAGTTAGTCATGCTTTATTAGAAGCCAGGGAGCGAACGGGACGATGTTTTGCCTACATGGATGCGCGCCCACATAATCTGCCATCACGATGACGCCATGCATGGTGTACGAGAATTTTTCCTCTATACAGCAGACATTTATTTGATAAATCCCTAAAGGGAGGGGCAATTTTTTCCCCTCCCTCTTGGCTGCGCCCATGGTTCAGACCAAAAATCTAGGCTATCACTGCTACAATTTCATTAAGGACCATTGTATAAATTAAAATATGCATGCTGTCAGTAAGATATTAATTTTTCTTTGTTTTTCCACTTCATAAAAAAATTCATTAGCATTTCTTTCATCTAACAAGGGAAGTACACGTAGTTCTACGACGCACTTTTTTTTTTACGCGCGCAAGCACATTTTGGAAGCGATAGCGTTTGCGCCGGTGGCAGCACTTCGTTCAAAATGGATGTAAAAAAATGGCAGTAAGGTGAGAAGCAAAATCGTTAACGGCGGTCGCCAAAGAATTGCAATTAGAGCACTGTTATTAAGCACAAGACCTTAATTTTGCTCTACAATTATTCGTCTCGAAATAATTTATAAGATGAAGTAAGCAACCATGAATACTATTTTTGTTTAAATTTATAAAGCACCGCGCTATATACCCCCTCACCAACGCAAAGTATCATTCAACATGGCTTAGTTAGAATATTCGCCCCCTATCTAGAATATTGAACCATTTGTTAAATATTTGTATTTATCTGGCCAAATCTTATGAAATCTGAATTAACGCTTTTCTACAATGATATAAACACCTAATTTTAAAGTTGGTATTACTTAATTTAAAGAAATATAAAGCAAGGTCATATTTAGATAACTGCGTTTCTACCATTGCGAAAGAGCGTACGCATTTTATTAAATATAAAAATGATTACTTGTAAGCTTTGCGAACGCAACTTCTCTCTTTCAAAGTAAACTCTTCCAATCTACGTATTCATGAAAAGCAGGTGCAATTCGAAATTTTCAGTTTATAATAATACAGGCTGACCAGAAAAAAATGATAATAACATTGCAATCGTTCCAGGAAAAAACTCGTTTGGGTCATTCCCATTTTGATTTTAGGATAGGTGAATTGGGCATTAGGACTAATGCACGTAAATTTTTTTCCATAATTATTACACAACTGTAACAAAGTATACGAAGATGTCTAATCAACGAGAGGAAATTTTGACGTTACATGGGCTAGAAAAAGGCCATTGTGAGATCGCGCGATCGCTCAATATCGCCCCTCGAATTTCAGGAGAACAATTAAGCGGTTACAGGGCTTGGCCATGCTAGTCGACAACTAGGAAGTGGCAGAAAATGTAGTGTCAACACACCCAGGAACCGCGTGTGTTGACACTACGTTTTCTGCCATTTCCTAGTTATCGACCAGCATAGCCAAGCTCCTGAAACCGCGTAATTGTCCTCCTACATTCGAAGGGGCGATATTGAGCGATCGCGCGATCTCGCAATTGCGCTCATCAACAAGAGTCTCGATGAAAAAGATCGCTCGTGAGACCGGCATTGTCCGTGAATCGGTTCGCTTAATAGCCACCAAGGAACTGAGATTCAAGGCCTACAAACTCCACAAAATTCAGCGTTTGACGTACGACAACAAGCGTGTCCGGCTAGAAAGATGCCGACGACTCCTTCGTCGCGCCGCACCTCTGCCGTGGAAGCGGATCCTCTTCACTGATTAGAAACTTTTCACCATTCAGCAAGCCCACAACCACCAAAATGACCGAGTTTGGTCCACCGATGCTCCCGGCACCTCTGCGATCGTCGAACACCGCCAAATTCCGTTGTCCGTGATGGTCTGTGCTGGAATTTGTGGAAGCGGCAAAACCCCTTTGATTTTCGTGGATCAAGGGGTAAAAATCAACCAGGAGGTGTACCGCTGTGACATTCTCGAGGCCGTCGTACTGCCGTGGGCCCAGCAGCACTTTGGTGATCAACACTGGACTTTCCAGCAAGATTCCGCGCCGGCCCACAGGGCAAAGAAGACGCAGGAGTGGTGCAGGCTCAACTTCCCTGACTTCATCAAGTCTCAGGAGCGGCCACCTTACTCCCCAGATCTCAACCCAATGGACTACAGCGTCTGGTCAATTTTGGAGGCAAGGGCTTGTGCAAAGCCCCACACAAATTTGGAGGAGCTAAAGAAATCCTTGCTTCGGGAATGGGACCGGATAGACGTAGATGGGTTGCAGCATTTGGCCGGAAATTTTCGAAAGCGTTTCAGGCTCTGTACTGAAGCGGAAGGGAGCCACTTCGAAAACGCTTAAATATGTGTTTTTCAAGTATAGTTTTCTGAGAAAAGTGTACTTTATCATTAGCAGCTGACAGAAGTTTGTTTGCGGTGATGTATATTTTTTTTCCGCAAAATTTATGTTAGCAGTTTTTTCTGGTCACCCTGTAATTATCCACAAGTGTCTTGTAAACATTTTTATCATAAATATTTTAAGCAAAACTGATATAATAAAGACATATGCGTTTCTGTCTCACCGTGAAAAGAAAATATTATATAACGACAAACAAGAATTTAAGATGTAATACATTTCTCAGGAGTAGCATAGCAAGTTGACTACTTACCCACTTTCCTTAAGTTTCTTATACGTTGCATTTGTTAGAGTATTATTGCCATTGTAATCGTAGCATTTTTCCACTTGGTTCTTCGTCTGAAAGTTGATTAACAATGAAAATACAGTGACATTAAAATTATGCAATAATCAAGTTAGAGGATTAAATAATTTAATCGTTTTTAATGCAGTAGAGTAGACAGTCCCTCCAGTTTTGTAAAAATTTGAATACTTTTAAGTTAACTCTTTGTTTTTAGTAATTTTCAAAATTCATTTCAAAAAAAACAACAAATCAAAAAAGTATCCATTAAATCCTTAATTACTCGTGTTTTTCAAGTATAGTTCAGGCCCGTAGTCAGGGGGGGGGGGGGCG